>JBBBDQ010001659.1:82500-330000 GCA_037127315.1 Ascarosepion bandense | reverse complement strand
GGGGGAGGGGGGATTGAAGAAAGAAAATGTGAACGATAAGATAAACAGAACGAAAAAGAGATACAGACTAATGAGGGGTAAAAGAAAGAAAGTTAAAACAGAAAGAAAGAAAGAAAGAAAGAAAGAAAGAAAGAAAGAAAGATATATATGACGAGAGAGAAAAAAACGAGAGATAGAGAATACAGAAAAGAAAAAAGAAAGAAGAATAAAAAAGAAAGAATAGGAAAGAGAAACAGAATAAGGAAAGGAAAAGCAAAGAATGTTAAAATAGAATTAAGGAAAGAAAGAGAGAGATAATAAAGAAGAAAGAATTATAAAGAAGATTAAAATAGAGCAAGAGAGAGAGAGAGAGAGAGAGAGATACAGAATAAAGAAAGGAAAAAAGAAAAATAGAACGAAAGCGTGTGTGTGTGTGTGTGAAAGAGATAGATAGATAGATAGATAGATAGAGAGAGAGAGAGAGAGAGAGAGAGAGACAGACAGACAGACAGACAGAACAAAGAAAGCAGAAAAGAAAGAGAGAAGCCACATCCCGTCGGTGAGAAAGTGACTGAAGTCAAACTGCCAAAGCGGGATCGATTACATTGCAGATCCTCCTCTGCATTTTGTCGAGAATCCCGTGATTAATACAGCAGCGTTGCTGATTGATTTCACTCTGAATCAATGATATAGTTTCGTAGTGCAAATGACTGATTCTTAATTAAAATGAGAAGAGTCGACATGAAAATTCACAAAGTAGAAAAATGGAGAGACAAAACTGTTTCTAATGTTGAAGAAGAGTTTACCACAAGGGGTTTCGTCAGCAATCAATAAAAAATAACGATCGATCAATCAGATTTATTTAGAAAGCGACCAACAGCCGGAATTCAAAAGTAAAAATTTCGAATAGCTGAGTAATGTAACCAGACACTTAAAAAAATAGACAGCAAACAAGTTGTGAGTGTGTGATTGTGTGTGTGTGTGTGTGTGTGTGTGAGGGAGGGGGAGAGAGAGGGAGGGGGAAAATAGTTAATATTTTATTCACGAAATAGAAATATTAACTACTATATATTCTGACTGGTTTCTTAAAAAAAAAAACAGTCGTAAAAACGGACAAATGCGGCCGCAATAAGACGTAGTGTCAAAAAGACGGTTTTCCCGTGATTATCTCCCTTTCTTAGCCTATCGATCTTAGAGCAGCATGGGACACTGACGACCTCTCGCCATCGCACTCTGTTCTAGGCTGGTTATCGATGCTTCTGTAACTTGTCTTTCTTACAGTTAGGGGTGTTAACCCTAAGCAACCCCATTTATCCACCGGGCGAGTTGGTCCACATCCAGGCTGGTTTTGAATTCATAGTTTTTCCTTTTCCTAGACCGGTTGCCACACAAGTCTATAGGAACCAGTATATCCTGTTATTTACCCATAGCTGTTGAGGAGGAGGAGATAGATTCATACTTTACCAAGAAAATGCGGAAATGTTTTTTTTCTTTTCATAAAATGTAAAAGTCGATTTGTTAGTTCATCTTATCAAGAAAATGTTTAAAGCAGAAATCGCCTTCATGGTCTCTTTTTAGTACGTTTTGGGTTACGACTCTCTATAGCTTCCTGTATCTACCTGCTTTTAGCAATAATTCTTTACGTTCCCATGTTGTCTTTTTATTACTTTTCTTGACATCCATTTTTCCAGACTTGTCAAGTAGATTTCTCGCTGCCCGAATTCCATATGCCCAGTGAGTGTTAACTTCCCCAAGCTAAGAAAGAAGTGTAAAAATTGTTTAGATCTCTCTTTCTGGTTATAAGCAGTAATTTCTTTCGTATTTCCTCTTAAAACTAAAATGTTTCTGATATAATATACCGATTGTATCCTCAATATTTGCTGTAGAACCACATCGGTGCCGTTTCAAGCCTCTTTTTCACCTCTAAGCAGATTGTCTAACATTATTACTATGCTACTCCAATTTTAATTAAATTTGACGTTCCCCAAGTGTAATGTAACACTTAGGTTGTCACTACTCTATTCCATCTTTTTACAATTAATGATTATTTTTTCTTCTTCCTTTCATTGTTGCCTTGTCTAATATTTCTTTCATTGTTAATGTTGCCTCTGCTGATAATAAATCTTTGTACGTCCTTTAATTCCCTTAAAATTATCTCGATGCAGAGGTTAAATAATTGTGTATCAAATGAATTTATAAATATTTAATAATTACCTATATTGCAGTTTTATCAATGAAAGAATGAAGAAAATTTAGGTTGATTCAGGCAAGTTGATCTTTATTTCCTTGCCTTGTAAAATTTTACAAAGTAATCTAAACTTATTTACAAATAGAACTTTGTCTCTGTGTTTGTGTGTGTCTCCGTGTGTATGTGTGTGTGTGTCCATTACCTATAGACTCCGAAACGGCTGAACCGATTTTCTTGAAAATTAACACACTTGTACTATAAGCGTCTGTGAGTGTTCTTAGCTAGTTTTTGTGTCGAGTTACTCCCGATAAATATCGAAAATCGATAATCGAAAAAATCGGGTGATAGAAGGAGTGGTCCGATTTTAATCAAATTTGATACACTCACAGACAAAGACATAAGAAACGATATTCAGAAGTTTCAAGGTTGCAGTTCTTACAATAGTGCAGAAAATCGATAGTATATATATATATATATATATATATATATATATATATATATATATATATATATAAAAGGCAAGGTATTTTTGTGTGTGTCAGTTTATCTGCCTGTATATGTGTATTCTTTTCAGCAATTTTATTTTAGTTTTTGCTTCGGGTTGGGCTCTAAGTAGGTATAATTGTAGTTCTTAGTCTCAGCCATGATACCATTTACTCAGAGGACTTATTTAGCCTTCAAAATTCAGTTTACGACGAAAAAAACTTATTTCATATCTATACCAGGAAATCAAAATTTGACTTACATCCATTCATTTTTCTTTCAGTCTACGGTTTCGCTTTAACTGGAAACAACTATTGCTTTTTAGTCTTTCGTGCCAACATCCAAAATGTCTGAGCTCCAGGACCATGGATTAGTTTTAAAGCTTTCATTACATCCGAGCAACGCCGGGCTATACTGCTAGTAATAAAAAAAGAACCATTCTATTTTCATTTAGAAATAGTAAAAATAGTATGAAATACATCATTTCTTTTAAAAAAAATGGGGTGGCCTAATAATTATGGTCGGTAGTGTTGACTAAGTTTTTCTTACATTTGTAGAAGTTATTCGTGGCGTATTTTCTCGACTGTCCTTGTATAAACTATGAAACAGCGGTATAGGACTATCTACATTCCGATTACTCACTCTTAGCTTTAACCATAAAGGTTGTCGATAACTTGAAAATTCTGTCGCAAAGCGATACCAACTGTCGGGACAATTTGCTATTGTTCTTAACATCGTCAAAATCGATATCTATTAGGGAAGATGAAAAATTGGACACGATTTTTCAGTAGATAAATGCTAATAATAATAGTTATTATGTTGTCATTTTTCATCATATTTTATTTCTGCTATGATCGCACTACCTACCAAGTCTGCGGGAAGACCTAAGGCAGGTCGTGGTGTGTCGCTATGGCTCCATTTCATGTTTTTTCTATCACCCCAAGCGTTACATAGACAAATATCTCCCTAGTGTGGGCTGTACTTAACAAGACAATTTTTTGTATATCTCTTAAGCTGGGGTTTCCAGGGATTCTTTCAATGTGTTGTTTTCTTCCTTTTTTATCATTCCAAGTACACCTACTATCACTGGCAAAATTCTTGTTTTCAATTTCCACATTTTCTTCTATTTCAATTTCTAGGTCTTTATATTTTCTCAGTTTTTCGGATTCCTTGGTTGCTAAGTTACAATTCGCTGGACAAGCCATATCAATTAATAGACAAGATTTTTCTTTCTGGTTTTTAACAATAATGCCCGGCCTATTTGCTTCAATTTTTCTGTCTGTGTAGATGGTGTAATCTCATAGAATGGTGACATCTTCTATTTCTGTAACCGGTGCTGGGTGATGTTCATACCAGTGTTTGTTTACAGATTTTCCATAATGTTTGCACATTGTCCAATGTAAATATTGCCCAACTCTATCGTGGCGATTTTTATATTCATTTGGGGCAAGTACAGAACATCCTGAGATTAGATGGCCTATTGTTTCTTGGTCTTTCATCACAAAACCTGCATTTTGGATCCATATTATTATGTATAATATTTGCCTGAAAGTTCCTAGTGAAAAGACTTTGGTCTTGTGCAGCAAGAATAAAGCCTTCAGTCTCAGAATTTAATCCAGATGTACGTAACCATCGATGAGTATTAACTTTATCAACACTGGATTTATTGGCACGTTCTGGATATTGGCCATGCAGAGGTTTGCTTGCCAGCGTTGTTTCATCTATTCAAGAGCTTTATCTTTGGCTTTCATTTTCATATTTTTTGCCGCAATAGTTGGTTCTTGGCTTCTGTTTTGCTTTTCTACAGAATCTACTAAATGTAAATTTGTTTGTATTTACTGCCTTCTATTATTGAATATTTTTCTTTATTTTTTCATGTTGTTTGAGTAATTGTATCATCCATTCCTTTGTTGTTTCTATTCTTAGCACATTTATTCAAACTGAATTTCATTCCTTCTATTATTATTGAATATTTTTCTTTATTTTTTCATGTTGTTTGAGTAATTGTATCATCCATTCCTTTGAATAAATGTGCTAAGAATAGAAACAACAAACTGAATTTCATTCCAATGTCTTCGTTGAAGCATTTTGCAGTTTGCAGAAGAACTTCCAGCTCTTTATTATTCTTAGCATACAACTTTAAGTCATCCATGTAAAATAGATGGCTTATTTTCTTTTGGGCTATTTTATAACCACATTCTGTCTTGGCTGGTTAGTACTATTGGTGATATGCAGAATAGTAAGGGAAACAAAGAGTCACCTTGAAATATACCTCTCTTTATGTTTATTTCACCAAACTTATAGGTTCCATTTATATGATTGAGGTAAAGGGTTGCTTTCCATATCAACATGCATTATTTGATAAAATTGATGATAACGGGTGATATCTTGTATATATTTAAAATCTTTATGATCCAGGAATGTGGGACACTATCGAATGCCTTACGATAATCTATCCAGGCAGTACTAAGATTTTTCATTGCATTGTAGCAGTTTTTCAGTATGATTCTGTTAATAAGAAATTGGTCTTTACATCCGTAACAGCCACGTAAGTTCAAGTGGTAATATGTCATTTCTTTCCAAGAAGAAATATGTCTGTTTTGTTAAAATAGATGTTAATAGTTTGTATGTTGTCGGAAGGCATGTAGTTTCTGTAGTTTTTCAGGTTGTTTGTGTCACTATTCTTGGGTAGAAGAAATGTAATTCCTTTGGTCATCCATGCAGGAATTTTAGTGGGATCTTTAACCATTTCTTGAAGTGCTTTGGCAAGTTTTTTATGTGCTGTATTTAAATAATATAGCCAAAAGTTAGGAATTTTATCTATACCTGGAAATTTCCAATTGTGCGCCTTTTTCAGTGTACATTTAACATCCTCTTCTGTAATTACAGCCCATGTCTGTTCTGGTTTATTTTTGATTCGTTCTATCTCTGGTGAAATCCAATCTACTTCTTTGTTATATTCTTTAGGGCAACCCCATATTTTTTCCTAGAACTGTATAACTTCTTCCATTTTGGTGAGGGAACTGTCACTTCAATTCTTTTTTTACGTATTTCCCTGTAAAATTTCTTTGCATCTGTTTGAAAAATCTTGTTTTGTCTGTAGAATCTTGATCTTTTCTCATAGCGTCTTATTCTTTGAGACTTCAGTTGTATTGTTTACTTTATTTTTTCCTTAGTTGATAAGACTTCATTTTCATTTCTAATGTATTTTCTTTCGACTCTTCTGCCTTTTCTAGTTCTTACATTTATTCCTCTTGTCAGTTCATCGAGTACTGATAGTTCACTTCTAAGTTGTTCAGGCTCCTGAAAACGTAACGTTTTTTTCTAATGAAATTTTGTTCTACTAGTTTAAACGTAAACATGAATTTTTCCTTGTATATTATTTAAATTATCTGTTTCTTCTTTAAATGATCCTAATAGATTCATCAACTTGTTTTCTTATTATTCATATTTCCCTTAGTTGTCGATATTTCGAAATATGTTTTAAACTATGATAATCTTTCTTAAAAACAAAAAATAAAACAAGACAGCAGAAAAAATACGATGAAAAACACAAAAAACAGTTTGATACAATTAGAAAGAATACGTATTTGTTTATTTTTTATTTATTCATTCATTTTATTTATTTATTTATTTTTCGATAACCTTACTTTCGACGAATTTAATGAAAGAATAACAGAATATACGACTTTAATGAAAGAATAAAAGAATATACAGTGGGCGAACAAAGTATTATTTTAAAATTTCACGGCAGTAATAAACTCAAACGTATATCAACTTTTTCTTTTCCATTAAATTTCGATTTTTTTCTATTTTATCTTAACAGTTATTTTTGTTACAAGGACTAGTGATGGTAGCAACAATTTTTTTTCTTTTAAAAAATACTTTCTGACTGTGGTGATGTTTTGTTCCGTTAAACGGCTGTTACGTTCAACTTAGTATTTTTTTAACCAGTGTTTTTCTCTTTGAATTTTTTTCAATATGAAATTCTGTTTTACTATTTTAACATAAACATGAATTTTGTTTCATATATTATTTAATTTATTTGTTTCTTCTTAAATGATCCGAATAGATTCATCAACTAGTTTTCTTATTCATATTTCCCATAGTTGTCGATATTTCGAAATATTTTCTTTGTTTAAACTATGATAATATTTCATAAAAACAAAAATAAATTATAAGTAATTAATAATCTTTCTTAATAACAAAACATAAAACATGATAATGTTAAAAATAAAAAATAAAACTATGTTAATCTTTCGTGAAAACAAAAAATAAAAAAGACAACAGAAAAATACGCTGAAAAACACTAAAAACAGTTTGATACAATTTCTACGATATTCTTTCTTAGAAAGAATACGTATTTATTTATTTTTATTTATTCATTTTATTTATTTATTTGTTTATTTATTTATTTATTTTTCGATAACCTTATTTTCGACGAATTTAATGAAAGAATAACAGAATATACGACTTTAATGAAAGAATAACAGAATATACAGTGGGAGAACAAATTATTATCTTTAAATTTCACGGTAGTAATAAACTCAAACGTATGTCAACTTTTTCTTTTCCATTAAATTTTGATTTTTTTTATCTTAATTATTTTTGTTGCAAGGACTAGTGATGGTAGCAACAATTTTTTCTTTTAACAAAATACTCTCTAGTGTCGTGATGTTTTGTTCCGTTAAGCGGCTGTTACGTCCAAGTTTGCTTTTTTTAACCAGCGTCTTTCTCTTTTAATTTTGTTTCTATATGAAATTCTGTTTTACTATTTTAACATAAACATGAATTTTTCTTCATTTATTATTTAATTTATCTGTTTCTTCTTTAAATGATCCAATAAATAGAATTATCAGTTTTCTTATTATTCATATTTCCCTTAGTTGTCGATATTTCGAAACAACTTATTTTATATATTTATTTATTTATTTACTTATTTTTTAAACTATTATAATTTTCTTAAAAACAAAAAACAAAACAAAACAACAGGAAAAAATACGATGAGATACAGTGTGATTATAATTTCTACGATATTCTTTTTTTTAGAAAGAATACGTATTTATTTATATATTTATTTTTATTCATTTTATTTACTTAATTTATTTTATTTTGATAACCCTATTTTCGACGACTTTAATGAAAAAACAACTGAATATATAGTGGACGAACAAATTATTATTTTTATTTTAAATCTCACAGCACTAATAAACTGAAACATGTGTCAACTTTTTCTTTACCATTAATTTTTTTTCTTAACAATTATTTTTGTTACAAGGACTAGTGATAGTAGCAGCATTTTTTTTAACCAGCGTCTTTCTCTTTGAATTCCAGTCGCGTCTCTGTCAGCTGTCGTTGACAACCCATTTAGGAAAAGGAAAACTCCGAACAACAACCCGCTACTCAAGGTGTTAATCATGCTGAGGAGTGAATGGATACTGCGTTATGAGGTCACAAACGATCCCCTACAGGCTTCGGGACCCTGTTTGTAAAAGATCGTTACCCAACGTGCTGGGCAAATTTGGGTGGACTTTTGGACCCGTGCGTCACTCTTGGGAAAAGTATGAGAAATACAAATAGAAATAAAAAGTCCACTATGGCTCTTCTAGTGGATAAACAGGGAGCCCGTCCTTCAGGAGGGAACCTACCTGAGGTCGAAAAATCTGCCATAAGAACAAACTCCTACACAAAGAATGAATCTTCAGGTCCCCACAACCAGGATAATCCTAATGATGGCCTTGAAAATTCCCAAACTAGATCTATAACCGTATATTTAAAGAAAGAAAAAATAAAATGGTCTCGTGAGGAGTACAAAGTCGTTATGACTACATTTCATGAAGCGTTACTCAAACCTAAAAAAAAACATCACTCGCCAAACATATGACATTTGGCGAGAAATGTTTGGACAAAAAATAGAAAGTACATTGACGAAAATAAATTAGCCAATGTACGAAGATACATCATGCGAAATAACCGATTGACAGAGGCTGAAATTAATGAGATAAAAAGAATTTTAAACGAATCAACAACATATGAAAAGGAAGCGGAATCAGAAATAAAAAGTAGTAACATCAAACAAGCCACAGGTCATAATGTAGAAACCGTGATACACACAAATCACTGTGAAGATAATGCTGTAAGTTTAGAAGGGCTGGAAAGGTGTGATCTGAGTCAGTTACAAGACGACAATAAAACGAGTTCAGAACACATTGAACAGAATTATTTTACGGAAAACAAGAACAGTATACAGGAAGCCAAAGTAGAAATAAAGAACCATTTAAGTCAAATACAAAATATAGCAATGGAGGAACGAGAACAGCTCCCAAAATTACAACCAAAAAAGCATAACCTCGAAACTATTAAGCTCTACAATGCAGCACTCAAATTAATTTTGGATGAAGAAAACACTCATATAAATCTCAATTAAGCAATATATGCATCAGCAATAGCAGCAACAAACAAATTGAACATCAAATTAAAAACAAAGCAGTCTCGCAGACATGAAGATCCACCTTGGAAAAGAAAAATAGAAAATAGTTACTATTATTATTATTATTATTATTATTATTATTATTATTATTATCTCTCTCCACTCTCTTATCTCCCTTTACTGATTGTATCACTATAGCCAGAGAGAAACAAGAAGGACGAGACGCTTATTTATATAACTGGGTTAGCACCAGCAGACATTCCGGAAATTACTCCGATAAGCTGTCAATGTAAGTAAAGAATTAAGAGAGATCTGAATATACAGTATTTTTATATCGGTTGGGTGATAATCAAAAGCAACTGAAGGAAAGAAGACTGTTACCTTTATAACCAGTAATATATATATATATATATATATATATATATATATATATACGTGGGTGCTTAACCATGATCTCGAAAATGACGGATATATTTGTTATGTTTTTGCTAACATTACAAGGTTTCAGATGTCTTTAAACATATATATATATATATATATATATATATATATATATATATATATATATATATATATATATTCACAATTACCGCAGCTGATCATTTGGGCATCCATACACTGACATATTCCACTCCCAGTTTTTTCCTTTTTTTATTTTGGGTCTTTTCTAGATTTGGCAAACATTATCATATTTTGCATTATTCATTCGAACGCTTTGCCATTGGTTTAATAGACACTGGTATACGGCGTCGCCAATGCAAGAGAGATAATTACAGTCATCTTCCTTGTATTGTCGACACTAAAAGTTTTAGAAATTGCAGACAAAATGTATAATATACGTTATACGTATACATTATGCACGAATTCACTTCGCTCTTTCTTCGTTCTCGTACAATAACATAAGGATATTATTTTAAGATCTTTTCCACGTATATCAAGGTTTTCTAACATCCAAAAAAGATCTTCATGACATATTTTCTCAAATATTCTTGTGTAAACTATGAAATATAAGTATATAGGTACAAATCTATCTAACAGTAATAAAACGTAATAACACGCTATATATATTACGGAAAATCCCGAATATTAACGAAATGGTTAAACAACCGACATATTAAAATTATTTGTTTGAATATTATTTTTAATCGATACTCGTACCTGAGTAGATAATCTGTTTTAATCAAACAGTATATTTATTTCTACTGGGCCTGAATATTTACGATAAATATTTGTTACGAAAATGTGTGTCACTCGGCAGGATTCTAACCTGCGACGCGTATCAACATAGGTGAAGTCACCAACAAATGTAAACAGACAATATTACGAAAAATACCGAAGATTAACGAAATGCTTAAACAACCGACATATCGAAATTATTTGTTTGAACATTATTTTTAATCGATACTCGTATTTGAGTATCGATTAAAAATAATATTATTGCATAATAATATCTAATTTGTTATACATTTTATATATATATATATATTTATATATATAACAGATTAGATATTATTGCATAATTATGAGTTACATATAAAAACAAAAACTTAACACATAATTAAAGCGATTAAAAATCCTTATTTATTTCGATAGTCGTTCAAAAAACATTCGGTCTTATCAGACCTCAAAAAATCACTTTAATTATGTGTTGAGATTTTTCCCATATATCATATTGCTCTGGATAATATCCACTGAGTTCTCTATTTTATCGATTTAGCGCGCACTCACACACACACACACACACACACACACACACACACACACACACACACACATATATATATATCAGCATGCAGTGTAGGTATAGAAAAATCCAAAGGAGTATCCTGTACATACAGTGATAGGATAACTCTCTAAGAGAGCTCTAAATATATATGCATATAAATGCATATAGAGCAAATATAAGAAAAATTAAGGCAGACACGTTATTTCATCGTGAATCGGAATTGTAGGCCTATTTCAGGCGAACCATCATCAGCTTCCGTCTTTATTTTACAAATTAAAATTTAATTTTTCTTTTATATATATATATATATATATATATATATAAGAGATAATAACTATACTCGTGTCGAAAAACCTTCCAAGGATCTACGAAGAAGGGAAAAATGGTTTACATGAGCATCAGTCAAAAGACCTCAGACCTAGTCAGCACGTAGCCCAAAGAAAAAAAACCGACACGAGTAATCAAATAATAAAAAAGCGATCAATACTAGGTAGAGCGGAATAAGCAAAGTACACTTGGTGCACTTTGCTTATATATATATATATATATATATATGTGTGTGTGTGTGTGTGTGTGTGTGTGTGTGTGTGTGTGTGTGTGTGTGTGTGTGTATTGACCAGGCTTAACGTTATTGATCAGACGGGAACCGGTATTTCAACGTGTTGGGGACATAAGAATATACTTATTCTCATCCAACTCACACATAGATATATATACACGCACATTAGTATGTGTGTGTATATGTGAGTTTAAATTGAATGGGAATATAAGAAAACTGTAAAAATATAAGAGAACTTGTAATTTGTTTTGCCGATGCACTGACGTGATCAGACAAAATACGTTCTTCTGTAGTAAAACAATTTTTTCGTTGTATCGATTACGATGAAACATGAAAAACTGAATTTTTCAAAATGTCCTTATATATATATATATATGTGTGTGTGTGTGTGTGTGTGTGTGTGTGTGTGTGCGCGCGCGCCTGTGTCTGTGTGTGTGCCAATAGATTAGAAACAATAGCGCACTGGATGGTTTTACTCTCTTTTGGTTGTAGAAATAGTCTGAGCCTGATGCGTGACGTAATAAGTAAAGAGGTACTGTAACTGGCAGTCATGAAACACGAACAAGACTTAATACTATTTGATAGTGCAATGATTGTTGATACCAGAAAGGTAACATGTTATTTATGCATTAGCTACTGTTCTAAGTTTCTTTACTCGTACAAGATTAATAAGGGTCTATCAGATAATAAGTGTATACCAGATAATTGTGAATTCCGAACAGACGCCAGCTGTATGTGAAAACTACCAGCGCCCAAAATATGATTCTAGAACGAGATTGTCTGGAACTGACAAAATTCTAACCATCTAATAAAACAGGACAACGCATCAAATCAATTTCTAATTCAATGTAGGTGCTTCTGAACCCAGCAGTCAACGCCTTTTATACTGTCTCGTGTATTCCATAGGACTAGTGAACCTTACTTGGACCTGAAAATATCGCCCAAGAACTAATTCTGGTATTATATTGCTTAGATGAGTAAAATTTCTGACATTTAGGCGCGGACGGTTGTGATTGTATATGGACGAGACTGTGAAGTGATGCGGTTAGCTTCTCAGTAGGATGTTGTGAGAGCTGTTGTTATCTCTGTAATGGTATATGCGGGGCCGGATTATCCTTTCGGGACTCCTCAAGCTTTTATAAAATCAATGGTTTTAATTTTCTAGCTGTTATAACTTCTAAATCGTTTCATAAAATGAAATGATATCAATATGACAAATTCATATCTATTTGACTTTGCAGAAAGTAAAGCAAAGAAAAAATATTTTATTTTATAGATAACATATTTGATTTTAGTTTAAATCTTAGAAATTTCATAAAGCATTGATTTTAATTTTCTAGATGTTATAACTTCTAAATAGTTTCATAAACTTAAATGATATTAATATATCAAACTCATATTTATTTTAGTTATATATATATATATATATATATATATATATATATATATATATAGGAGAGAATGGCAACACGTGAAAACGGAGAGATTAATCAAAAGATTTTATATAACTAATATAAAATATCAATTAGTTAAAAATAGAGAATTCAAAGGATAAAATATTGAGAGGAAAACCCAACACATAATACAATGGTTATAAATCTAGAATTCATTTCAGCAATGTAAATTTTTCAATTGCTTCGTTTAGACCGTTGATGAATAGATAAATGTTAATTTCGCTCAGAATATATATATATATATATATATATATATATATATATATATATATGTTAGTTAACTGCTATGCAAGATCTGATATACGCTTGGGCGATCATGTCTCGAAAGAGACATGACTGACTAGGCAGAAGATTTTTACCACATTAAATTGCCATTTCTTACTGCTGTAAACTGGTTGCTAACCAAAGCTATATATAACATGACCCCTGGCTGAGTACAGCCAACCTTCTTGACCTTCGGTTGATTCGGCCCACGTTGTGTTGCTGATCTCGGATTAGTCAAATCAGGATTGCTTGTTGTCACTTGACGAGGTTGGCTCAGACACGTGAGGGATTGGAATGTAATTAAGATCAGATTTAAGACCGCAACGACATGGTGTAGATTTATATATATTTATATATATCGAATAAATACAAGATTAGAGGCAAGTCAAAATTAAGTGACGAAAAAGGAATATCAGTATACTGGTATTTCCTTAGCACAATAATATTCGTGTTTTTATCCCCACAGGATGATGGTTTATTCTACTTGCAGCTGGTTAAATATGGACTAACCGTCTCTTGCAATATCTCTCTTGTGGCAGACTATTTCAGCTTGTCTGCTTCAATTCATTGCTGGTCCCGACTCCCATCAGCAGCATTTCCCGAAGTAATCCTTTTTTACCTTCTCATTCTAAACACGGGGCCTGAACTAACGAATTTTGTTTTCCACTCCAGTTTTATTAAAAAAAAGAGACAAAACTGGGGTGTTGAAGTTAGGGACTTGATTGCTATTTTCCCCTCCCCTAGCGTCTCGAAATGTAAGTAATATTGTTTAACTATTTCAACTTCCAATAGAAGAGGAGAAAAATTACTCCCTGTTATTGTCTGCTTGTTCCTATCAGCTGTCCTGGTAATCACTACAGAGGAAATCATCAAAGCCGTATTTTGACCAAGGGTCACATATCGTCAAAATCCGTTTGACAATAATTTGACTACACTTAAGTAACTAACTTTGATAAATTCGCTTACTTCTCCCATTAAAAAAAATATTTTGCACTCGATGTTTCTTGGAATCTGTATTTTCCACTTTTTATTACCTCGGCTACTTTTCCCGACAAAAATACTTGCATTCTCCAATTCCAGAGAAATCTCTTCTCATCATGAAAAATAACTTAAAATTAGTACCAGCCATCTGAAAATAGAGTTACAATAAACTTTTTTTAAAAAATAAAAACAGCTACCAAGGAACTTTGTTTAAGCTTTTTATTAAATATTTATTGCGTTAGTAAATTTTTTGTTATCAATTAGAATAAAAAAAATCATCTACATAGCGGACATATATTTTAGTTTTTTTTTTTAAATACCTTCTTTTTTTTTTTTACATGAGACATGTAGTAATTAGATTAGCTCGGTACGAGTGGATATATCGATATAATCTGTAACTCTGTGTATAAAGCAAACCTGATTCCAGTTTCGTCCATCAAATCTTATATTCTCAGGGAATTTCACTCTTGATCAACTAAAGTCTGTTTCTACGACCATAATAATAATAATATTTATGCTCAAACTAAAGTTGTTAGTCCAGGCTTCTGTAACTACTACATGTCTCATGTCCAAATCGAGGTATTTAAAACAAGTTGATATACTTAAAATATATGTCCGCTATGTAGATTATATTTTTTTATTTTACTTGAAGCTAAGAAATAAAAAAGCACAAGAAAAATTAAATAAAACCTTAAACACAGTACCTTGTTAGCCGTCTTTAATGAAAATCATATGAAAGATGTATTGCTACCCAAATACGCAAGTACACACACACACACACACACACACACACACACACATATATATATATAATTATAATTGTAATTAATACATATTAACGGTTGGTCGCTTAGCTGATTGATCATAACTTCAGCATCCTTACTCCAGAGTTGCGAAGATGAACCCTCCCGGAATCACTGCGCCCATTCTTCATGGGGGGGTATTAATTTTTTATAATGTGTGTGTGTGTGTGTGTGTGCGTTCCAACTCGTGCACCGGTCTGCACGTATGTGCGTAAGTGTAGAATTTTGTGATTATTTTTCCTTTTCGTCGTTTTTTTTCTTTCACTCTGTAGACTCACACCTCACCTTAATTGCATCTATTTTGACTTCTGGTTTTCTAGACATATACTGTTGTAAATTCTTGAGAATGGTCAAGGTTCCTATTAAGCATTAAAGTCACTTCACATCCCTGGCATCTTCTGATCTTCACATTGTACATCACTTCTGAATACATGATTAAAGCCAAATATAGAAAGACTCAATAGATTAGAGACAGTAGCCGACGGTAGATAGTTTCAATAGCAAATATTCAGATGAGATCTATTCTTTAGTTCTACTGATTTACACAGCTAGGTCACGCCCTGCTAGTGAGTGGAATCACACTCATTTCCTATGTATTCCAAATATACGGATAAAGTTCCACTCTGACAAAATTTTCCCATTAACTGCTACTTTGTGGAACATTCGCTCAAGTTGATGCTTTCTTAAACACTGCAATAATAATCTCTGTAATTAAATAGTTAATCGTTATTTAAACATGTTTTATCCTTGTAATCTTCCATTTTTTTCTTCTAATTCATATCACACATCTTATACATAATTTCGGTTGGAACCAGCTAACTTGTGCAGCTCTCGAACCTTATACTGGTCACTGTACCTCTTGAGGCCGTAAGGTCTGTCTTTCTGGCTTAAATAGTCAATCCAGGATCAAAATGTTTGAAATCATACCCCTGTCTCATTGTTATCATAGCTGCACTATCACAGATAGGCTACCTCTTTACTTTTTACATCATATGGTTGAATCCATTTTTACAGGTGAGGAGAGTGACATCGTCCAGCGTATTGCTGTCTCTAATGTTTTAGCACTGCAGTTTATTGAAAATATCAATATTTTCAAGTAAGTTCAAGTGTTTTGTTTGATGGCACAGTCTTTCTTGTTTTTATTTAAATAAAACAAACCTTATGTCGTGTGTAGGTATGTCGCTAAGAGTTATCGCCGCTTGATAAGCCGACTTTAAATTTCTGCTTATTTTAATAAGTTCATTTTTGCACTTATGCCCTTGGGAAAAGCATGAATCCATGTTTCCTTTAAAAAGATATGTGTTAAATAGCAGGGTAGACCAGGCTGTTTAGTTTTGGTTGGGTACTAGCCGAGGAGAAGGACTATTTAGATTTCATAACTATAATAAATGATTATTCTAAAATGCAAATCAGAAATCGGAAATACCAAAATCAAACAAGTGCAAAAATTTAAATAACTTGGATGTGTTCTAACATAGGACCGGAAGTGTGACACTGAAATCCGAAGAGGCATTGAGATAACCAAAGATACATTCTAAAAGCTAAACATAGTATTAAGAGATGAAAAAAGATTCATTACTACCAAAGAAAAGATCACTTTGCATGATTATTTTCTAAGTGCGGCTTAGATGTGACACATAGCTGAAAGTATGGGTCCTCCCAGTGAGAACTGAATTCACTATTTAGTCGTAATTGGTCAAGCGAGACAAATTAGCTAACCAGTACACTACGTCGAGGAACCCAAAGAGGATTTTTTTAAGCTCAGCTTAGATATGGCACAAAACCGAAAGTTTGCGGCACCCAGTGAGGATGGAACCAACTACTCAATTGTAATGATTCTTAAGAATAACATTACATCGAAGTGCCAAAAGATGTCTTTCTATATGGCAGTGAATTCTGTAAAACCTCCTCAGAGATGAAGAAGAGACTTGAAGCAGCAGAAGTATGGTTATACAGAAGGATTCATAGGATAACATAGAACGAACAGATGAGGTTAAGAGAAAATGGAAACAAAAACAAAACTTATGCACCAAGAAGAGACAGATGAAATTTCTGGGGTACAAAATAAGGAAAGTGGGCTTTGAAAATGTGATACAGGTCAAATTGATAGCAAGAGGGACAGAAGACAACATATAACATACTTGATGAGCTTCAGTAAATGTATTTCGGAACAGGGTTTAGGAGAAATAACAGAAAGAGAAAATTTATTGAGAACTGCTACAAAGGAGAGGAAATTGTGGAGAATCATAATCGCCAACGTCCTGAGGAGACACGGTGCATAGGAAAAGATGAAGAACGTGCTTGAGTAAATGGATGGCGGAACAAGGTTTAAGAGTGATAACAAAAAAACAAAATGTGTTAAGAGCTACAAAGGATGGGAAATTGTGGAGAGCCATGATCACCAACAACCTGAGAGGACATGGCATATAAAAGAAGAAAAAGAACGTGCTTGAGTAAATGGATGGCAGAACAAGGTTTACGAGTGATAAAGAAATAAAATGTATTAAGTGCTACAAAGGATGGGAAATTGTGGAGAGCCATGATCGCCAACGGGCTGAGAGGACAGAGCACATAGAACAAGAAAATGAACTTGCTTGACTAAATGGATGGCGGAACAAGGTTTAGAAAGACAAAATTTAGCAAGAGCTAAAAAAGACAATAAATTGTAACGAGTCGTGATCGTCTATGTCATGAGGGGACACGGTACATAAGTGCAGCCACTACGGTAAAGGGAGACTACTAGGATGTCTCTACTAAGAAGAGATGGCAATTCACTGATTAAAAAAAGGAATATGTGTGGGGTATACGTCATGAATGGAGATGCAGAAAATAACTTGTATATCAATAAAATTATTTTTATTTAGATGTGTGTGTGTGTGTGTGTGTGTGTGTGTGCGTGAGAGAGAGAGAGAGAGAGAAGATTTCAATCAATGCCTGCCGTTTTTTTTTTTTTGCTTGTTTTTTAAATTACGTCTGATGAACAATGAACAAACAGAAAAGTTTGAAGGAACAAGTGAAGTGAGTGTAAACGCGAATGAAAATATATCAACATTTTCAAGTGAAAAAAGTACACTGGACTTTACGAAACATGAAAAAATAAAAGAGAAAGAAAAATGTCGAATAAAACAAATAAAATAACAACTTTTGAACAGACGAAACTATGTAGGGATTTTGCTAAGCGAAGTTGTAAAAACTGCATTTTGGGAAAGGAAAATATAGGACGACTTTTTACTTTCTAACAAATGTTCTTACGTGATGACAAACATGTCTACCTATCTCACTCCGATTCATGCATCTATCTATCTATCTATCTATCTATCTATCTATCTATCTATCTATCTATCTATCTATCTCACTCCGATTCATACCTATATCTATCTGTCTATCTCAATCCGAGTCTTATCTATCAATTACGACTGAGTAGTGAATCCGATCTTCACTAAGTGCTCGCTCGTTTCGGCTTTGCGCAACATGTAATCTATGCTTATGAAATCAGGCTTCTTCAAAGTGATGTAATGATTAACAAGATGATCTCACTACATCTACTACGGCTGAGTAGCGAGTTTGATCTTCATTTAGTACTCACTATTTTCGGCCTTGGACCACATCTAATGTATGCTTAGTAAGATCGGCACGCTAGATAAATTTCGAGTGAGTAGTGAGTTCGATCCTCAATAGGTGCTTCGGGTTTGTGCAACATCTAAGCTATGCTTAGTATATCGCTATTGGACATTTAGATGGCAAAATGGTTAGCAAGCTTGTTTCACTAGATCAATTCGATCCTCATTGGGTGATCCTTGTTTTCGGACAAGTGCCATATCTAATGTAATAAATATTTACCCCAGCCTGATATATATATATAGTCATCCACAGACCGTCTCATCAGTACGGTTACACATCTGATTGCTTTTAGCCAGGATTGAAACCCGGGCGAATTGACATCATTCGGCGATTCTAAGCTATGGGCTCTCGGTGGAGGAACTTTAGCTTTTATGTACACAATATAAGCACACGCCAGTAGCCTATCTATCTATCTATCTATCTATCTATGTCTGCTCATATCTATCTATCTATCTATCTATCTATCTATCTATCTATCTATCTATCTATCTATCTATGTCTGCTCATATCTATCTATCTATCTATCTATCTATCTATCTATCTATCTATCTATCTATCTATCTATCTATCTATCTATCTATGTCTGCTATCTATCTATCTATCTATCTATCTATCTATCTATCTATCTATCTATCTATCTACGAAGCCATCTAATTATTAGCGAGTAAATAAATGACAGCA
This sequence comes from Ascarosepion bandense, assembly GCA_037127315.1. Classification (NCBI taxonomy): domain Eukaryota; kingdom Metazoa; phylum Mollusca; class Cephalopoda; order Sepiida; family Sepiidae; genus Ascarosepion; species Ascarosepion bandense. The sequence goes on along the minus strand of JBBBDQ010001659.1, from coordinate 310,831 downwards.
AAATGTGTTCAAATAACTGTTTTTTTGTGGTCTTTTATATTACTTTCATCTTTTATATATATAAAATTCTGTAATTTCTGTTACTCCATCCAACCGTCACACCCTCTAAATTTCTATCAATATCAGTAAACAGAGGACGGCTATCGTAAAGGTATCTTAAAATCTCTAACCAATTATGCAATAAACTGACCGATCCATATCAAATTTTCTAGAGAAAAATACACTTGACTTTACGAAACATAAAAAAATGAAAGAAAAAGAAAAATGTTGAATAAAACAAATAAAGTAGCAACTTTTGAACAGACGAAACTATGTAGGGATTTTGCTACTGGTTTTATGTTGGTTTTACTAGGGTGAGTAACTTAATACAATAAATTTTCATAATTTTGGGGAAAAATAAAAGTTTTATCATTTTAAATACAGAATACTGCCACTATTTTAAAAACAATTTAATGATTAAAATGACAAATACTTATTTAATTAAAATGCAATATTGGTTTTTTTGCATAGCTTTTCCTTAAGTTTTTTTTTTATATATACAAGAATCCAGTTTCTAGTTCGACCAGTGTTTATGAGAACTATTTTTTTTTTTAATCATCTCACCCCAAGCAAGGCATTCCACTGCCACTATTGCGCATGGGGCTACATAGGGGAAGGTAAAGAGAAGGAGTGGTTAGACATAGGGAATGTCAGGAGGAAGGTGACAGATGAGTAAGGATAGCGAGGATGAGGGTTGGGAAGAGTGCTTGATAGAATGGGAGCAGGTTAGTGTGTTAGGAGGTGTCTATTGACCTTACATTTAAACTCCTGGAGATTGTAGCCGTCGGGGAAGCAATTGTTTGGAAGAGAATATATAAGAGAACTATAAACCAATAACAACGTCAAATACTTTAAAAAATTGAATTTGGCTGCAAAAAGAAAATTGTATATTGCATGTTCAACAGTAAGAAATTCTATGAATTTATTTTTCATCATTAAAAAAAAAAACAAGAAATTTTCTTCAAAAATATTGTTAACAATGAAATCATATAAAATTAAATTAATTATAAAACCATGAAATCGGGTATTTGTGTAAGTATTTTTTCCAAACGAATCGGTTTTTTCAAACTTCATTGATTGGTTTGCGAAATTAAACGAAACGTAGAGTTTGTAAATCTTAAGAAAAATGTTGGCAATAACTTCAATAATACAAAAGTATGAGGATTTCAACACGGGTCATGATGGATCATAGCCACAAGAGCACAATCATTTATGAGACGTGGCCGCTTGAACCATTTATGCATTTATGCACGATGCATTTATGGGAGAAGAAGGAGAACGTAAGATCAAGCACCTATCAATATCAGTAAACAGAGGACGGCTATCGTAAAGGTATCTTAAAATCTCTAACCAATTATGCAATACTTTATTCAGCCTCTTTAAAATTATGTACCTCTACAGAAAAGGATGTGCGTTGTGGTGCAGTGGATATCGGCTCGGAACGAGAAATCGGTGAGCCGAGTTCGAATTCCAGTTGAATTCGTTGCAATCATATATGCGCAAATACCCTTGGGAAAGGTATCAATCCGTCTCTTCCTTCCATTTATGGGTTAAATAACAGGACAGATTGGGTTCTATAGCCTTGGCTGGCAACCTGTCTAACGCAGAAAGCAATGGCAACCTACTGCGTGATAATCTTCTGCCCAGTCAGTCATGTCTCTTTCGCCCAAGCGTGTTTAACGTATGGCACTCAACTGACTGACTGACAGAAAACGCGATACCTAAGGTTTAAAATTAATCCCCCCAAAATGAAAAATCTTTTAAAAGTACATATTGACATGTTTGAGAGCAAGATGACGAATTGATGCTTCTTTAATAATGTTCTATGGTGACGTTAACAATAACAAGTGAATATAACATGACTCCTTTTATATATAATTTTTAAATACTCAATAATCTTAAAAATTTAAGAAAATATTCTCCGTAATCTAATTTTTTTTTTATGCTGCGGATATCGTGGACTGAGCATGCAATCAACGATGAGGTGTTGGAAACAAAAAGGAAATTAATACTGAGCATCAAGAAGAGACAACAGAATTTCCTGGGACATGCAACAAGGAAGGAGAGCTTGGAGAACCTGATACTGATTGGCCAGATAGAAGGAAAGAGAGACAGAGGAAGGCAGCGGATAACATAATTGCAGGGCCTGATCAGGTGGATGACGGAACGGGGGTTGCCAGGAGTAACAGGAGCAAACATACTAAGAGCCACAAGGGATAGGGAGACGTGGAGAACCATGATCGCCTACGTCCTGAAGGGACAGGGCACAGAGAAGAAGAAGAAGAATTTAATTTTCTATTGAATTTTAGATACTTTGTAACTTTACATTTACTATAGTGTCGTGTATGGACGTCCGCGTCTAAAAAATGAAAACGTTTTTAGACATAGAAAAAATTCAAAACTCTTTTAAAAATATTAATGTTTGATTTAAACTAAACTTTTACATTTATAAGTCATAAATATTATGAAATTAATACAAGATTTTTAAAGAGTAAGCTTAATAACTCTTTTTAAAGAGTAAACTTAATAACTTATTCGAATTAAAAAAAAAAAACAATTGCAAAGAATTTATTATTGATCGAATGTTTTTTCTCAAAATAACAGTGTTTTAAAAGCATTTCTAATTAAATAGTTCGAAATTTCTAGCACCTGAAGATGGCCGGAGGACAATAGTCCGAATAATGTAAATACTGTAAATACTACCTCATCTTAGAAATATAGACAAATACTAGGGTGAAATTTTATGTTTTCAAAATTTCATAAACTTAAGAGATGAAAAAAACATTACAAAATAATTTAATTCATTTGTGAATAAGTACTGAAAATTTTATTAAAATCTAACAATTATTTAGTTTTTGCAAGAATTTTCAAACCAATGTGTTTTTTTTAACGAAAATAAGACGATAGCTTTCAAATACTAATCTTTGGTGAACCCGCTGACGTATGAAAAGCAAGAGTTTTGAACGTGCTAGAAAAGGAGAAAAAAATTTAATAAAGTAATAAAAAATAATTTGTCTTTTCTATCTGAACTTATTTATAAATGGAACTTTGTGTGTGTGTGTGTGTGTGTGTGTGTGTGTGTGTGTGTGTGTGTGTGTCCGTTACCTATTGACTCCGAAACGGGTGAACCGATTTTCTTGAAAATTTACACAGTTGTGCGATAAGCATCTGCGAGTGTTCTTAGCTAGATTTTGTGTCTAGGTACTCCCGATAAATATCGAAAATCGATAATCGAAAAACTCGGGTTATAGAAGGAGTGGTCCGATTTTAATCAAATTTGACACACTTATAGACAAAGACAGAAGAAACGATATTCAGAAGTTTCAAGGTTGCAGTTCTTACAATAGTGCAGAAAATCGATAATATATATATATATATATATATATATATATATAAAAGGCAAGATGTTTGTGTGTGTGTCTGTTCATCTGCCTGTATGTGTGTAGTTTTTTCAGCCCTTTTATTTTACTTTTTGCTTCTGGTTTGGCTCTAAGTAGGTATAATTGTAGTTCTTAGTCTCAGGCATGATACCATTTACTCAGAGGACTTATTTAGCCTTCAAAATTCAGTTTACAACGAAAAAAACTTATTTGATATTGATACCAGGAAATCAAAATTTGACTTACATCCATTCACTTTTCTTTAAGTGTACGGTTTCACTTTAACTGGACGTCTATTGTACAGGTGTAGAGACTCATCCCTTGTTCCCTGTTTAGGATGTGATTTCCGGATTTCTCTTTTCCAATCTTTTCACTTTTCATTTTCTTATTTTTTTCTTTTTCTTTTTTCTTTTTTTCAATTGGAGTAGATAGACTAAACTATCCCCCGGTTCACACTCCACCCACGTCTATTGTACAGGTGTAGCGGCTCATCCCTTGTTCCCTGTTTAGGATGTGGTTTCCGGCTTTCTCTTTTCCAATCTTTTCACTTTTCATTTTCGTATTTTTTCTTTTTCTTTTTTCTTTTTTTCAATTGGAGTAGATAGACTAAACTATCACCCGGTTCACACTCCACCCACGTCTATTGTACAGGTGTAGCGGCTCATCCCTTGTTCCCTGTTTAGGATGTGGTTTCCGGCTTTCTCTTTTCCAATCTTTTCACTTTTCTTTTTCTTATTTTTTCTTTTTATTTTTTATTTTCAATTGGAGTAGATAAACTAAAGTATCACCCGGTTCACACTCCACCCACGTCTATTGTACAGGTGTAGAGGCTCATCCCTTGTTCCCTGTTTAGGATGTGGTTTCCGGCATTCTCTTTTCCAAATCTTTTCACTCTTGCGTAGCCCCCTGCACATCAGTGGCGTTACCGCCTTGCTCGGGGTGATATGATTAAAAAACAACAACAACAACAACAACAACAAAAAACAACTATTGTTTTTTATTGTTTCGTGCCATCGTCCAAAGAGTCTGATCTCCAGGACCATGGATTAGTTTTAAAGCTTTTATTACACCCGAGCAACACCGGACTATACTACTACTTAATAATAACACAAACATTTTTAAAGATAAAATTGTTTTCCTCAGATCAGGGCCTTTTTTCATCATAATATGCTCTGTTTAAACGAGAAAGTAGAGGCACCCACTTAAAATGACACCTCAGAAGTTATGAAATTTAGTGTCAATTTATAAATAGCACTTTTTACCAACTTTGGCATGTCATAACTTTGTATTCTAAGAAGATACCAACTTGGTATTTGATAGTCCTATAGTTTAAGACGCAGAGAAAATATTCCTACAAAAAGACTATTATCAACTTTCTTAATGAAAAGTTTTGACGTTTTTAAGTTGGCACTAAATTTCAACAACTACGATTGTAATTTTTAAGGATTTAGTCTCTTATAGGTGGGTACTTTATACTAAAATTTCGTCAACGTTTTAAAATATGACCACACAAAGGTTTTTGGATATAGCAAAATGTTTTACGATTTTTAGATTTTTCTTCATTGTTTGATATTGCATAATTTTTTCAACAGGGCTAAATTTAAAATTCGACAGACCTCAGTGTATGGATCACTAATCTTTTGGTCGCGGCACCGGGTAAAGGTTTTTATTGTCTCTTTTGTTTTCCTGATTTTCCCTCGTGCAGGTCAGTCTCTCAGTCCGGTCAGATTCTTCTTCTTCTTCTTCTATGTGCCCTGTCCCTTCAGGACGTAGACGATCATGGTTCTCCACGTCTCCCTATCCCTTGTGGCTCTTAGTATGTTTGCTCCTGTTGCTCCTGGCAACCCCCGTTCCATCATCCACCTGATCAGGCCCTGCAAATATGTTATCCGTTGCCTTCCTCTGTCTCTCCTTCCTTCTATCTGTCCAGTCAGTATCAGGTTCTCCAGGCTCTCCTTCCTTATTGCATGTCCCAGGAACTTCAGTTGTCTCTTCCTGATACTCAGCATCAATTTCCTTTTTGTTGCCATTCTTTCTAACACCTCGTCGTTGCTTGTATGCTCAGTCCACGATATCCGTAGCATCCTTCTGTAGAACCACATTTCGGCCGCTTCCAGTTTTGTCCTCATTTTACGTCAACTAATCGGAGAGGTACTTTTCGCTTTGTCTTATTAGTGTGGCGATAAGAGAGTACATACAAAAACATGCGAGAATAAAAGAAAAAAAACTATTGAATAATACAGTAGCGAAGATAAAAATGAAAACATGTAAATAAGAGATTGGTTGCTTGGTTGTTTCTGTTTAGCGGTTGTTATTAGGTGTATTTAATGCTGAAATCTAAATATTTGTATTTCGATTGGTTGACTTTGTTTAACGACATATCACCCTCTATAGGTTATTTAATGCGGAAATAAAAATAGTAGGATTTTGATTGGTTGATTTTGTTTTGTAACCTCTGGGTTATTTAATGCTGAAATGTAAATATTTGGATTTTGGTTGGTTGAATTTGTTTGGCGGCATATCAATCTCTGTGGGTTATTTAATGCTATAATCTAAATATTTTGATTTTGATTGGTTGGTTTTGTTTATCGGCATACCAACCACTCTGGGTTATTTAATGCGGAAAGTTTAATATTAGGATTTTGGTTGGTTGATTTTGTTTAGTGTCATATCAAACTCTATAGGCTATTTAATACCGAAATCTAAATAAGATAATAATGGTTTTAGTCAGGAAAGAAGAAGTTATAATATATATATATATATATATATATATATACGTGTGAGTGTGTGTGCAGTGATTTTAGAAATTAGATCTGCTTGATCAATAGTCTCATCTATCATGGGTCCGGTAACGGGAAACCACTCCACTAGATTGCTCTAGAAATCATGTCATTTCACAAATAAAAAAAAGAACAGAAGAAACCAACCATTGCAGAGACGTGATTTGTTTATTCTTATGGGTCATTTAATGCCGAAGCTGAATATTTTTTGATGCATGAGTAATTTCTTTTATAAAAAATATATTACTCGCACTTATTTTTTCAAAAATTCAATATATATATATGTGTGTGTGTGTGTGTGTGTGTGTGTGTGTGTGTGTGTGTGTGTGTGTGTTTGCATACACGGTGTGATTGGTAAATTGTCGTCAGTTTACAAAAAAATTCACGCATGCGCGTTGTTTGTTTTTGATTTTTTCCGATTACGCAGTATAGGGTCAGTTATCACCGTTTCTGAGAAAAAAAAAAAAGCAAATTACGAAATTCACTCTGCCAGAAATTTCAAAACGGCATGCTGTACTGCTTGGTATTCGCACCAGAAGCTCTGATACGAACAGTTCAGAGTATTTGTGTGTGAACCTGTTGACAGTGCAGAGGATTCTGAAATAATTGGATGAGACTAATGGTGATTACGAATAGTGTTTGTAGTCATCACAAGTAATGGTGAGAGAGTTAGGCCGGGGAGGTGCAGTGTTTTGCTTTAAGGAAGACTAGCCTGAACATGTCTATGGTGCTTAACAGATAGCAACTTCGTTCTAGAAGCATAAAAATTCACAAATCATTTTTTTACCCAAGTTCACCACAGATTGGGGGTCCTTTTCAAGCTCAGCAGCGATATTCACTTTGTCAGCCTCAACGAATTTCCGATCGAAGGGAGAGTAAATGGTGGTGTCGTCAGCGTAGATGCCTACTTGGGATCTGATTACATCAGGGAGATCGTTGAAGAAAGTCAGAAAAACCGTAATACCTAGAATAGAGCCTTGAGGGATGCCCGCGTTCGTATGATAATATCGGAGGCATGTCCAATACTACCTTCATTACGAGATTTGAAAGGAACGACTGAACTAGATCAAACAGTCGTTCAGTTATACCATAGCCCTCTAGTTTGCGTAGAAGTCAAGCATGCCAGGCTCTGTCAAATGCTTTAGAGATATACAAGACAACAGATCGAGCTTCGCCGTTCTTATCAAGAACCTGGCATATATATTCAGTGATAGTCGTTAGAATATCAGCAGCAGACATGATGAAACGGAAACCATACTGTTTGTCAGAAAAGAGACTGTAGGCTGTGAGATGTTGAACTACTTCGGCATTGAACACTTTGCCAAAAATCGGTAGAAGGCTGATAGGGAGATAATTATCGGGGTCCGAGGGTTCTCCAGAATTCTTAAATACAGGAACCATGGAGAAGGACTTCCAGCAGGTAAGAAAACAAGAAGTAGAGAGGCACTGGTTGTAGAAATGTAATTTATCGTCATATCCAGAAGAGTAGAGCCGTGATCGCCTACGTACTTATAGCATTAAAAATCATATCTCAGCAGATATTTTATACATCTCCCGAAACCCAAAATCACACAACTAAGAAATAAATACCTCATTTTTATCCCGGCATTTTTTAAAACTAATAAATTTGCATCTCATCTCGTATATAATATATGCTCACATTCGTCTGGATTTAGATAGTAAAGCGTGATGTAGGCTTATTATCGCAATATAAAAAATCGTTTGAGTGATTTCATTTGCAAGTAAATGCGCGCGAATATTTTCTTTTGCTGTTTAATAAGGCCAGCGTCTGGAAGTTGTTCTTTTTTGTACTCCATGACTTAATATCCGGCGTTGCTCACGTCACGCTCGATAATGCGTGGTGTTTTTCATGCTGTGACAAAATTTCAGTCATTTGAGAGAAATTCATCATAGTTTAAATATTTCTTTTCTTCTTTTTTTTTTTTTTTTTTTTTTTTTTTTTGCATAGTTATTGTATTTTTTAATCGGTATCACCCCATCTAAGTCAATAAAGCCACGAAGACACAAGGGGTTCAAAGTGTGGAAGAAATAAGAACAGAAACATTAATAATGAGCGGGAAGAGATAATAGTAAGCAGATCGCGTATTTTTATTTTTATTTTTTTTTAATCATCTCACCCCAAGCAAGGCATTCCACTGCCACTATTGCGCATGGGGCTACATAGGGGAAGGTAAAGTGAAGAAGTGGTTAGACATAGGGAATGTCAGGAGGAAGGTGACAGATGAGTAAGGATACCGAGGATGAGGGTTGGGTAGATGGGAAGAGTGTTTTTTTTTTTAATCATCTCACCCCAAGCAAGGCATTCCACTGCCACTATTGCGCATGGGGCTACATAGGGGAAGCTAAAGAGAAGGAGTGGTTAGACATAGGGAATGTCAGGAGGAAGGTGACAGATGAGTAAGGATAGCGAGGATGAGGGTTGGGCAGATGGGAAGAGTGTTTGATAGAATGGGAGCAGGTTAGTGTGTTAGGAGGTGTCTATTGACCTTACATTTAAACTCCTGGAGATTGTAGCCGTCGGGGAAGCAATCGTTTGGAAGAGAATTCCACAGTCGGGAAGTGCGAGGAAAGAAACTGTTGGAGTAGAAGTTACGGTTGCATTTTATCGGTAAATTATGAAAATTGAAATTTTCGGTATGAAATTGCTCTTAAATTCTTGCAGATTAAAGTTGTCTCGAAAGCATGGAACAGGAAGGGAGTTCCACAATGAAAATAAAAACTGAAAGGAGTCACTTTCCTGGAGGTTAGCATCAGCCATGCAGATAAAAGTCATATGTAGGTTTTGTGTTGTTTTCTTCTGTTCTTTTTGCTTTAATCGATCTCGTGAGAATTACATTTTCCAAGCCCTTTTTCATCATTATGTGCTATTGAACTTTTAACTAACACTTCCTTAACACATATTAAGTATAAGAGTTCTTTTTTGTTTCTACTTTTGTTATTCGGTCCAAATTGGAGTAGGTAGACTAATTGGAGTAGGTAGACTCAATTGGAGTAGGTAGACTAAATTATCGCCCGGTTCACACTCCACCCATGTCTATTGAACAGGTGAAGAGGCTCATTCCTAGTTCCCTGTTTAGGATGTGGTTTCCGGCTTTCTATTTCCCAATCTTTTTACTCTTTTCTTTCTTCTTTTTTTTCAATTGGAGTAGATAGACTGAACTATCGCCCGGTTCACACTCCACCCACGTCTATTGAACAGGTGAAGAGGCTCATTCCTTGTTCCCTGTTTAGGATGTGGTTTCCGGCTTGCTCTTTTCCAGTCTTTTCACTCTTACGTAGCCCCTTGCGCATCAGTGGCGTTACCGCCTTGCTCGTGGTGATACGATGAAAAAAAATCCTTCTGTAGAACCACATTTCTGTTGGTAAATGTCTCTTCTTTATCTTTGAGTTGATTGTCCTGCATTCCCTGTCATATATGAGGATTACAATTACTTAGCAGTTCAATATTCTTTCCTTTGATTGTAACGAAATTTTTCTTTTTCTTAATAGTTTGCTTAGATTCTGGAAGGCATTTTTCGCTCTCCCAGTGTGTGTTCGGATTTTGGCATTGCATTTTCTATTAGAACACTTTTAATTTCGTTGTACTTGTTTGATTTTGGTATTTCCAAATTGTGATTTTCCTGTGAGCTGTTCCTTTTGCTAACAACCGTTCATTCTGTCTTTTTGCAATTGATTTTTAGTCGTTTGTTCTCACTTTCGTTTACAACTTTTTGTAGTTCTGGTAGTATTCTTTCTGCGTCTGTTATAAGTATGGATGGACGAAGACGAAAGAAATACAAACACACTTGCCGTTTTGAGTTGTATTTACGCCTTTAACCTTTGATCATTCAAAGTGGCTGAAGTGTTATTTCATATATTTTTGGAGCATGACGTACACTTGACGCAGATAAAACGTTCGCTTTCCGACCATGAAACCCATGTTCAAATTTCGTAATGATCAATTTGTTTCAAAAACTGACATTTTATCGGTCTTGTGAGGTGAACCCAGCGAGCATCACATTTGGTCAGTCAGTTAAGTGCCATAAGTTATACACGCTTGGGCGATCATGTCTAGAAACAGACATGACTGACTGGACAGAATGTTGTATATCAATAAACTGACAAACACGGGTGTATATAAAAATATGACTTGTGTTTTTATTAATGTACGATGGACCGTGTCGCCTAGGAACAGAGAGTGAGAGGGAGCTCTTCTAAGGTTGACAGGGTTCGACGTGGGGTTCGACGTGGGGTTCGACGTGGGTGTAGCCTCTCTGCTTAGCTCGTCTAGCTTCTTCTTCGACTTCTGGAGACTTCTGGTCTTGTCTGGCTCTCTGCCCAGACTGCCTGTCGAGCCTGACTCCTGTCGAGGCTGACTGGGACTCTTCTTCTCTTCTACTTCTCTTCTACTGTCGACTTCTGACTGGACTGTGTCTCGGACTGGCGAATCCGTGTTTTTCGCAGTCTTTATATATCTTCCAAAAACGGGACTCGTTTCTTCCGGCTTTGCCTTGATCACGCGACGCCTACACGACGCCTACGTAAATTCTCAGAGACACCTGTCTGTTTGCTCTGAGCTATTTCCGCTCTGCCGGAAATAGGGTCAAAATGACATCCGCTGCTTTCAATGACCGAAAACACCCACGCTTCATCAGCCTTCTTGGGTGGGGCCAGATTATTATATTACAAGAAGATTATCTTACAGTATGTTGTCATCACTTTCTGCTGTAGACTGGTTACCAGCCAAGTCTATAGAACCCAATCTGTTCTGTTATTTAACCCATAACTGGAGGCAAGATATGGATTAATACCTTTACCAAGGGTATTTGCGTGCTAGTTTATGCAAGGAATTTTACTGGAATTTGAATTCGGCTCCCCGATTTTTTGTTCCGAGCCGATATCCACTGCGCCTCAACGCACATTTGGTAAGTACCCTAAAATTATACCAGGGTTTGACACAAGTTTGTGATTGAAATTGGGAAGACTTTTTGTCGTCGATGTTTCTGCTAGCACAAAGTCATAAGTCATTGTGACCGAGGGATTAAACGTACTGGTGTTGTTCAAACTGTTGATAATGTTATATTATGTTCTCCCAGAAAAATGTAACTAACATTCAACCTGCATAGTTGCAATATAAACCAAAAACACAAATGTATCCAAAGAGGCATCTGCAACAGGGATTGGCTAGCCGCCTTGCAGACATGGAAAACGAAGTAGCTGGTAATTTTTATAGACTTGTAGTGCAAATAAATTCACGCCATCGGCATGTTTTTTTTTTACTCTAAAATCCTTTCACCTATCTATCGAGCACTTTATTGCAAAGACTGCTTGCCTTAAATGTCCTTTCTTTCATTCAGACATCCACTGACTGACAGTATTTTTGGCTTTAGACTAACATTGTTATTGCTATTATAGTCGAATTCATTGCATTTACTTCCGCGCAAATACTCTTGGGAAAGATATTAATCCGTCTCTTCTCCCTCCAGCTATGGCTTAAATAGCAGGTCAGATTGGGTTCTATAGCCTTGGTTGGCAACCGCAGAAAGTAATGGCAACCTACTGCGGAAAAATATTCTGCCCAGCTACTCATGTTTCTTTCGAGACATGATCGCCCAAGCGTGTATCCCGTATGGTGCCTGACTGAGTGATATATATATATATATATATATATATATATATATATATATATGTATATATATTAATGAAGATTAACGAAATGGTCTTTAAACAACCGTCAATTTGAAATGATTTGTTTGTACATTATTTTTTATCAATACTCGTATAATCAAACAGTATTTTTATTTCTACCGGCCTGATTATTTACCATTAATGTTTGTTACAAAAATGTGTGTCATTCAGCAGGATTTGAACTACATTTTCGTAACAAAAATTCATCGTAAATAATCAGGCCGGTAGAAATAAGTATATGATACTGTTTGATTATAAACAGAATATCTACTTAAATACGAGTACCGATCAAAAATAATGTTCAGACAAATCATTTCATAGCGTGCTCAAGAAGAGCAATACTTCAATACCCCCACTAATCAATGAAGTTGAAGTTCTCACCTCCCCAGCGAACAAGGCTGAATGCTTTGCCCGTAGATTTTCCACCAATTCGACACGGGACTTGTTAGGAATACCTACACCCGACATCCCACCCAGAACTAAGGCTCAACTACATAACGTCCACATTACACCCTCGCTGGTCTCCAAGATAATTGCACAACTTGACACACACAAAGCGAGCGGCGGGGACGGAATCCCAATCATAGTACTGAAGAAATGTGCCCCAGAACTCTCCTCTGTCCTCTCTAAACTCTATAACCTCTGCATATCTACTTCCTGTTTTCCTGCCTGTTGGAAGTCCTCCTGTGTAGTTCCTATATTTAAGAATTCTGGCGAACCCTCAGACCCCGCCAATTACCGTCCTATTAGTCTCATTCCGATCTTCGGCAAAGTTTTCGAAGCCATTATCAACGCCGAGGTGATTCAGTATCTCACGGCCCACAGGCTTCCCTCTGACAAACAGTACGGGTTTCGCTTCACCAGGTCTACTGCTGAAATGCTAAGGACCATTACCGAGTACATATACCGGGCACTTGACAAGAATGGCGAAGCCCGAACATTTGCCTTGGATATCTCCAAAGCGTTCGACATGGTCTGGCACGCTGGTCTCTTATGCAAACTGCGGAGCTACGGTATAACTAGACATCTGTTTGACCTCATCCAGTCATTCCTCTCTAACTGCACATTGAAGGTAGTATTAAATGGGCATGCCTCCCAAAACTACCATACGAACGCGGGCTTCCCTCAAGGTTCTATCTTAGGTCCCACGCTCTTTCTGATGTACATTAATGATCTCCCCGACGCCATTAGATCCCAAGTAGGCATGTACGCCGATGACACCATAATCTACTCTCGCATCGATCAAAAACCCGGTGTCGGCGACAAAGCGAACCTCGCTGCCGGGCTTGAAAAGGACCTCCAATCCGTAGTGGCCTGGGGTAGGAAATGGCTAGTAAATTTCAATGCTTCTAAAACGAAGCTGTTATCAACTAACCACCATAGACAATCGCATCTACCTCCCATTAGCATGGAACAGGTTTGCCTCCCAGAGAGTAAAACACTACGCTTCCTTGGCCTTACACTTTCGGCGAACCTCAAATGGAATGACTATATTGAATCCATTGCCAAATTTGCCGCTATGAAAGTCGGCTCTCTGTGCAGGGCCCGGAAGTTTTTCCCGCCTGAATCTATCCTGCACATATACAAATCTACCATCCGCCCATGTATTGAATACTGCTGCCATATATGGTCGGGTGCCCCTGCTACTCTCCTTGGGCTTCTTGACAAAATACAAAGGAGAATCTGTAACGTGGTTGATAGTGACTTGGCAGGCCGGCTGCAACCACTCTCTCACCGGCGTGATGTGGCTTCCCTGTGCCTCTTCTACAAGTACTTTCACGGCTTCTGCTCCGATGAACTTAGATCACTGGCACGATTCACTGAGCACGAGATACTAGATTAGCAACTAGGTCCCATCCTTTTACAGTTAAACAGATAAGATGTAACCGTAATTTCTACTCCAACAGCTTCTTTTCTCGCGCTTCCCGCCTGTGGAATTCCCTTCCACAAATCTGCTTTCCCGATATCTACAATCTCCAGGTGTTTAAATGTAGGGTCAATAGACACCTCATATCACACTAACTCCCAATTATTCTCAGAACATTCTCATCTACCCAATCCTCATTCTCCGTATCCTTACCCGCCTATCACCCACCCTCTGACATTTCCTATATTTAACCATCCTTCCTCCACTCTATGTAGCCCCCTACACAGTAGAGAAATGCCTTGCTCGGGATGAAACGCTTATAATATACACACACACATGTATATATATATATATAAAATAAATATATATATATATATATAAAATCAATATATATATATTTTATAAGCGTTTCACCCCGAGCAAGGCATTTCACTGCCACTACTGCGCAGGGGGCTACATAGTGTGGAGGAAGGATGGTTAAATATAGGAAATGTCAGAGGGTGGGTGATAGGCGGGTAAGGATACCGAGAATGGTTAAATATAGGATATATATATATATATATATATATATATATATATATATATAGTCAATAACTAACCTATAAATGCCAACGAACCTACCAAGGTTTTGCCAAATTGGATCTTCAGGGAAAGTTGGCTCTCTCTTGGCCAACTTTTCCTGAAGATCCAATTTGGTGAAACCTTCGTAGGTTCGTTGGCTCTCTACATTAGTTATTTACTTTGTTTGCTCTACTTGCGTATTGAGCGCTTTTTGTTTTAGGTTACTCGTCTCAGGTTTCTTTCTTTGGGCTGCGTACTTTGACTGATGTTCAAGTGCTTAGCTCGTTCTTTTTTTTTATTACCATTTTTTCCTTCTGCGTATGTACTCGGAGGGTTTTCGAAACGAGTATAACGATAAGTTTACATTTATAATTGTAAACTTATCACTATACTCGTTTCGAAAAACCAACCTTCTCTGAAGATCCGGTTAGGTGAAACCTTGGTAGGTTTGTTGGCTCTTTAGGTTATTTACTACTATATATATATATATATATATATATATATAATCAAAAATATGTCACAAAATGAAATATTTTCCACTTACTTGCTACCCAGGTTTTCTGCGATCATGTGTATCGGAAGGCCAAGAAATGCGGTCTGCAATTACTGAAACCGGTAGGGTTGAAACCTGGGTAGCAAGTGGTTTAGATTCTTTGACTTATTGTTGGCTCTGTATATTCAGCACCTTTGTTTGTGCATTGAGTACTTTTTTGAACAACCGTCTACTGGTCTAACCAGTACCATGTTTACTGATGTTTATATGATAAAAATATATAGTTTAAAGCTACGCTATAACGCATTCACGTGCATTTTCACGGTTGGGACTTAATTACGCGTATTATTATTCCCGAGTTTGGCTTGTTAAAATGCAGGTGAGCAAGGACGCCCGATTATAATGAAGAATATTCAGCCAAATTGGGTAACCACTCACGTTTTGAATGGATACGAATTGAAATGTCTTACAAGCGAAAATGAAGAATAGTTTCATCGAAATATTTTTTCGAAAGACAAGGATTCAAATTGGACACACTTATAATCTTCTTGTAAGCCAGTTGAGGAGACGAGAGAAGAAATCAATCGCGAGCGTTTCAGAAACGTGGCTGATCAAAGAACACATTACAATATGAATAGCTTTTCTCTCCAATGGCAACCAACAAAGGCTGTAAAACGGTTAGTGTTCTCAACAGTGCAAACCGAAACATATACTTTAGATAATGATAGAATGATTGACGAAGTTTGTGATTACTTTTCGATGAATATGGATTAGAAGCAAGCACGAGAAAACAGGTTTTATATTCTCCATTTTTGTTCTTGTTTAAACTCATTGAAAAACATGGACGTTAATGTAATAAAAACTAAACTCATTATTCGGTATATTAATCCAGTTAATAGCGGTGTATTATAATTAGACATACACACACACACACATATATATATATATATATATATATATATATATATATATATATATATGTAATTCCAGGTAAAGAGGACTCAAGGTTTTACTATTTTGAGTGCCCCGGCATTTATTTTATTAGGAATAGTGCTCAATATAATCAATATTACAGAGCTTAATATAAATATATATAGGCTTAATATATATATATATATATATATATATATATATATATATATATATATATATATATTCAGATACTTTAATCCAAGCGGAAAAAGCAGGAAGGTAAATTCCAAAAGCCCGATCCTAATTAATATCAAAAATTTTATTTTAATATTAAAAAATGATACAGGAAGAGAGCTCCATGTAATAAAATATTGCAGAGCAAATATAAATTAAAATAGGATTAATTCAATGATGTTGGATGACCATTTCGATATGAAATACGTATGGTGGGTTATGTGTAAAACTATGATAGGTAAGAATTGCTATTATTTTATTTAAGGTTGTATTGTTATTTTTTGTTTGAAAGTCGGTTATTAGCTTGTTTTTTTTAAATTTTTTCTGGTTACGTATATTTAAATGGTAGAAATTCTAATTTGTAATGCTTGTTAGTGTTTATTTGTGGTGTATTAATTTTACTATGGCAGAGACGTGTGATTTTTTTTATCCGTTTGGTATAAATTGTGATAATAGGTATTTATTTTCATGTCTGCATTCGGAAATTAGTTCTGATCTTGTGTTTAGTAAGTTCTTTTGTGGGGTATGAGATATAATTGCTACTTTCTCATGTAGGCAAAGTAGGCATTTTTTTGTAATGTTGTTGTAATACACGAATATACGCAACCCTACATATAACCAATTTAAAAAAAAAATGAATTAGTTTGTCTGACGATCATAAGAGCGTGAAACCCAGGGTTACAAACTCACACAATATAATATATATAAGAAATTGCATATATATATATATATATATATATATATAATTATATACATACACTTTCCACACACACACACACACACACACACACACACACACACACACACACATATATATATATATATAGAATAGCATTAAACACTCTCTCTTTAACTATCTATTACATATATAGCGTATTTAATGTTTAGCTCCAAGGTTTTAATGATAATTAGCCCTGACGAGTGGGAACATCCTAATGGTGTTTTCACTAAACTTCGAAGTCGGCAAGAATCTGCTCAGTGAGTGAGTAAGTATGTTTGAGAGTGTGTGTGTGTGTGTGTGTATGTCTGCGTGTGCGTCTGAGTGTGCGTGTGTGTATGTGTGTGTCGGAATTTGTATTTCTTCTCTCTTTCTGCATATACTTTATTTAATATTAGCACCTGTCGAGATTAATCTAACAAACTGTTGAAGCCATTACTGCCTGGTCGGTAAATATGAAAGCGTTGAGATGTAACGGGTGATGTGGTCGCAGAAATCCTCCGACAACCATGACTGGGCCCTCCTGTTTGAGTTGCATCGTGCAGAGTCTCCCAGGGTCAGATCTTCTTCAGATGATAGTATCAGTTCTCTCCGTTTAACTCGACTACCTAAGTTTTTGTTTACCTCTGCTGTAGCCAGGTATTGAACTAACAACTCCTTTGTTCAGTACCTGGCTCCAGCAGAGGTGAACGAAAAGCTTAGAAAGTTAAGTTAAAGGGAGGTAATTTATAATAAGACATCTGGAAGAGGCGTGACTCATGGAACTTGAACAATCTACCTCGGTGAGTGAAATAAAGGGTTCAGTTCGAAATTCCAATCAGCTGAAGAAGGTCGGAGCGTACAATGGCTGAAACGTCGTGAATATGGCAACAAAGACGAGGACAATAATTCGAAGAATATAAATAGTGTAGATAATTACAATTTCTTATCTCAGAAATATAGGCAGATCCTGAAGATGGTCAGAGCCTGCAATGGTCGAAATATCGTTTACTGTATTTACTCTTCAATTGTCTGGCGATTAATTCTGGATTGTTTACCCGCAAATACCCTTTGGAAAGGTATTAATCCGTCTCTTCTCCCTCCAGCTATGAGTTAAATAGCAAGACAGATTGGGTTCAATAGCCTTGGTTGGCAACCAGTCTACTGCAGAAAGAAATCGCAACCTAATGTAGGAAAATCTTCTGCCTAGACAGTCATATATCGAAAGGGACAAGATCGCACAAGCGGGCATCACGTATGGCACTTAAATGCCTTAAGATCTAAGAAAAATATCTTTACTCAAAAGATATCATTGCAAGTTTCAATGGGAATTTGCCTTCAGTTTATAAAGAAAATAAAATTCTATACTGTGCACTTATTTTGTGGTCATTTTTAAGCAAGTAGCGACATTTTCCCTAAGTCACACCAATGATAATTGTCAAGTAGGGTAGTCCAAAAAATATATATATAAAAATAATGCTTTCTGTTATGGACCAGGTTAAGTTCCGAAAAGAACAACACCACCACAAAGATAGAAATAACAAATACTAGCAGTATAGCCCGGCGTTGCTGTGGTGTAATGAAAGCTTTAAAACTAATCCATGGTCCTGGAGCTCAGACTCTTTGGACATTGGCACGAAAGACTAAAAAGCAATAGTTGTTTTCAGTTAAAGCGAAACCGTAGACTGAAAGAAAAATGAATGGATGTAAGTCAAATTTTGATTTCCTGGTATTGATATCAAATAAGATCTTTTCGTCGTAAACTGAATTTTAAAGGCTAAATAAGTCCTCTGAGTAAATGGTATCATGGCTGAGACTAAGAACTACAATTATACCTACTTAGAGCCAAACCCGAAGCAAAAACTAAAATAAAAGGACTGAAAAAAATACAGACATACAGGCAGATAAACAGACACACACACACAGACATCTTGCATTATATATATATATATATATATATATATATATATATATATATATATATTCGATTTTCTGCACTATTGTAAGAACTGCAACCTTGAAACTTCTGAATATCGTTTCTTCTGTCTTTGTCTTTGAGTGTATCAAATTTGATTAAAATCGGACCACTCCTTCGAAAACCCGATTTTTCGATTATCGATTTTCGATATTTATCGGAGATACCTCGACACAAAACCTAGCTAAGAACACACGCAGACGCTTATAGTACAACTGTGTAAATTTTCAAGAAAATCGGTTTAGCGGTTTTGGAGTCTATAGGTAACGGACACACACACACACACACACACACACACACACACACACACACACACACACACACACACACAAAGTTGCATTTATAAATAAGTTTAGATATATTAACAAGAAATAACAATACAAAACGTGGAAGGTGTTAGTATAACTGTCAGTCTGGTTTGGAATGAACTACTACCAACTTGACTCTCTCTCTCTCTCTCTCTCTCTCTCTTGAGAGAGAGAGAGAGAGAGAGAGAGAGAGAGAGGCATCGTATATATAGTGCTAGGAAGAGTTTATTCTGGAGCTCAGGACCCATGACACTTTCTTTGTTTATTGTGCGTCTTCACCGTTTGGGAACTCTATTCGTGGTGTTATATAAAGCCTTGTGCCCAACTCTCTATCCAAACCCTAACCCTAGCCTCTAACCAAACACTAATCCCAGTTTAGTAACTTGGTTTTCATCTTCGGTTTCTGAAATTTAAAATAATCAATTTCCATTAAGACGGGCACAAATTCTAGATCCAGTTTAGCATTATAGTGGCATTGTAAAGTGAATATTCGATGTCATAATATACGTATGTAGGTTGTGGTGCAGTGGATGTCGGTTCGGAAGGAGAAATCGAAAGCCGAGTTTGAATTCCAGTAGAATTCGTTGCATTCACTTACGCACAAATACCCTTTGGAAAGGTATTAATCCGTCTCTTCCCTCTAGCTATCTGTTAAATAATAAGACAGATCGTTTTATATAGTCTTGGTTGGCAACCAGACTACCTCAGAAAGTAGTTGGAACCTACTACGAGAAAATCTTCTGCCCAATTAGCCATGATCGCCCAAGCGTGTATCATGTATAGCACTTAATCTCCAGTTTAGCTTTATGAGTACATTTTAAACGAATCCCCGTTTTAAAGCGACTTTACCTGCACTTTAAAAATTAATATCTTTGAAAATGCCAAATTTACCAAAGAAACGAAAGTCATTTCCATAAAGAGCAGAAAGACACATTGGAAATATACATTTTTACGATAAAATTATAGATTTAGTTTAACTGATATTAAACAAAAGAAACAGCCCAACACAATAATTACAGATTGGAGATACCGAAATCAAACAGGTGCAAAAGTTACATATCTGGGAAGCGTATTAACAGAAGACGGAAAGTACAACACCGATATTCGAAGGCGAATTGGAATATCAAAAGGTGCCTTCCAGAACCTAAGCTAAGTATTAAGAAAAAGAAAAATATCGATAGAAACAAAAGAAAGAGTACTGAACTGGTATATTATAGTATTCCTCATATATGACAGTGAATGTTGGAAAATCACCTCACTGGTGAAGAAAAGACTTGAAGCAACAGAAATGTGGTTCTACAGAAGGATGCTGAAAATACCATGAACTGATTGAACATGAGTGCAACGTCGAAGTTCTAGAAATAATTGGAAAAAAGAACATTTATACGTAAAATCAGAAAAATACCTGTGAGATTTCTGGGACAGATAATGAGGAAAGAGGGCTTGGAATATTTAATACCCACAGGATAGATTGAAAGTAAGAGAGTCAGAGGAAAGCTACGCGCAACCAACCTGGCAGGCTTCAGTGAAGAGATGGCAGGGCAGAGTATGAGAGAGATGGCAACATGACAAAATTTAGTAAAAGCTACATGATACAGGAAATTGTGGAGAGCCATGTTCGCCATCGTCCTGAAAGGGTACTGCACATAGAAGAAGATCAACTCCCACAACATAAAGGACTTCAAAAAATGGATATATTTTAGATTTCCAAAAAATTTGTTGGTTGTTTTGTTCATTGAAAATAATCCAGACATGAAAATTCAAATCAGTCTGTAAGTGCTATATGTGATACAGGCTTGGGCGATCATGTCTCTTTTGAGACATGACTGACTGAACAGAAGATTATCCCGCAGTAGGTTACTATTACTTTCTGCTGGTTGCCAGCCAAAGCTATAGAACCCAATCTATCCTCTTATTTCACCTTTAACGGAAGGGAAGTGACGGATTAATATTTTTCCCAAGGGTAATTGTGCCTAGGTGAATGCAAGAACTTCAACTGGAATTCGAACTCGGCTCTCTGATTTCTTGTTCCGAGTCGATATCCACTGCACATCCCTGAAAGTTCGAATATGTGAGTGAAATTTATAACCAGCAAACGTATCAATATTATAAGATACCACAAAGAAATCTTCGTGTGTGTGTGTGTGTGTGTGTGTGTGTGTGTGTGTGTGTGTGTGTGTGTGTGTGAGGTGTATGTGAGAGTGTGTGGGAATGAGTGTGTGTGTATAAGTGTATGTCAGAGTGTGAATGAATGTGTATGTATGAGTGTGGGTGTTAGTCTGTGTACGCGTGAGTGTGTGTATGCGTGTGTGTGAAGTGTGCGTGTGTAAGTTTACGTGTTTGTGCGAGTGTGTATGAGTGTCTGTGCATGAGTGTGTGTTAGTACATGTGTGTTAGTGTGTGTGTGTGTGTGTGTGTGTGTGTGTGTGTGTACAAGCTTTCAACAATATGCATGAAAATGTCATTTACGTGTTTTTAAGCTTTGGAGAAACAATAACAATCCTATATATTGGAACGGTGGCTATATCTGAGCTGCCTGTCTAAGTTACATGGCCTATTTTTTTCTGTTGTTGTTTTGAGTTAAACGCTCCATAATATGGATTTATTAATAACTGATAATCAATTGAAAAAACTGATATTTTCTAAATTCTCGTTCATTCGTTTCGGCTATACTCAACGGGATCCTAGTTCTCGTGGGAAAATATTTGACATTTTTTTTATTGCTTCTAAATAAATAAAAAATATACCGGATATTTTAACGTTGTTGTTGCTGCTGCTGTTGTTGTTGGAATGAATTCGTCATTTTTATTTTATGAAAACATTTTTTTTTGTTTCTAGTTTTCTGAAACCAAGACATACACTCACTTGTGTCCTTTCATTGTTTTGCTTGTGAAGCAATTCTTAATAAATTACACATATTTTTTTAGGATTTCCCTACTTATTTTACCTAATTCAGTTTTTGTTGGTCCGAAATAATCTCCACATGTATACAATTTGAATACATGTGGCTCGTACAAAACCGGGTGAAAGTATATACAATAATATTATTATGCTAGTCTTGACTCATTCCTCCATTATTTCAAACTTCCAATTAAGCGTTCTAAAATTCCTGTTACGAGTTCAAAAAAGCGTTGGATAATCAGTTAACGCTTGAAGATATCGAAAAGTTGAAACCAAGGTAGCGTAATTAGAATATATATATAAGTCTGATTCTATCTATTTCAGTCTGTTCATATCTATCTATCTATCTATCTATCTATCTATCTATCTATCTATCTATCTATCTATCTCAGTCTGTATATAAGCTCACTTGGTGGTTTGGACAGCGGAATCACTGTCATTTGTCGATATTCGAACCCAGATAATATCCCGGATTTTATGCTCATTTTTCAAGAAGAGAGATTCTCTATATTTATAAGACTATTTCAAATTTCCCTCACATAGTCAGGGTACTTTTAAAATCTGCAACACCTGGTGTAAAAATCTTAGTTTGATCATATCATATCATATCATATCATATCATATCATATCTATCTATCTATCTATCTATCTATCTATCTATCTATCTATCTATCTATCATTATTATTATTATTAATGATTTGTGTATTTGCATGTTTAGACCATTTGTCTGGTACCAAGTCTCCTCCAATCTCCAGCACCTCTCCCAGTATCTTCACAGACAACATCATGTTCTTGGAACAATTCCAAATGCTTCAACTATTAAAAGCACAACTCTTAACGTTCATTTCTCCATTTAACTCGAATGCCAAACAAGTTCTTGGAATTTTCCCAATTTACCCACTTTCTTTTTTTGTTTTCGTCCTATGATCCATCGATGGGGCCACGTCTAAAATCTCTTATCTACTTGTTTACGACTATCAGATCCAGTCTTCTCGCTTAGACTGGATGACCGATGAGAATCTCCAACTCTCAGAGTAGATTATAAGTTTTTTTTTCAATATTTTCTTGGACAGCTTCACGTCTTTACTAATGTTAATGGTCATGCTGATATTACTATTCGATCACCTACGAGGAAATGTTTGGTATTCATTGACCGGGTAGCCAGTACTTCGGTTGAAATTTATAAAATCCTTCATTTAAAACAATTTGTTAAGAAAATAGATTTCTGAAGTCCACCAGCTGTTATCGTCCTTTCCAGTATTGATGAGGGTTTATTTCCTAACCTTTTATTTAAAGTTGTGTGGAATGCTAATATCTTGATTATGCCATTATTTTCTCTCCATACTACGTGTGCTACCCATTTCAGATGTTGCTGCTATTGGCAGTCCCCAAATGATGTAATTCTTGTTATTTGGTACACTTCTTTGTTTGTGATTCTGTAGTGCCAGCCCAAAATGTTCAAAGAAGTGTGATCTTTGCTAAAACCCTCAAGCTTCTTTCGCTCAAAACTTTTTCACTGATGATTTTAGAAAGCCGTTGTATACAGCTGACAGTTTAGATATTTCTGAGTGGGGTTGGTGCCATGTATGGCATTCATATAAAAGTCTCTATCAAACTTATTTTTGAATATTTTTTAATATGACTCAAGCTTTCAGGTTGATGTTTTGGTTTCGCAGTAATTTGAGGTATTGTGTAAAACTATCTCTGGCACAGATTATTTCATGTTGATTTTTTATAGCCAATCCCAAGTCATTAGCACATCTTCTAGTGTATGACTAACTAATTGTTGTTATTTTTAGTTCATAATCAATATTTTAGTCACTATAGTGGTTAATTCACCCAAGCTTTGTAAAGTGTATACAAATCTTGCTAAAAAAAAAAAAACAAATGCAGAAACTGACTTTTAACAAAATTCAGCCAGTCCGTTATGTGATGCACGTTTGAGAGATCATTTATCGAAAGAGACATAACTGACTGGGCAGAAGACTTTCCCGTAGTAGGTTGCCATTACTTTCTACGGTCGACTGGTTGCCAATCAAGGCTATAGAAGTCAATCTGTCATGCTATTTAACCCATAGAGGAAGAAGAGCTTTTCTAAGGGCATTTGCGCGTAAGTGAATGCAGCGAATTCAACTTGAATTTGAACTCGGTTCTCCGATTTCTCGTTCCGAGCTGATATTCACTGAACCACAACGCACATCCCTTCAAAGTTCGCTGGTGCGAAAACAGCTAAGCTAGAGATTAAATAATTTTGTTTCTAGCACCAATTGAAACTACCATTTTCTCATTGTTTGTTTATCGAATTACCCCAGAGATCATTAAATTAGACGATCTAGGGTAACCAATAGTAAAACTAAAGATACAAGTAAAACAATAACAATTTTCTATAAAAATCAAATACACGTTAACTATAATCGGGATGAATCTTCCCTTAGAAACATCATAAAGTGATATACCACCACAGTCAACCAGAAAAATTAAATTATCTACTATAAAACAGTTAAATTTATCGTCAATAACAACAACACAACTGCAAGATCAATTTACAGAGAACCAATATTATTTATGAAATCACATGTCTCTTAAGTTATTGCGTTCCTGATCAAATCAAGTTCATGAATAGTGGTATATATTGAATATACTACTACACACCTATCTTGACGACTCACGTTAAATCTTTCTCAGGAGAGCTTAATTAGAACTCGTTTAAACATTCACGGAAACCAATCACACACCATCCGTAACATATAGAAAATACAACAATAATAGCCTCATCCACACGTAGAAAATGCAAGAAATAATGAAATATTATTAATATAAAAGAAAAATCCAACGCTCAATAACATTAACAATTAACATGGCCCCAATGTACTGACCGCGTGTAAATAATAATGAAAATACATTCCATCACTCTACACAGTACAATTTCTTTTTTACAAATTCACTTAAAAATAGAAATGAAAAAAACATTCCTGATAACGGCTAATAGAATAGACGAAAGCGCACGGATATAAATAACACTTGAAGTTTTTACATACTTTATGTCCGCGAAAAGAAAACACTTGTACGAACACAAGAATAATTAAATAAAAAAAGCATAATCGCTATAACTTGTTACTTGTCTTTAATGGAACATGTATACAAGAGGGATTGTTTTAAATACATAATACAGACAGCGCTAGATAGATAGATAGATAGATAGATAGATAACACAGACTTTACGTTAAAAATGAAAAATAAAAATAAAAATCGCCCTTGATAATGGCTAAAAGAATATCAAAAAGCCCTCAGAATGCAAAACTTTTCTTTATGCCCAGAAAAGAAAAACGTTTGTACGAACACAAGAACGATTAAATAAAAAAACTTGATCGCAGTAACTTGTCAGTTGTCTTTAATGAAACACACACACACACACACACACACACACACACACACACACACACACACACACATCTATATAAATAAAAATGTACTTGTCCGTTTGTTACTATCCGCTAATCTAGAAAACAGCTGCACCAATTGTTTTGAAATTTTACTATAGCATTTTAATCGAATATGAGTGTGTTTTTATATACCTTATATTAAAAAGTATTACAATACTAAAAAAAAATATATTTTGCCAAGTCGATTAGAACCGATTAGAGCCGAACCAAAAAAGATTCATTTTCAATATGGATGCCGTAACAGACAAATTTGTTTTTGTTTTTTATAGAAAACATAAGAAAATTCCAAATTGAATGTAAACAAAGCATTTCTTCTTATTATTATTTCTATTTTGGCGGGCGTAAACAACAGA
The DNA here is from genome assembly GCA_037127315.1 of Ascarosepion bandense. Classification (NCBI taxonomy): domain Eukaryota; kingdom Metazoa; phylum Mollusca; class Cephalopoda; order Sepiida; family Sepiidae; genus Ascarosepion; species Ascarosepion bandense. The sequence continues at coordinate 285,199 of JBBBDQ010001659.1, read as the reverse complement.
AATCCCTTCCCTAAAAAAAAAAATGTTTTTTTATTCATTTTTTTTCAACGAGTTATCGACATCCCAGTCATTTCGTTGGTTTAGTAAATAAATCTCTTCTTTTTTTTAACCTATGACGACAGACTCTCCAATAGTTTCGGAATTTTATTATAGTATTTTAATCGAATAAGAGCGTGTTTTATATACCTTATATAAAAAAATATTACAATATTAAAAACATATATTTTGCAAAGTCGATTAGAGCCGATGAGAGACGAAAATAACGTTCATTTTCAACATGGACGATTTTACAGACAACTTTGTTATTTCATAGAAAACATAGGAAAATTCCAAATTGTAGGTAATTATTTCTATTTTGGCGGGGGTAAACAGCAGAAATCCTTTCCCTTATAATAAAATATCCTATTCATTTTCTTTCAACGAATTATTATCGACATCCCATTTAAACAAATATCCTCTTCATTTTATTTCAAGGTAACCAAAAAAGTTCTGTCCGTTTTTAAAGGAAAAAAAGAAAACGCTTCCCAGTATGTGTAACTTATATTAACTCTTCGAAGTAATCGCCATCGGCATCCAGCATCTTCTGCCAACGTGTCTCCAGCTGTTGAATGCCCTTGCGGTAGAACTCGGGAAGGGGTTGATGCAAAGAAGTCCGTGCAGGCTTTACGCAAGTCTGCTTCATTGGTGAAGGATTTCCCACGAAGATGATTATCCAGGGAGTGGAAGAGGTGGTAATCGGATGGCACAAGGTCAGGTGGATAAGGTGGATGGCACAAAGTCTCCCGCCCAAGTTGCTGTATGGTATCCCTGACCACACGCGCGACATGCGGTCTGATGTTGTCATGAAGGAAATGCACACCTTTGCGATTCACTAATGCTGGCTCCTTCTGGTGCAAAGCCTGTTGCACACGTTTCAATTGCTGCAAGTTTAGGTCTTCAGTGACCGTTTGGCCCGTTGCTAGCACTTCATAATGAACCACTTGACGACCTGTCCACCAGACAGAAAACAATCTTACGTAGGTGCATAGGCGGTCTTGCGGTGTGAGGGACAGCATGCTGAGGAGACAACCAATGTATAGAACGCTTGGGAGTTTCATACAGAACCCACTTTTCATCACTGGTAAGCACTCGTTTGAATAAAGATGCGGTACGGTGGCGAGAAAGCAGCGATACGCAGGCTGCCACTCGTTGTCCCTTGTGGACCTCCAACAGTGTTAGGGGAACCCACTTGCTCAGTTTGTACGTCTTACCTAGGCAGTGCAGGTGAAGTCTAGCTGTTTTATCGGAAACGTTGAACTGTCTGCAAGTTCACCACACGTTAGACTACTGTCCTCTTCAATGGCCACCTTCAGGACTCCGTCATTCAAGACTTGTGGTCGTCCACTGCGAGGCTCATCATGGAGAGACAAATCTCCCGACTTGAATTTTCGAAACCAACGCCTTGCAGTACGTTCATCCACAGCACTATCTCCAAACGCTTGACATATGCGACGACTTGATGCAGCTGCTGATAAGCCCACTTTGAAGTCGTTAAAGCAAACAGCCTCGAACGAGATCTCTAGACACTTCCATCCTTCTCACAGCTGTCCGTCTTATAACTGATGGCCGAGTACGGCGCGCGTGTTTTTATAACGTCTGATATTCCTACTTCTGGTTGTCCGAATTTGAAAACAATTGCTACATGCATTTCGTATATATTTCAACTTCATTCAATGACTAATCAAAAAATGGACAGAAATTTTTTTGGTTACCTTGTATTATCGACATCCCATTAAAAAATTCCTATTCATTTTCTTTCAAGGAATTATCAACATCCCATTTAAAAAAAATTCTTATTCATTTTCTTTGAACGATTTATAATCGACAACGCATTTAAAAAAATGTTCCTTACAACGAATTATTTTTGACATCCCATTTAAAAAAAAAAACCTATTCATTTTCTTTCAACGAATTATTATCAATATCCTATTTATTTCATTGGTTTAGTAAATAAATGTCTTTTTTTAAAAAAGAACCTAAAGCTTTTTTTTATCATCATTTCTATTTTGGCGAGCGTAAACAGCAGAAATCCCTTATCCTTTAAAAAAAATAAAGTTTTCTATTCATTTTCTTTCAACGAATTATTATCGATATCCCATTTATTTTGTTGCTTTAGTAAATAAATTTCTTTTTTTTAACCTAAGTATTTTTATTATTATTATTTCTATTTTTGTGGTCTTAAACAACAGAAATCCTTTCTCTTTTAAAAAAAAATCTATTCTTTTTTTTTCAACGAATTATTATCGATATCCCATTTATTTCGTTGGTTTAGCAAATAAACGACTTAATACCTGGAATGAACCTGTATACGGACCTTACAACGGTTTTCTCACTCTGTCAGTTCTTAGCCAAATACTTTTACATGTTTGTAAGTCTTTTAGAATGTAGGAATTCGGTATTGAATGCAGGTGTCCGCTGGATAATTTGTCCATGTCAAATTTTTGCATTTCGTCGGTTAAAATTTTCTCGCTCTTGGTAGGGTCGATTAATAATCGGGGAACTTGTGCAGGACTCCCTGTTACTGCAGTAAATGGAGAATAGTTCGATTTGTTAGGAGTTATCCTCATTCCTAGAAGGACAATAGGTAGAGCTGATAACCACGATTCTTTCCTGGATATAATAGCCGTTTTTAGGGTTCTGTGTGCTCGCTCTATTAATCCATTCGTTTGCGGGTGGTACGCCGTTGTTCGTAATCGGTGGAAACTTATTATTTTTGATAGTTCTGTGAATAATTCGGATTCAAATTGGCTTCCTCTCTCTTTAATGACATGAAGAGGAACCTCGAATCAGGAGATCCACAGATTGACAAAAGCCATTGATACTGATTTCGCCGTAATTTCTGTTATTGGGCATGCTTCTATCCATCTCGTGTTTCTGTCGATGCATGTTAATAAAGATCGGTATGGTGAAAAATAAGAGTCAGTTTGGTTCTTTATTGGTGGTAAGGGACCGACAATGTCTACATGAACTGTTTCAAAACAACTGGAAGGTAATTCAAATGGATTTACTTTACTCTTTGTGTGTCTTATTATTTTTGCTTGTTGGCAATGCTGGCATTCTGTGCACCAAGTTTTTACTGATTTGTCCATCTTCGGCCAATAGTATCTAGAGTTTATTATTTTTCTTGAAGATGTTATTCCCGGATGTGATAGATTATGCAGACTGTCAAATACCGATTTTCTGAGCTTCTTTGTCACAAAAGGCCGTGGAAAATGTAATGTCGTGTCACATAATATGGTTTCATTTTTATTTATTGTATACGGTTTCAGTTGATCTTTAAATGCTTGAATTTCATTGTCAGTAGCTTGATGTTTCATTATTACTTGTAAGTCACATACATCAATAGTGATCGCGTTGACAGGTCGTGATAAACAATCAGCTACTATATTTTGTGAGCCTCTTATATGTGAAATGTCATTCACATATTCGCTGATAAAACAGATGTGACGCTGTTGTCTATCTGATTTTAAAGAAGATTGGCCTTTAAAAGCACTGCAAAGTGGTTTGTGATCCGTCAGTAACATTACATTTCTGCCTTCTATTAAATGTTTAAAATGGAGCACTGCTAGATAGGCAGCTAGTAGTTCTCTGTCAAAGGTGGAATATTTTTGTTGGGTTTGGGATAATTTCTTTGAGAAGAAACCTATGGGGATTGGTTGATTATCAAGCATTTGGTGAAGTGCTGCACCCACCGCATAGTTCGGAATGTCTGTTACAAGTTGATAGTTGTTAGTTTTCGAGCTGGGGAAAGCCAAAACCGTCACATTTGATAAAGAGTTTTTTTATGTTTTCGAAAGATTCAATTTCTTCCTTTGTTAAGGTTAAGGAGTTTGAATTTTGGTTTAAACGTATTTTTTCCGTGAGCGGTAATATAATATTACTGAAATTTGGCACAAGTTTCCTATAAAAATTTGCCATTCTGAGGAATCGGCGTAGTGATTTAGAATCGTTTGGTTGAGGAAATTTACTTAATTCATTTAACTTTTTAGAACAGGATCTGAGACCATTAGAAGAAATGTGAAATCCTAAAAAGTCTAACTCATTAGCACTAAACATGCATTTGGAGAGACAAATTTTAAAGTCGTACTCACTTAGTTTTTGTAGTACTTGGTCGGCATGCTTGGAATGAGTTTCTTCATCTTCTGAGAATATAAAGTATACACAAAGGTATAATCAGTATCACGAAAGATATTGTCCATCATTCTTCTCATGCGTTCCGTAGTCCGAAAGGCATGTAGTTGTATTCAAATAACCCGAAAGGAGTAGAGATGGCTGTCTTGCAGATATCCTCTGGGTGAACTGGTATCTGGTGATAAGCAGACGACAGGTCTATCTTTGAAAAGAACTTCTTGTTATGAAGCTTTGAAGACAAGGAATTTATATTTGGGACCTGATATCTATCTATTTTGTTGTGGTATTTAAATGTCTGTAATCACCAACAGGTCTATATGTGCCGTCTGACTTCGGCACTATGTGTAAGTAACTCCATTCTGAGTTCGAAGGGGAAATTATCCCTGCCTTTAGGAGTTTCTTGAATTCCTCTTTCGCAATTTTACATCTCTGAGCTGATAATTGTCTGGCTCTAGAGAAGGTAGGAAGATTGCTACCAGTTTCTATTCTGTGGTATATTTTTGGTTTTGTCGCATTCGTGTCGCGATGAGGAGAAATTAAGTTTGGATATATTCCCAGAATTGTTCGTACCATTTTGTTATCATCTTTATTCGGTACTACATCCATATACATAATAATAGATGATGGATGTGCATTGGATTGTCTCTTGGTCATTTTATCGATTAGTCTGTTGTTCCTGCACTCCACCACTAACCCGAAATGGTTGAGGAAATCGTATCCTAGGAGTGGCTGAGCAGCTTCGGCTATTATAAATGTCCAGGTGAATTCTCGTCTTAGGTTCTGTAGCGTAAGATTCAGTACTATTTGTCTCGAGCATTCAAGCTTTTGATCGTTGGTAGACACTAAAGAGATATTGGTTGGGTATGTTACGGCTCCATTCAAATATCTCTTTGGAAGTATAGATACGGCAGCTCCTGTATCCACAATAAAACTTAAACATTGAGCTTCTAACCGTGCGGCTACAATAAGAAGCGGCGAGGAAATGGAAGCTCTCGCCTAGTTAGTTTTCCGAAACTGGTGAAGTTGGGCGCGAGCTGGGTTGCATTTGAACATTCCGTTTGTTAGGCCATCTGCACCATGGCTTGCAAAATTTTGTACGTTCCGCAAAATATAAATGCACTCTGCAGATTTTGGGTTTTTGGTCCTTGTTGAAAGGGCGAACACTGGTGGACATTTTTTTTTTCACAGTTTGAACATCCGTGGATTGATTGGTTTTGGTTTGTTGAAGTATCTTCAGCGTCAGTTGCCATGTTTGTTTTGTGTTTAAGAGAAATATTCAAATTTCGCTGGAAGTCCAATTTTTTTTTGTATATATATATATATATATATGTGTGTGTGTGTGTGTGTGTGTGTGTGTGTGTGTGTTGAAATCACGTCGGGTGGTCACTAGTTTATAGTGGGTTATCCGTTCTAGTGGAGAGTAGTTGTGTGTTGTTGCAGATTAACGGAATTTGGCCTCGTTTTAGATAGCCCACTATAAGTTATAAAAAGGGATTATAAAACACGAAAAGCAAATTGAGTATAGAAACAACATTTTATAAATACACATATTAATTAAGGTTTTTACAATTAAAGTAATCCTTTCAGCATGGGTCCAATGGAAGTAAAATGTTCATGGCAATAAAATGTTGAAGAGAGAATTTGTACGTATGAATGTGGGAGCGTTGAAAATTAGGAATGTCTTTGATATATCCGCTCCTTTGGTCGGTAAGTAGTTTAGAGACAGCAAAGAGGAAAAGGAGAGGGAAAGGCGGCGAGCATAGTAAACCACTTGACGTGGTCAAGGGAAGTGCTAATTACGCTAGTGCTTTCTCGAGTCTGTCGGTGTTTCTGTCTGTGTCGTGGCGATGCTTTCTGTATCGGCTTTTTATATCGTCTTTGTGGATCCCAGCGGATCATTTGGGAATTCATACTCGTATTTGATTCTGGGCTTCCCATTGGCCGATAAATAAAATTCGCGCAGGCTCGCGAACTGGAATTTGATATTTAATTAATGTTTGGCTTTCTGCCAGAAGCTCTGCGTGGAGCTGGCTGCACACAGACCAGTTTTGGTCATTTGCTTTCTGGTTCTGAGAATGCAAACATCCGGTTCCTCGCTTTGCTCGGTATCACCACAGTTGTATTAGAAAGTGCTCAGTACATGTTTGAAGGAAGTCAAGATTCAACATCTAGAGAGTCTAGGTATTTAGGTTAGGAAAACCAGCCGGTTACGCTAACATGATTTCGAGCATTTCGGTTTCATCAGGAAATTTGTTTTTCACAAACAAATCGCCTGACCAAACCGATAAGCTCGAAACCTTAGTAATGTATCCGGCTATTCTTAACTATCTACCTACCTACCTATACACACACACTCATAAGTTTCGACATTTCGCTGAAAAATATTCCTATCCCAAACAAACAGGAATACTTTCAAAAGCTGGTCCAAAAAACTGAAGACTTAAAACGAAGGAAAAATGTAAGACAAAAAACACATTCCCTAAACCCAATATTAAGATTAAACATGCAAATTGTAAAGACTCTGCAAAAATAAAAATAAACAAAAAAAATATCCGCACCAACTAATAAATTCCAACGGTCACAGACTGACTACATTATCTTGCTAACACCCACCAACACACACTAACACACTCCACAGAAAATTCCAACTGTCAACGAAATATCACAATATCAAAACCCCCAGCCAATGCCCCTAACAAAACTAAACAAATAAAAATGAAAAGGATTCCCAGTACCACATCGCCTGACGAAGCATCGATACTCCGATGCAGAAACGGACGCGCCTTCGTAGCGATTATATATAGAGAAGTTATGTACATATTCTAAAATATAATTTATAATAAATATTCACAGCTCTATATAGAAAATTATATATCGAGCACTGTTTTAAATTAATGTTTTGGACCTGGAAAGAATTCTTCGTTCTGTATTCACTCGGATATATATATCCATATATATATGTATATATATATATATATATATGTGTGTGTGTGTGTGTGTGTGTGTGTGTGTGTGTGTGTGTGTTAAACAATAAACTATATTTCTGTAATATATTTTTCACCTGAAAATCATTATTTTGGTTGTATATCAGAAACATGTGTGTTGTTGAAAGGGCTCTCATTAATAGCTTAGAAGCCAAAAGGCAAAAATGTTTTTTTCTTCATTTAAGTCTTTTCCCAATTTCAGGAAAGCAAGTGGATCGAAGAATTAAAAAAATAGAGAGGAAATAAAAACAATAAGCAAAAATTCCATGTATATATTAAAGCAAAAGTGAAATTAAATTAAAGTAACAGTAAAAAATGTTGAGCCGACAAGAGTATATTCAATAGATGGTCCAAAGAGATATCTATCTATCTATCTATCTATCTATCTATCTATCTATCTATCTATCTATCTATCTATCTGTGGTCTGACTATATTTGTAGCCATATATAGTGAACACAGGAGATGCCTGTGACTTGCTTCGGCAATTACTAGTCTGTCACCAAGTGCCCTGTCTTTACAATAAACCTCCCTTCTTTCATCTACGCATGTTCTTTCACTCGAGTACCACCTTGTCTGTTTGTAACCTCTTTAAAGGATATAACAGTGGCGACGAAAGATTTGGTTCCAATTCACAGCGAGAAAGACCCCAAGATACTGTTTGTAAAACATACAACAGTAGTAATTACGGATTTGAACAACTTACGTTGAAAATACTCAGTGAAATTACTCAACAAAAATGAAACAACTGACTGAATTGACTAAAGCATTACTTGCTAGTTTGCAGTTACAACAGCAGCAGCAGCAGCAACAATTACAGCAACATTTGTTACAGCAACAAAAAAAAAATTGAGAAATCACAAATAATCTTTCAACATGAACTGATGCAGTTACGAAAATAACAAGCGGAAGACCCTAAGCTATTGTGCGAAACCGTAATATCTAAAACAACAGAAGAACAGGGCTAGAGATTCTCTTCCCCTAAAGGAATATCGAATTCGTTATCAGAACTCAAGTATGACCGAGAAAATGGAGTAACTTTCCCTGCCTATTTTCGTAGGTACGACACGATTTTTTTCGAAAAGGTGCGAGGAGGAGAAAATTACGTTTTTAGTCCAAAAATTAGGTACAGAGGATAACACTAAATGCACAAACCTAATTTTACCTAAAAAAAAAAAGCCGGAGGAAATCTCGTTCGAGGAAACAAAAAAATTCTTGTCAGAAATGTTCGATGAAAGCGCCCACCTGTGACATACTGGATGTAAATGTTTAAACATTGTAAAACAAGAGAATGAAGGCTGAGACCTATGCAGCTAATGTAAACTGCCAATGTGAACTGTTTAAATTAAATTTCAGTTGAAATGTTAATCTTCGTCCAGGGATTTACAGCGGCGAAGGACTAAAAACTTCAGATCAAGGATTCTGACAATTATGGAGAAAGACCAACAAATTACTCCACAGAAGGTGACTGAAGAATGCCAGAGGCTGATAAATGTGAAAAACAGACAATACACAGATCGAAGAAAAGAACGTTCCTCCAGTGCAAGCGATAAAACAATCGAAATTTACAAAATATAAGACGAAAACATCCCTGTATGATGTCTGGGGGGTCGCATTTTCTAAAAAGGACTGTTTTTTGCGTTGTGGTACAGTGGATATCGGCTCGGAACGAGAAACCGGGGAGCCGAGTTCGAATTCCACTTGAATCCATTGTATTCACTTACGCGCAAATACCCTTGGGAAAGGTATTAATCAGTCTCTTCCTTCCAGTTATGGGTTAAATAGCAGGACAGATTGGGTTCTATAGCCTTGGTCGGCAACCAGTCTACCGCAGAAAGCAATGGCAACCTACTGCGGGATAATCTTCTGCCCAGTCAGTCGTGTCTCTTTCGAGACATGATTGCCCAAAGCATGTATCACGTATGGCACTTTAACTGACTGACTTGCTTCTAGTATGGCTATGTCGATTCACAAAAGCTCCCACTGATGATTAAAAAAAAAAAGAAAGAAGCAAACATTTAAATCAAAAGTAAATGTCGTTTTATCCAAGGACGAAATTAAAAACGTTGAAAAAAGCAAATACGTAAATACGAAAATATATGGTCATACGGTGAAGTTATTGTTGGATACTGAAAGCAATCTATTGTGAATGAACAAACATAGAAGAAAATACGTTGTCCATCATTGACAAGTACTAAAACAAAACAAAAAACAAAAAAATAAAAACTAGAGGAGTGTCTGGCAAAAAGCTAAAGTTTAAAAGTTTTTTTTTTAATCTTATCACCCCGAGCAAGGCGGTAACGCCACTGATGTGCAGGGGGCTACATAGGAGTGAAAAGATTGGAAAAGAGAAAACCGGAAACCGCATCCTAAACAGGAAACAAAGGATGAGCTTCTTCACCTGTTCAATAGATGTGGGTGGAGTGTGAGCCGGGCGATAGTTTAGTCTATCTACTCCAATTGAAGAAAAAAAAAGTGAGAAGATTGGAAAAGAGAAAGCCGGAAACCGCATCCTAAACAGGAAACAAGGGATGAGCCTGAAAGTAGATGAACAGTACTCGAAGTTATTAGTAATTAATGCACACAAGGAACTCTACAAGCTAAATTGTTTCCAGTTTGGATTAAAGGTAACTCCAAGTTTGTTTCAGCAAATAATAGACACCATGTTAGCTGGAGTAGAAATTGCTATCCTTCTAAAGAGCGAAACAACAGCGCAATATATATATATATATATATATATATATATATATATATATCCAGGCAGTGTTCCAGAAGATTGATGAATATGGCTTCAATCTAGGTTCAGATAAATGCGAGTTCTTCATGAAACAGATCAAATATTTGGGGCAAATAATCAAGGAGAACGGAAGAAGATCGGATCCGGAAAGGGCTGAAGCTATTAAAAATATGCCACCACAAAACAACGTCACTAATCTTCAGGCGTTTTTAGGCTTGGCCAACTATTACAATACCTACATTCCCAAAATGTATGATCTTAGAGCCCCACTGAATGACTTATTAAAAAAGTTACAAACTGGATTTAGTCTAAAGAATGCGAAGATGCTTTCCAGAAAATAAAACAGCTGCCTGATATATGATTTGCGTTTTTTGACACTAAAAATAAATAATTATAGCATCTGACGCCAGCAACAATGGGGTCGGAGCAGTAATCCTCCATAAATTTAAACACGAGACTTCTTCTTCTATGTGCCCTGTCTCTTCAGGACGTAGGCGATCATGGCTCTACACGTCTCCCTATCCCTTGTGGCTCTTAGTATGTTTGCTCCTGTTACTCCTGGCAACCCCTATTCCGTCATCCACCTGATCAGGCCCTGCAAATATGTTATCCGCTGCCTTCCTCTGTCTCTCCTTCCTTCTATCCGACCAGTCAGTATCAGGTTCTCCAGGCTCTCTTTCTTCATTGCATGTCACAGGAACTTCAGTTGTCTCTTCCTGATGCTCAGCATCAATTTCCTTTTTGTTGCCATTCTTTCTAACACCTCGTCGTTGCTTGTATGCTCAGTCCACGATATCCGTAGCATCCTTCTGTAGAACCACATTTCGGCCGCTTCCAGTTTTGTCCTCATTTTCGATGATATTGTCCAGCATTCACTGCCGTATTGAAGAAGTGACATCACGTAGCAGTCTAGCACTCTTTTCTTCATTTCTATTGAGATTTTCCTGTGTGTTAGTATTTTGCTCATCTTCTGGAACGCGTCTTTGCCATGCCAATTCGCCTTCGGATCTCTGTGTCGCACTTTCCATCTTCTGTTAGAACACTTCCTAGGTACTTAAATTCTTGCACTTGTTTGATTCTGTTATCCCCCACTTGTATTTGGCATTTTGGGTTGTATCTTTTGCTGATGACCATGCTACAAAGCCCAGAGCCCATGCTTCCATAACCCTGCTTCCTGTAGATTGAGAAAGAAAGCCTGGCCATAAAAAATTCACAGGTTCATCCATGGAAAGAAATTTGAACTACAAACGAATCATAAACCGTTGTTAACAATTTTTGGATTTAGAAATGGTATACGCATGCACGCACGCACGCACACACGCATGCACGCACGCACGCACGCACGCACGCACGCACGCAGGATGTGCGTTGTGGTACAGTAGATATCGGCTCGGAACGAGAAACCGGGGAGGCGAGTTCGAATTCCAGTTGAATCCATTGTATTCACTTACGCGCAAATACCCTTGGGAAAGGTATTAATCCGTCTTCTTCCTTCCAGTTATAGATTGGTTTCTATAGCCTTGGTCGGCAACCAGTCTACCACAGAAAGCAATGGCAACCTACTCCGGGATAATCTTCTGCCCAGTCAGTCATGTCTCTTTCGATACATGATCGCCCCAGCGTGTATCACGTATGGCACTTAACTGACTGATACGCACGCACATTGCTAACAAGTTACAGCGCTGGGGAATAACCTTGTTAAACTACAACTTTATGATATTATACCTACCCTTGGAAAAACTAGGACACGCTGACGGTTTGTCTAGTTTGATTCCAAAATTTGCAGAACCATTAGAAGACACGGTCACAGAACCTTTAGAAGACACGGTGTTAGCTGCTTTAAGGGATAAAAAAGAATCATCAGTACTACTATGCACTTCGGGAGTTATAAAAAAGCAGCCGAGAAGGATGAATTCATTAAAAAATGAAGAAAGAGGTATGGCTGAAAGAAAAACTTAAAAAAGGAACTAAAATATCACCTTTCTCATTTTGTGAGCAAGTGTTATTATATGCAGATAGAATGGTAATGTCATATACGCTACAAAAGAAAACCCTAAAGGAATTTCATTTAGATCATCCGGGTATGTAAAGAAAGAACTCATTAATGCGCAGCTATACGTATCGGCCTAGAATGAACCAGGTGTTCGAAAAAATGGTAAAAGAGTGTAGAGGTTGTCAATTTGAGGCAAAAGCACCACGAATGAGAATTCTGCCATGGCCTAAAACGGATGTATCACATCGACTACGTTGGACCTTGATTGCTGCTACCTTATAATTGGGATAGTTTCTCCAAGTGGCCGGAAATATTCAAGTGTAGACACCCGACATCCGCAAATGCTATGAATGTATTAGACAATCTTTTTGGTCATTTCGATGTACCAAATACTTTAGTTAGTGACAGCGGGACACAGTTTCCCAGCAAATAATTAAAGGATTTCTGCACATCTTTGTCTATAGACTACATTACGATCTCTGTTAACTATCCGAGATCAAATGTGCAAGCAGAAAGATTCGTAGACACTTTTAAAAGAGTTTTAAGAAAGAATCAAGGCATGAACAGTGATGAGAGGAGTACTCAAAAGTTTTTAGCGGTTTACAGGATTTATCCCAGTCCGAAAATAAATTCAGGGTTATCGCCTGCCGAAATGATGATCGCGAGAAAATTTCGGTCAGTGTTTGACAGGTTGTTGCCTAGTGCAACGAAAAGAGTGGTAGAAAAAGAAAAATTTACAAACCAGGAGACAGAGTTTTCTTCAGAAATTATAAAAGTGGAAAAAGATTCTGGGAAGACGGAATTATCATCAAAAGACTTGGCAGAGTGATACACATGCTCAGGGGAAGAAGATTTGAATGTAAGAGACATTTAAATCAGTTAAGGCCGAGACATACGAAAGATGTCACGCCTAGTGAGAATTACCAATGGAGGTAATATATGACGCATTCGAAATACCAGTTCTCATATCTCCACCACTACCAATGGAAGTATCTCTAACCCCACCAGTGCCGGAAGTCACTGGTGGGGTTAGAAAAAAAGTCAAACTATTATGTTCTGACCCCCAAAAGAAAGGTATTGAGGAAAATTTCATGTGAAAATTAGCTAAGGAGAAAATGTTGTAATGGAATGTTCCACGCCCCCTATCGTCTATGTGGACTGACTATATTAGTAGCCATATATAGTGAACACAGGCGATATCTGTGACTTGCTTAGGCAATTACTAAACTGCAATCAGATTCGCTGTCTTGCCGTAGTGTATTCTCTTTACAATAAGCCGCTCTTATTTCATCTACGGACGTGTCCTTTCAATCAAGCACCACATTGTATGTTTGTAACGTCTTTAAGGGATACAACACTATCTATCTATCTATCTATCTATCTATCTATCTATCTATCTATCTATCTATCTATTTGACAATCGAAGAATAAGTATTAAATGTCATACCGAAAAATTCTTATATTAATGTATATTCGATTAAAATCGAAAATATTTATTTCAGTTTCCAAACACCACACATATAGTTACATGTTTTTGTCACAAACACACACACACACACACACACACACACACACACACACATATATATATATATATATATATATATATATATATATATAAACAATGAAGTTAAAATTCTACATACAAACTATAAATATAGCGGCGGTACAAACCCAGGTTAAGATTGGTAAATAATCCAGGATAAGGTTGGTAAAAGATCCAGGAGGATCCTAGAAATATCGTTAAAATATTAAAACTGATCCAACAGAGAGCTTAATGTAAATTAATTTTAAACGTGGTTGACACTGTATGTCTTAAACTGACATGTTGAAAATGGCTATTTCCCCTCTAATTTTTATCTGAATATATATATATATAGTCATCCGCAGACAGATCTGTTTCGCTGTATCATAAGTACGGTTAGACATCCGATTGCTTTTAACCCAGGATTGAAACCCGACCGAATTTGCGTCAGTCGGCGATTCTACCTCTGAGCTATGGGCGCTCGGTAGAAGGAGGCAGACTTTTAGCGCATGAAGTATCATACGTCAGTAGCCAGAGTGGTCTAATTCATTACTGAATGAGCGAGGCGTAGATGCTAGAGTAGCTACTGTTTTTTTCAAAGTCTACCATTCATCCAGAGTGCTTAATTAGGGTGTGAGAGCGTAAATAGTCATCTGCAGACAGCTCTGTTTCGCTGTATAACAGCTCATCAGTACGGTTAGACATCCGATTGCTTTTAAAACAGGATTGAAACCCGACCGAATATTATATATATATATATATATATATATATATATATATATATATATATATATATATAAACAACCAAGTTGGATTGAATGTCTCTATTTTTAATTGCTTTTCTCCAATTTCCGAATAGGCCGTAGTGTATTGCGATCAATATTGTGGCTACACCGTCCGAAGTTCATGTTTATGCTGTTGTTTTGTTCAAGTAACTATCGAATGTCTCAGTCATTTTCAATTTTATTCATAAAAGAATGAATAAACACATAAAAAACATTTCCTTTTTTGGTGCAGTCTCGCTCCCACCCACTGTTACACATAATGTCATCATGGACTATTTCAAACTTTCAGCTTTCCAAAATTCGTCTACTCTCGCCTACTTATAGTTATTTTGTAATATTCAAAATTGGTATATTAAGAGGGCTGTTCATTGTGGTGTAACGTGTATCGTCTCGGAATGAGCAACCGGAGGAGCTGAGTTCGAATTCCAGTCGAATTTCTTTCATTCATTTACGCATAAATACCCCTCGGTATTAATCCATCTTTTCTCCTTCCAACTGAATAGCATGGCAGATTAGGTTCTATAGCTTGGTTGTCAACCAGTCTACTGCGGAAAGAAATCGCAAACTACTGCAGGAAAATATTCATGAATCGAAAGAGATATGATCTCCCAAGCGTACTCAACCTACAGCGAGAGAATTTTCTGTCTAGTCAGCCATGTTTCAAAAGAGACATGATCGCCCAAGCGTGTATCTCGTCAGGAAATTTACTGACTGACACATTATGACACCATCATTTATTAAATCACGTGAACTGGCGCTACATAATCATAAACAACGAACTGTACCACAAAAATAGAATCCGCAGTATTTGAAGAATGTCAACAGCAGCAACAATCAAAATGTATAGCACATATAACTCAAAGAGAAAATGAGGATATAATCAAGGGGCTGATATTCCACACCGTTTAAAGCTAAAAGCTAGGAGGGAAACATGTGTGTGATGGAAAGAGCGATAACAGCTACTGGGCTTGATAAATCTTTTTTTTTTTAATCGTTTCATCCCCAAACACGGTGGTACCGTCACTGATGCGCAGGGGGCTTTATAAGAGAGTAAAAGTTTAGGCAATAGGAGAGTGAAGAGAAAGACGAACCAATTACAGGGGGTGTCAGAGAAAGGGCAAGATAAGGATGGGAACCCAGGTGGGATGACAGTTGCGAAGGTAGAGAGAAAGGAAAAGAACAAGATGCTTGGGGTGTAGAAAGGACGAGGGAAGGACTAAAGGTAAGTGGATAAGAGATGTAAATTGACATTGCTTTTAAATTTCTGGAGGTTGTAGCCGTCAGGAAAGCAAGTATACGGAAGGATACAAGCGGGAAGGATACAAGCGGGAAGTGCGAGAAAAGAAGCTGATGGAGTAGAATCGTCGGTTGCATTTGGTAGATTTAACTGTAAAAGGGTTGTTGCCAGTCTGATTGATCTAATAAATTCTTGTGGATGGGGCACTAGTGACCTAAGTTCGTCGGAGCAGAAGCCATGAAAATATTTGTAGAAGGGAGAGAGGGAAGTCACATTCCACCGGTGAGAAAGTGGCTGGAGTCGAGCTGCCAGGTCTGGGCCGATCACATTACAGATTCTCCTTTGGAGCCTGTCGAGAACCCTGATATGAACAGCAGGGGCGCCTGGCCAAATAAAACAACAGTATTTTATGTACAGTCGGATGGTTGATTTGTAAAATGTTGCAGGAAAAATGTTTCAATAGAAATATTATATTAATTATAACTGAATGTAGCACTGGTTAGTCGGTCTCAGTCACCGTTGCAAATGACGTCATCATGGACTATTTCAAGTTTTCAGCTTTCCAAAATTCGTCTACTCTAGCTTACTTATAATGATTATGTAATATTCAAGATTGGTATATTAAGAGGGATGTTCATTGTGGTGTAAATGCCGGATGTTACCTTATAAGAAAAATGTTAATACTGCCATTACTATTTCCGATTGGTTTCTTCTTTCATTGTTTTTTCTTCTATAATTTCTGCTCTTGGGGCGTATCTCGGCTTGCGGTCTTAAATTTTTCGGTAAGCGATACTTGCAAATACAGGATAGCGCATTGTAGAAATTTTCAATTTGTTATTTTGAAGAGAACTTTTCAGTTTAAATAAATAATGTTAGTTGAAACAAAAAAAAAAAAGGGTTTAATTTACATTTTTAACTCTAGAATTCGAATTCTCTTATTTCAAAGAAATAATAATCTAAAACCGCACATTGGCGCACAAGAATTGCCAGAAGCCAAGATGAATAACCTTTACTAGATTTCTTTAGTTTGCTGATACGTCAGCTTGCCAACGAGATGACGTCAACTAGCAATAGAAAATCAATGTGTTTCGGCCGTCTTTTCTTCTTCTTCTTCTTCTTTGTGCCCTGTCCCTTCAGGACGTAGGCGATCATGGATCTCCACGTCTCCCTATCCCTTGTGGCTCTTAGTATGTTTGCTCCTGTTGCTCCTGGCAACCCCCGTTCCGTCATCCACCTGATCAGACCCTGCAAATATGTTATCTGCTGCCTTCCTCTGTCTCTCCTTCCTTCTATCCGACCAGTCAGTATCAGGTTCTCCAGGCTCTCCTTCCTTATTGCATGTCCCAGGAACTTCAGTTGTCTCTTCCTGATGCTCAGCATCAATTTCCTTTTTGTTGCCATTCTTTCTAACACCTCGTCGTTGCTTGTATGCTCAGTCCACGATATCCGTAGCATCCTTCTGTAGAACCACATTTCGACCGCTTCCAGTTTTGTCCTCATTTTCGATGATATTGTCCAGCATTCACAGCCGTATTAAAGAACTGACATCACGTAGCAGTCTAGCACTCTTTTCTTCGTTTCTGGCCGTCTTTTACTGAGTGTATATTTGAATGTACGTTCATTTTCAATTCATTTTGTTTATTCAAGCAGTTGTTAATTTTTCGCCGTTATCCGCAGTTTCTTCTTTTTTATTTGTCATCATTGTTGGCATTTCAAAAATTGAGATAGCAAGTGTGATTCAAATCAAGAATGTCATCACGGACACCGAATCTTAATTGACAATTACGAGAGACAAATATGTATTTTTAAAAAAAAGTAAGGTCTTTAGGTACAAAACGGGGAGCAGTCGACGCCATTGTTCCGTTTATAAATGATCAGAAGTAAGAAACTTCTAAGAAAGTAATTTATTCACGTAGCCCCAAGCGGTGTCTTAGAAGAACGCATTTATTGAGCAGCCGTTGTATAGGGCAATGTCATTCAATGCAAAGTAATCCCATTCAGTCAATATTTAACGAATCTTTAATATTATTTCTATATAATTATTAGTAATAATACAAAATCTATCGTTCCTTTAGGGGGAAGCGCAACAATTCAAATGGAAAACAGACACAGAAAATAGGCGTTTGAATTTCGCGTTGTGGTGTAAGTGATGCGCGTTGTGGTATATGTGATGCATGTTGTTGGGTAATGGATAACGGATGGGAGAAGTCGGAGAGCCGAGTTCGAATTCCAGTTGAATTCGTTGCATTCACTTACACGCAAATACTCTTGGTAAAGGTATGAATCCATTTCTTCTCACTCCAGCTATGGGTTGAATAGCAGGACAGATTGGCTTCTATAGCCTTGGTTGGCAACCAGTCAACTGAAGAAAGAAATGGCAACTTATCGCGGGAAAATCTTCTGCCTAGTCAGTCATGGACTGAAAGCGACATGATCTCCGAAGCGTACATCACTTAACTGAATGATTAAGCCACTACAATACACCTTGTACAATCGCCAGATATATTAACAATAATGTCTTACAATGATATCTGACAGAAAAAACATTATCCGAGAAAAATATACGGCAACTAAAAAATAAAAGAAAATAGAGCAAAATATTAAACACCGTGAATTTCAGATGTAAATGAACACACACACACACACACACACACACACAATCGCGCGCACACAGATTAACACACACACACACTCATACATACACACCCATACATACACACTCATGAATACTCGGACATACACTTATACACACAGACTTACACACACATACACTCACACACACCTCACATACACACCTCACACACACACACACCTGGAGAAAGAGGAATATATATATACTAGCAGTATAGCCCGGCGTTGCTCGGTTGTAATGAATCTTTAAAACTAATCTATGGTCCTGGAGCTCAGACTCTTTGGACGTTGGCACGAAACACTAAAAAGCAATAGTTGTTTCCCGTTAAAGCGAAACCGTAGACTGAAAGAAAAATGAATGGATGTAAGTTAAATTTTGATTTCCTGGTATCGATATCAAATAAGTTTTTTCGTCGTAAACTGAATTTGGAAGGCTAAATACGTCCTCTGAGTAAATTGTATCATGGCTGAGACTAAGAACTACAATTATACCTACTTAGAGCCAAACCCGAAGCAAAAACTAAAGTAAAAGGGCTGAAAAACTGATTTTGATCAGACCCGGTAGGATATCGGGGTATCGATTTCCAATATCGGAGTCAAATAAGTCATCCAAGGATAGAACTGCAACCTTGAAACTTCTGAATATCGTTTTTTTATGTCTTTGTCTATGAGTGTATCAAATTTGATTAAAATCGGACCACTCTTTCTATAACCCGATTTTTTCGATTACCGATTTTCGATATTTATCGGGGGTACCTCGACACAAAATCTAGCTAAGAACACTTGCAGACTCTTATAGTACAACTGTGTAAATATTCAAGAAAATCGGACAGCCGTTTCGGAGTCTATAGGTAAGGACACACACACACAAACACACACAGAAACAAAGTTCCAAAGTTCAATTTATAAATAAGTTTTTATATATATATATATATATATATATATATATATATATATATATATATATATATATAAGAAAAATTAAGACAGACGCGTTATTTCATGGTAATTCGGAAGTCTGGGCCTATTTCAGGCGAGCCATCTTCAACTTCCGTCTTTATTCCTTCGTTGAAAGACGCATATATGTTTAGAGCTCTCGTAGAGTGTTATCCTAACATTATATGTAAAGGATACTCCTTTGGATTCTTCTATGTCCACAGGGTATGTGATATATATATATATATATATATATATATATATATATATATATATATATATATTAGAGAAAATTTTCAAAATTCAAAGGTGTCGGATGTACATTTCGACATAGGATCTCTAATAGAGATTCTTCGTTACGTCAGCGACATTGTTTTTTCCAAATGGCGAAGGCCCTGGGGTAAAGTGTGGTGTAGAGGGGTTTTAGGCTAACAACGGTCACAAAGTAGAAAAGGACAGAGCTGGTAGTTGCCGGGTTACAGGGTGTTGAAACGGTATATTTAGGAAGGGGAGGAATAGGAGTTCATATTTTATAAAGATAGACAACTAAATGAGTTAAATTACTTTTTAAAGTTAAGATTTTGGGCTGTTTGAAGAGATGTATTTAGGCGAGAAGGAAATGTGATTCAATATAAGATTTAAAAATTTTTTATTTAAGTTTATTTGATTAAACCTTTTAGGTAGAAGCGAGCTAAATGCCAATTACAGGAAGTTATCAGTTTAAAAATTATTAGAGGAAAAATTTTAGAGAAAAAAATATTAGAGAAAATATATCTGTGTGTGTGTGTGTGTGTGTGTGTGTGTGTGTGTGTGTTTTAACCAAGGAAAAAGGGGTTTAGTAAAAGAATCCATATTTTCTAAAGATAGGCAATTAAAGGAGCTTGGGATAGGAAGGTAGGGGGGTTAAAATACTTTTTAAGGTTAACGTTAGGGTAAAATTAAGATTAAAACTTAAATTGAATCCTTTTAATTTATATTCTAACATCTAGTCAACGGGGATTTAAATTCTAAATTTAAGTATTCGAAATAAATTGCCTTGTGGCGGCACTTACTGATGAATTCCCTCCTAAGATTCAGTAGCCGGTGTTGGTGGGGGTATTTTAATATTGAAATTTTTTCCAGTAAACATAGACAGCACATATCACGAAAATTCCTCGGAATACGGGCTGAACCTATCAGTTTCCAGCTAATTTCAGGATCCAGCCCTTCCTCTTTCATATATATATATATATATATAACGCACAATATTTGGTAATTAAGTCAGGTAAATTCCAATAGAGACAAAGTCAAAAGAACTCAATGTTAGATATTTGATCTAACAGAGTAATATAATTTAGAAAATTTTAAAAATATTCTACAATGAATAATAGGGGCAGGTTTTGCTACGAAATATGTAGCCACGAAACTGTTGAATGTCTAAAAGTTTTCTAAACTATATATATATATATATATATATATATATATATATATGAATAAAAACAAAAGGTGGAAAACCATTCTTAGCCAACACGTTTCATACTCTAAGAGATTTTTGAAGGCAAAAATGACTTGATAAAAATTCTTCAATAGATGAAACGCATCGGCTATAGGAGTATATATCGGGTCAATGCAGAGAAGTTTGTCACTTAACTGAGTAGGTTCATGTCGACTTCGAAGTTTCGTGAGGTCATCGTTATGATGTCGTCACTCACCAGGGCTAAGTTTCGTACTGCTGCCGTGTCCTCTATTTTCTTTCTTATTTATATGGGGATTGGTGTAATTGTTACATTTTGTTAGAAATGGGCTACTGGTCGATAATTGTTTTTTATTGCTATTTTTGCGTTCATGTTTTTTTTTATTGTTGCATTATTTGCTTTTATTTGATTTTCTTTTTATTGCGCATGTTTTGATTTGTTTTCATTGCTTTTGAACTTACGCGTGTATGGGTAATTGCTTTATATTGAATAGATACCAGCTTAATTGCTTTTTAGTGGTTTGTTCTTGTCATTTAGGTTGACCTCTTTTTATTAAGCTCTTTTTACATGTGTTGATATATATATGACCACTTAAAAGATGTTTTTAGGTCATAGTTGGGTGTTTGTATTCTTGTGTGTATTTGTGATTATGGACTTTATGCCATTTTTTCCGTTTAGCGGTTGTTATATTACTTTCTGTTTTTTTTTCAGTGATTGTATATTTGTATATTTATATTTGTATTTTCATTTATATGTGGAAGTTTTGTGTTTGTGTTTATAATGAAGTTTGCAGTTAAGTGACAAATCCCTCTGCATATATATATATATATATATATATATATATATATATATATATATATATTTAGTGTATCGAGGCAGCAGATAATTTTCTAAACATATACTGTTAAATATAACAGACAATGAATGTCTATTATGCTTAATCATGAGCCATTCTAAACATCGTATTTTGCTTTAATTTCAGGTGAAAATAAAGACAAACATTCTCCAAAATTTGGATAATTTTGTATTAAGTTGGTTCTAAGCTTTCGACTCACATGAGTCATCTTCAGAGAGGTTACAAGGACGTTAACCTAAAAACATCCACGACCAGCGACGATTTTATCTAAGCAAAAGTAACAGGTACCAAATGTTTAGAACGGCTCATGATTAAACATGATAGACATTCGTTGTCTCTTATATTTAACAGTATATGTTTAGAATCTCAGCTATTGGGCGTGTATAATGATAATAAAAAGTTTACCTCCTTCTA
The DNA here is from genome assembly GCA_037127315.1 of Ascarosepion bandense. Classification (NCBI taxonomy): domain Eukaryota; kingdom Metazoa; phylum Mollusca; class Cephalopoda; order Sepiida; family Sepiidae; genus Ascarosepion; species Ascarosepion bandense. Next base: position 263,479 of record JBBBDQ010001659.1, on the reverse strand, counting down.
CCGAGCGCCCATAACTCAGATGTAGAATCGCCGACTGACGCCAATTCATATATATATATATATATATATATATATATATATATATATATGAATGTCTACCATGAGCCGTTCTAAAGATCGTATTTTGGCCTTAATTTTTCGTGAAAAGAAAGACAAAAATTGTCCAACGTTTGGATATTTTTTATAATACTGCTTAACAATATTTTTTTTTAGACGTGTTATCTTCTGCCTCGATGCACTATATATATATACTTCAGCATCTTTTATTGAATAATATAGGCATACTATGTTTGTTTTTTTTCTATTTCTCTAATTATCAAATTGATGTTAAGTTCAAATTTATGAAGGAAGGTGGCATTGCTTTTGTTAACCCAAGTAAAGTACTTTCGATCTCCTTCGGGATCATCTTCAGGGGTGAACATCAAGAAGATAATTATAGAAATTGAAATGACTGTAATTAAAAATATTTCTGTATTGAATATGTCCGTATTATTCAATGAAGCGTGCTTGAGTATATATATATTAGTCATCCACATACAAACCCGTTTTGCTGTATTACAGCTCATCAGTGTGGCTAGACACACCCACATCCTTCTGACCGGGCTCGAAACTCGACCGATTTGGTGTCAGTCGGAGTCGCTACCCACTAAACCATAGAAGGGAAATTTTAACGTGTTGTATATAAGCAGTGTATTCATATGCCAGTCACCGAAAGAACTCAATTCATTCATTCATGAATAATAATGCATATATCGCAGAAGTGGAAACTGTTTTTAATATTTTCTTCTCTAGAGAGCTCAATCATAATGAGAGCATAATACATTAGTCATATATTCAAAAATTGTGTATTTGGGCAGTAATCTCTCTTTTATACAATTTTATTAAAAATGACAGACAAGGTATTAACATTAAGTTTATATATATATATATATGAAAAACTAAAAGCATCATATAAGGCGGTTATGAAATAAAGTTTTGGCACTCATCTCATCAAATAGCAAATAAAAATTGTTTTTAGAAACTTTTTTTAACGTTTTAGAAACCATTTGTTATGTGCGGTCTGATGAGATGGGTACCAAAAACTTACCCATTGAAATAAATTATAGTTTATAACCGCCTTAGCTCACTATATAAATATGACACTGAACATTTTATATCAAGTATGTTTAGTTGGACTATCCCCGTCATTCGCATACTACACATCATTTCCTAAACATGTACGTTCACACACACACACACACACACACACACACACACACACACACACACACACATATAATATATATATACATACATACACAGACATATATATATATATATACTTTTCATACACACACACACACACAAACACACACATACACACACACACACACACATATATATATATATAATATATATATATATACATACATACACAGACATATATATATATATATATATATATATATATATATATACACATACATATACACACACCCACACACATACACACATACCAAATACATAAAAAAAACGGACCAACAGTTACAACCAGGCAATAATAAAATTCAAAAACAATGTGGGATTGATGCTTTGAAAAAAAAAAAAAAAACAATTACTAAATATTAGTTTGACAATTGGTGCTATAATAAAAATGTGTTAAAAATTGACCAGAAGATGTGTGCTAGAATAAGGTGTACCGAATATTGTCATGATAATTAATGTTAGATAGAATTCATCACTTGATAAGACACGGATAGTGTCGAAACAAAATGGCTACTTTTGTAGTGATATTATAACATTTATGTTATAAATTCTAAATAAATATTATTCGCTCTACTGGGCACTTTTTTAAAGAATAGTATTTATTTGGATACGGAATATTATTCTATCCATACCTACCCTATACTTGTGTGTGTATTTATATATATATATATATATATATATATATATATATATGTGTGTGTGTGTGTGTGTGTGTGTGTATGAAAAGTATATATATATATATATATATATATATATATATATATATGCGTATATACATGTGTATGTGCGCCAGTGTGTGTTCGTGTGCGCATATACCTGTCTATTTGTTCATATGTAGATGTTTTTAAATTTGAATACAGTGAGGTGAAACAATTATTTGGACAGTAAAAATGAATTTCGAATCATATATTGAAAGAAAAGCGTTGTCTAAAGCAACAAAATATATTTGTAAAACAATTAGAAATGCAAATAAACAGCAAAATTAAATTATTTGACACGTATATATATTTTATATACGAATTATTAAAACAGGTAGTGAAAAAAGTAATTGATCCTCCTTCATTTGCTCTCAGTCTGTTCCTGTAGCTCTCTACAAACGCCTGGCATGATTTGGTGGGAATTTTAACACACTCTTCTTCAATTCACTGAGGTTCTTTGGTCGCCTTTCACGAATCTGATTCTTCGGTGTTCTCCAAAGATTCTCTATTGGATTCATGTCCGGCGATTGGCTGGACCATGTCAACACGTTGATGTTATTGTTTTGAAGCCATGCACCTAAATAGCTTTATAACAACCTAAATCTTATACTTTTGTTAAACTTAGCATTTAAGTTTCGTAATAAAAAAAAGTGAATCTAATAGTCGATTAATAATGCTGATCTCTATTTTAATGAAATATTAATGTTAATATCCAAATAAATTATCTTTAGCGTCTGTTCTTATATTCTTCAAATTAGAAATTGCTTTGTTTTGATTGGTCCACTCTGTTTACGCAACAATGCCTCCCTGATTAAAAGGGTTAGGCTAGTCTTAAATCTTTTAAAATTCTCCAACTTGAAATAAACTTCATCACTTAAAACACAGATAGTGTCGAAACAAAATGGCTACTTTTGTAGTGATATTTATATTATAAATTCTAAATATATAACAATGGAAGCCTGTCACTGATGGACTTCAGGCTAAAAGTATTGGAAAAAGGCGACATCAACACCGATTTCTACAAAAAGCTTGCCAGCAGACCGTAACACCCACACTGCACATTTTAAGGAAATACTGAAGACCAACATCTACCCCCAGTCTTTTGTGGGTCGCCTAGAACGGAAATGTAATAAAGGCCGACACACACCCTCTAACACCTGCTTCCTGAAATTACTGCATTTTAGTGAAAAAATCACCACAAAATACGTAAAGCTATCCGCAGAAAGGTATTGGACATACAGCTGGCCTATTGCGGCCCCCCTCTTCGCAGACACCGCAGTTACAACCGTAACAAACAACATACCAGAAACGGCACCACATGCACGCTGGCCAAATGCCCTATCCCTGACACCAGCATATGCCATCAGGTATATGTCGTGTACAGCATACAATGCGCCAAATGTAAGGAATTTTATCTTGGAAGCACCACCAGACCGTTACACATCAGAATCAAAGAACTTCTACACGCACAAGCGTCATCATTTTACAAACACCTAAAAAATGCAAAAACACAGATAAAAACATAATTTTCAACATTGAAAGTAGAGAGTGGAACCAAGGAAACTTACGCATAAAAGAGTCCTGAATAATAGCTAAATTACACCCACAGATCAACAATAGACTGGAACTCAACCTAGATTGCATAACAGAATAATTGACGCTATCACGCACCTGACACACACCGGCCACAACAGTAAGGCGTATACACACAAACACGCTATCACAGGTTAACGCACACAAACAAACATACGTACACACACACTTAACCCATACCTCGACATAGCGGAACACATCCACACACACACGTATATATATATATATATATATATATTTACACACACACTCCAGCACACTATACACCGGAACACATATACACACATACATGTAAAGAAAAAAAGTAAATATATGTATAGCCGAAACCAGACCGTTCAAAGAGAGAAGCTCAACAGAGAGGTGAAGGACAGATACTACACTTGGTAATTACTCGTCCATTCACGGTAAAAGGATATGGTACAAGACTCATCGGCGCTCTCCATATTGGGCACGCCTCAGGCGCCTGATAATAGCCCCAACTCTTCCCGAAAGAGAAGGACTGCCTGGTGGATGCCACTCTTGAGGCTTGAGCCATTATTATTTCCTTCTTCTGCAGAAGCGAACTCCTGTTCAGTTAGTGCACTCTGTAACAGCAGAATGTGACGCAAGGTGAGTTTCATGTGGGTTTACTGGCAATATCGTAAAAAAAATTGCCTAAGCCACTTTGACAATTTTCCTTTTTTGGGACGTCTCCGGAGCCTGATAATAACACCTTCCCAAAGAAAAAGTACTTCCTGGAAGGACAGCTACCCAGCTGGAGTTTGAGCTAATGTTAATTTTCAACTTTCCCGGTAAATGCAAACAAGCCAAACAATAGAATATATCATACGATCACGAATCCTGTAACTCATCAGGGCTGTAGGGACACCCGTGAGTTGCAACCGTAGTAGAAGTGATGTGTCTTGGGCAAGATAACCTAATGGAGCCCAAACTTCTTGAGACTGGTTTGAATTCAGAGTTTTCTTTTAACACCCAATATTATAGAACCCCTACTACTGTTTTACCCTTTTGTATTAAAAATTGTCCAAACAAGTCTACTGAACTTAGTCTGTCCAGATATTTACCTGTTTCTTGTTGTCGGCACCCACTGGCATACGATCATCGGTTTTATATATTAGTTTTTGGTCATAGTTAAATTAGAGAAGTACACAGTTGTATTAAAAAGTGTTCAATACATTTATATTGTAGAGCTTTTGAATAGTTTTTCACTTGGAAATGAGTTATCTCCGCAACCTAGGTTTCAACCTTTCGGTATTTCATCGATTTAATTTCTAAATTTGATATATATATATATATATATATATATATATATATGTGTGTGTGTGTGTGTGTGTGTGTGTGTGTGTGTGTGTGTGTGTTGCCATAAACTTTATTTTTGGTGGGTACATGCATTTGAGTTGAATTGGCTGTTTTTAATTTTATTAAACAGTGAAATTAATAACGGGCTAAATAAAGTTTTCTAAAGAATAATTGTGCCTTCGACAGGAATCGAACAAGCAACACTAATCCTAAGAAAAAAAAGATAACTCAGAAAGCACTTTTATAACGTTTATATTGATTAAAAGTAACGTTTATAGGAATATTAAAATTTGTCAGAAAGAAAACTTCCAATATATATAACATGAACGGGTCGGGATAGATATGAACAGTCCTATAAATCAGTAGGGTCAGACTGCGGACTCAATAGAATTGGTATGACTTGGGCCTGACAGATCCTAATCCTTTCTGGTTTGAATTCACTCAAAACTTTAGAGAGAGGTATTGGATTCGTACCGTTCACGTGGGTATTAAAGCGTAAGTGAATGCAATGAACTCGGCTCTACGATTTGTCAATCCGAACTGCTAATCATTACATCACCATCGCTTCCATGCATGGTATTAATCAGTTCACAATCTTTTTCAAAAAGATGTTGGAATAGTTGCAATATTATTGCAAAAATTTAGGATCATTCATTTCATACAAGCATTGCACAATATTTAGACTCAGTAATATTGGACTCGGCAAAGCAAGTTTTCGTCTTAATCCGAGTGCCTAAGGTGATGCCATTCAATCTGCTATTATTTTGTTACAGCATATCTTTTCCCCTTGGCAGATTATATATCTGGTGTCATGGCGAATAGACATTAGATATGCATTGACGGCTTTGGAGCATCTTCATTTCAAACTCTCATTAGCTGAAAGTTATCAATACGAAGGATGAGGGAGACGAGGAAATATTTTCTGTTTTCTGTAAAAAGTCATTTCCTCATTATCCCAGTCAAATTTGATGTGTTGGATAAAAATTAAATAAAAAATGACAGATAATATGTTAGTTACCATCATATTCTTGTTTTTAATGTAAGATTGAAAAATAATGATCTTAACTTAGTGTTCAGATAGGAAACGTTTTCCATTGCAACGTTAGAATTATTTGATAGCCTTAGAAATACTGTTGCCCGAATTTAATAATAATAATAAAAACTTGGAAGAAACAGCCGCTCAACGAAACAAAACATCACGACACTAGAGTATTCTTCTTCTATGTGTGTTGTCCTTTCAGGGCGTAGACGATCATGGCTTTTCACGTCTCCTTATCCCTGGTGATTCTTAGTACGCTTTCTCCTGTTACATCACGCAACCCCCGTTCTGTCATCCATCAGCTCAGGCCCTTCAAATATGTTATCCACTGGCTTCCTCTGTCTCTTTCCCCCTCTCTCTGGCCTGTCAGTATCAAGTTCTCCAAGCCCTCCTTCCTCATTGCATGTTCCAGGAACTTCAGTTGTCTCTTTCTTATGCTCACTATTAATTTCCTTTTCGTTGTCATTCTTTCCAACACCTCATCATTGCTCACATGATATCCGGGGTGTCAGCAACCTGGTAGGAAATAATTAAACCTACGAAGGGCGGAAGAACACTTATGGAACCTAACTAGAGGTGGTATCTCAATATATCACCGTGGATAAAGCAACGGAATACCACTCCACTATCTACCCCAGGCTCAATCATGGTTTTTCACATCTCGAGTATTATGTTAAAAAAAATTGTTGCTACTATCACTAGTCCTTGTAACCAAAATATTTAAGAAAAAAAATATAATGGAAAAGAAAAAGTTGATGTACGTTTAAGTTTATTACTGCTATGAAATTTAGAAATACTATTTTGTTCGATCATTGCATATTCAGTGATTTTTTCATTAAAATCGTTAAAAATAGGGTTATCAAGATAAATAAATAAATAAAAATAAATAAATAGGCACTCTTTCTAAGAATGTATATCGTAGAAATTGTATCGAACTGTTTTTTCTATAATATTGTTTTTTTTTGTCACATTGTTTTGTTTTGTTTTTGCTTTTTTTTTAATCATCGTAGTTTTTTTAAGTTCTTTATTTTTAACCAGCGTCTTTATTTGAATTCCAACCGCGTCTCTGTCAACTGTCGCTTGGCAACCAATTTAAAAGAAGGAAAGCTCCCAGCAACAACCCGCAACAGTTCCCTGTTTAGGATGTGGTTTCCGGCTTTCTCTTTTCCAATCTTTTCACATTATTTTTTGTTTATTTTTTTAAATTGGAGTAGATAGACTGAACTATCGCCCGGTTGACACTCCACCCACGTCTATTGAACAGGTGTAGAGGATCATCCCTTGTACCCTGTTTAGGACGTAGTTTCCGGCTTTCTCTTTTCCAATCTACTCACTCTTTCGTAGCCCCCTGCACACTAGTGGCCTTACCGCCTTGCTTGGGGTGATGTGATTAAAAAAAAACAAAACTCAAGGTGTTAATCGTGCCGAGGAGTGATTGTCTACTGCGTCCTGAGGCCACAAACGATCCCCTACAGGCTTCGGAACCCTGTTTGTAAAAGACCGTTACCCAACGTGCCGGGCAACTTTGGGTGGGCTTTTGGACCCGTGTGTCACTCGTGGGAATGATATGAGAATTACAAATAGAAATAAGAAGTGCAGTATGGCTCTTCCAGTGGATAAACAGGGAGCCCGTTCTTCAGTAGGGAACCTAACTGAGGTCGAAAAATCTGCCATAGGAACAAACCCCTAGACAATGATTTAATCTTCAGGTCCCCACAACAAGGATAATCCTAATGATGGCCCTTAAAATTCTCCAGCTAGATCCATAACAGAAGCAACAAAAAAAAAAAAGAAGCAAAACAGAAGCCAAGAACCAACTATTGCGGTAAAAAATATGAAAAAAAAAAGCCAAGGATAAAGCTCTTGAACAGATGAAACAACGCTGGCAAGACAAACCTCTGCATGGCGAATATCCAGAACGCGCTAATAAATCCAGTGTTGATAAAGTTAATACTCATTGATGGTTACGTGCATCTGGATTAAAGTCTGAAACTGAAGGCTTTATTCTTGCAGCGCAAGACAAAAGTCTTTTCACTAGGAACATTCAGGCAAATAATATGGATAATAATATGGATCTAAAATGCAGATTCTGTGATAAATACTAAGAAACAATAGACCATCTAATCTCAGGATGTTATGTACTTGCCCTAAATGAATATAAAAACCGTCACGATAGAGTGGGGCAATATTTACATTGGACAATGTGCAAACACTATGGAAAATATCTAAACAAACACTGCTATGAACATCTCCCAACACCGGTTACAGAAATACATGTCACCATTTTATGGGATTACACCATCTACACAGACAGAAAAATTGAAGCGAATAGGCCAGACATTATTGTTAAAAATCAAAAGGAAAAAACTTGCCTATTAATTGATATGCCTTGTCCAGCGGATTGTAACATAGCCACAAAAGAATTCAAAAAATTGTCAAAATATAAAGACCTAGACATTGAAATAGAAAAAATGTGGAAATTGAAAACAAGAATCGTACCAGTGATAGTAGGTGCACTTGGAGTGATAAAAAGTGGAACAAATCAACACATTGAAAGAATCCCTGGAAACTCCAGCTTAAGAGATATACAAAAATTCTCTTGTTAAGTACAGGCCACACACTAAGGAGAACTTTGTTCATGTAACGCTATTAGGGATATTAGGGGAGATAGAAAAAACATCAAGGCCTGTCTTAGATCTTCCTGCAGACATGGTAGGTAGTGCGACCATAGTAGAAATCGAATTATCATGAAAAATGACATAATAATAATATATACTACAGTTTGAAAGTTTTGGTAATTTTTATATTGGCCCCAAAAAGGAAGAGTTTTCTACTTTACATAATAAAAAATTATTATACATAGTTAGAAAAGTCAGATATTATTTTTATTAGATAATTTATTATGACAAAAAGAAAAAAAATGTATTTTATGATCAAATTTTGTCTCATCAAAATATCCTCTAAGAAAACTAATACTTAATACCAAGAAAAAAACAGCTGAAATTCCAGGGATATGTAATGAGGAAGGAGGACTTGGAGAATCTGATACTCACAGATCAAATAGAGGAAAAGAGAGACAGGGGAAAGCAACGAGTAACATACTTGATGGGCTTGAGCAAATAAATGGCAGAGTTGGATATGGGAAGGGCAAAGGGAGAAAGCTAATAGTGATAGAGAGATGTAGAAGGCCATGATCGCCTACGTCCTGAAGGGACAAGGCACATAGAAGAAGAAGAAGAAGAAGAAGAAGAAGAAGAAGAAGAAGAATCAGTGCTTTTTAAAATAATAAATATTGCCAAATAATGAAGATAGCTAAAATAATAACGGTGTTTTTAAGGCACGAAGATTCAAGTATGACTTATTTCTAGGCTGGTAGTAGCCATCTAATCTTTTAAAATAAAATTTAAATTTTCTCATATATGAATTCCAGTGCGATTTACACATATACATCTGACAAATAGCACTCTCCAATGCAAATATTTCAAGAATGTTTGCGCTAAGTTAAAGCTTTTAACTTAAGTCTAAAATATTTAATGCATTCGAGGAAGGTTTTAGCATAATCGTGGATACTTAAGCCGTCATACAAAATTCAAAGAAGCAACCAACATACACGACAGGGCGGCTTAAGTTAATTATCAGATATAACCAGATTTTAAGATATTTTATAACTCTCCAAGAAACTTTATATAAAGGTTATATCCAGGCGTTAGAAATATTTGTGACCGCAGTTTTAATCTTTAAAATCACCCGTTCATTCATATCGCTACACAAAACCAATATTTTATTACTGGATAAGATATATGTATTTCCCTCATTTTAAGTAATTTATGTCTTTCAGCTTTCGGTGAATGACGAACAGTAGCCGATATGAGTTGGTTGAGACGCCAGAAAAGAGAGTGAGAGTGAAACGCCAACAAGGGGGAAGTGGGACGATTGGAGAAAACTGGTCAAAGATGGCGAAGACGATGGTGTGAGACTTTCGCTGGTCTTAACTGAGATAGACGAGAGACAAATTGCATTTTTGTTTGTTAGTTTGAGTTAATGCGACGCTAGAGTAGTGGGTAGAAATTGCAGGGGTCGACAGCGGGTCTATCTGATTTCCACTCTCGATGCACTCACGCGAACGCCTACACATTTGTTTTTATTTTTATTTCACCTACTCTTCCTTCAGGAGGTAAGAGATCATGAATCCCCACAGAGTCCTTTCATTTATTATTTGTGAATTGCTATGACTTCTCGGGAAATATTGTGGAACCGTTTCCTACTGCCTTTACCCCAGTTTCGAATTGTTGTTCTAAACTAACGGCCACGCAAAGCTAGAGACCACAGTCTACTCTACTATGTAACACATAGTTAAAATGAAAAGAAATAGATTTATGATGCTGATGGTTACATGTTGACAGGATTATGAACGCATTAGAGTTTTCACGTAAGAATGAATATACAAACAATTATATACATTCAACGACATATTTTATTGCTCAAACTAAATAAAAAAATGCAAAAGAGATAAAAGAATATATATATATATATATATATATATATATATGAATAAAAAGAGACAAGAGGAAAAACTATACTTACCCGACGCGTTTCGTCCTCTGAGGGACTTTATTAAGGCAATGATGAAGTCCCTCACAGGATGAAACGTGTCGGTTAAGTACAATTTTTTCTCTCGTTTCTTTTTCTTAATTTTGTCCCTTTTCCAGATACACTCCATCCGACAAGTTAGGTGGGGGTAATCCCGATGCATTTCCCAAGAGTAATAGTGCAGGAATTTGAACTTGACTCCTTGATTTCACTTTCTGTACCAAGGCGTACACATCTTGCATAAACAAGCATCTCTTACATGATCTGCATGTACCCAATAATATTATTTGATTTCTTTTTCGTTTCTGTACAAATATGAATCCTCATATCTATGCTGTTGCTTTTCTCTCACTGATATAATTATGGATATTTATACGTATAATTCCGCATATAAGGCGATCTTTACATAAGAATAGTTAAAAAACATATAAGAAAATTTAATGAATTTAGCTTATGCATGAAGTATAAGACGACTGCTTATCTATCTATAAAAATGGTTATGTCTGTGTGGGTTTGTGTGTCTCCATTCTAACGGGCCCTACTCCTTCGAAACCAATTTCAACCAAAAATTGTGTCATTTGTCGATCATGACATGAACCTTTGATGTACGCAAAAAGATTTCGAATCTATTTACAGGGTACGGCAGAAATCAGCGAAATTGCTCTCCTCCGAGGCGCCATATGCAAATTCAATCAAAATCGGGTAACTTGTAGATCGAGGTTCGAATCTTTAATGTATGCGAAAATGTTTTGAATCAATGTGCAGGGTTCATAAAAAATCAACGACAGACATAATTTCGGGTGGTCTTTTGCGAATTTTTATGCTTTTCTCGGAGACATTTCACTGAAACTCAACCAAAATCGAGTCACTGGTAGATCAAAATCTGATGCCTTGATATGCGAACAAAAATTTCAATTGACACACAGGGTAAGGCAAAAATAATGGAAAATGTTGCTTTTTGCGATCGTTTATTTCTCCCAAACGCTTAGTTTTATTCCAACAAAAATCTGGTCTTTTTTTTAAACTAATACCTTATTATATGCCATAACAATTTCACGTTTTCTACAAGGTGCCTACATTTCCGACGTTGCAAGGATAATGCATCCAACTCTTCTGATTCACAACAGGATCCCGTAACATCCTTCCCCGTTCTACCAATTGTACATACATCATTCCCGTTTATTGGTAAAATTGATCAAGCATGAATTCCGTTTTACAACTACAAAAAGAAAAAATATTTACTTCGAATTTGTTTAACTTACGCCTCATGACAACCTCTTATTGGAGCTTTTTGAATAAGCACTTGACCTTACCATTTCAAAATAACCACTAATAACCCCGAGCAACGCCGGGTTATACTGCTAGTTGATTATATTATATTTTATTAGAAATTTTGTTAGTCTATCTTTAGAAGTTCAAAATAAAGGAAATAACAAAGCGATTCTATATAATGTTTTTCCTACAAATGTCCCATTCTTTTGTTTTCATTTTATTACGTGATCTCATGCTAATAATGATTTTCTTCTTTTTCTATATCTAAACAGTTTGACACATTAAATGACAATGAATTTTATATATATATATATATATATATATATATATATATATATATAAACGGCACTGTTGAAGAGCTTTCATAAATGGTAGTAAAGTTTAATAACTGGTAGTAAAGAGAATGAACTAAGCCAATGCTCCTCGTTATTGTCTCTGTAATGAACTGAACCGACGCTGCCTCGCTATTGTCTCCCTTCATGAGCGTGACAGGAGGGAACTATTATAATGGAGAATATAATATCATAAATATAGAATTGTTCTTGTAATTACACAATCTAAGAAATAAATAGTGTTTGACAGCTTTGTTTTAATTTCTCGAAAATAAAGAAAATGCATAGATCTACTTGCATATGTTTGAGTTTTTTATTAAAATTCTAATAATAGATTTTGAAAACAAATCTTACCATGGGAGTCAAGGGAACATACATCAATAGCGGCGGTTATTTTTTACTAAGCACGAAGGTTAAACATCACTGAAATGATATTGCGTTATGATGTTAGATATTTGGTAAATTCCACTTGAAGTAATTTAATTTCATTATTAATGTTTACGTCTGAAACGATTTCCATGAGTTTAAGTCTAACTGATGATATACAAAGGGTTGTAGTATACTGACTTTAATATATTTTCTACGTATGCAGACAAGCTAATTCATTAGATGTCGGTTATTTTTCGACGAGGTTCCGGTTTGCTGGAAGGTATAATATTGTACACATCGATTTTCTGACTCCAACAGTAAAATCTGCCAACATGGTTACGAATAACGAAGAACCAGTTAAGTGAATCAACATAGTAAAAGACAGAAACAAAATCTAAACTTATTTATAAATGGAACTTTGTCTCTGTGTGTGTGTGTGTGTGTGTCTGTGTGTGTGTGTCCGTTACATATAGACTCCAAAACGGCTGAACCGATTTTCTTGAAAATTTACACAGTTGTACTATAAGCGTCTGCGAGTGTTCTTAGCTAGGTTTTGTGTCGAGGTACCCCGATATATATCGAAAATCGATAATCGAAAAAATCAGGTTATAGAAGGAGTGGTCCGATTTTAATCAAATTTGATACACTCATAGACAAAGACATAAGAAATGATATTCAGAAGTTTCAAGGTTGCAGTTCTTACAATAGTGCAGAAAATCGATAATATATATATATTATGCAAGATGTTTGTGTGTGTGTGTCTGTTTATCTGCCTGTATGTCTGTATTTTTTTCAGCCCTTTTATGTTAGTTTTTGCTTCGGGTTTGTATAATTGTAGTTCTTAGTCTCAGCCATGATACCATTTACTTAGAGGACTTATTTAGCCTTCAAAATTCAGTTTACGACGAAAAAACTTATTTGATATCGATACCAGGAAATCAAAATTTGACTTACATCCATTCATTTTTATTTAAATCAACAGTTTCGCTTTAACTGGAAACAATTATTGCTTTTTAGTCTTTCGTGCCAATGTCCAAAGTGTCTGAGCTCCAGGACCATGGATTAGTTTTAAAGCTTTCATTACACCCGAGCAACTCCGGGCTATACTGCTAGTTGTAAATAATCGAACATGAATAATGTGCTTGCAGAACAGACGAAAAGTGTGCTAGCGAGCAAGTTACTGATGGGAAACAGTGTATGTCGAATTTTTCTCGAAGAAATCCAGTCAGTCAGGTAAGTGCCATACGTAATACACGCTTGGGCTATCATGTCTGTCACTAGGCAAAACATTTTCGTAGTAGGTTGCCATTTTGTGATAGACTGACTACCAACCAAGTATATAGAACCCAATGTGTCCTACTATTCAATCTGTAGCTGGAGGAAGAAGAGATGGATTATACCTTTCCAAAGGGTAAGTGAATGCAACGTAAGTGAATGCAACGATTCAACCAGAAATCGAACTCGGCTCTCCGATTTCTCATTCTGAGCCGATATCCATTGCACCAAAACCCATATATTCTGGTTTTAATCGTGAATTTTTTGTGGCGTTTAAGGCAATGTTGTATTTCGTTTTTTCATAAGTCGTTGTGTTGCTGTTGACCGACGACAAGACATTAAGTCACGCATTTTATAGTTTAAATTCTGCAAAATCGGATAGACGGCATAGACAGCAATCCGTATGGAATATACTTTCTATATAGCTCTTGTAAATGGCGATGAAAATACAGTTGCTTTCTGTTTGCCGTACCCAACCTTTTTCCTAGAAATAAATGCATCTGGCCTGTTGGTATTTGTTGAAACATAATAAATAAATAAATAAATAAATAAATAAATTAAATAAAATCCCAGATTGAATAAAATAATTAATTTTCTGGCTTTTGTTGTGCAGTGTATCTCCGACTAACCTCTGACCTTTCATTCAGTGTAACTTCTGAAAATCAATTTTCGGTAGTTTTCATTCAATGTCACATCGTAGTGTCAAATCTAGCAAGATGACAAATCTAGACACTTTTTGCCAGGTATAGACAATATTGTTAAATAAACAGTTGAAATGCATAAATATACAAAATTCTAAATACAAACTCTAGAAATAGCGTTGGGGAGATTTTTAGAAATACATATTGACATAGTAGGACCACCCACCAAAAACAACAACAACAACAACAACAACAACAACAACAAAAAATTGAAGACCAAATACAGCGTAAATCATTTTCTATAGATGCCTTCTAATTTACATATTACGCGCGCTAGTTGCTGGATAGAAGAGCAATCGATATCTGAGATCACAGTCTGAAGCGGGGCTGAAAATTTTTGTGAATGCGTTGTTTATGCGTTTTGGTGGCCATATGTACTAAATAATAGACAGGAGTACACAATTCCAAGGGGAACTGTTCTTTTTTTAATTATCAAAACTATTTTATACACGACACACAACTACCAACCTAATGTAATGGTCTGATTGAAAGGTCTTACAGGATGATTCAAACAACTGTCATAGTGTAACCCGTAATTGCCCTACTTAAGATACTTATGTAACACGTAATTGCCTTGCTTAGTTCTGCTTTGCAATATTGCATGTGAAAAAGGAAAAAAAAAAAGCAATCCTAAGTTTAATACGACGGAGCGAAAGAAATTATTACTAGTAGTATTGTTGGTTCTGTAGTTTATTGTCAATCGCAAAATGAGTCGAGTTTAAAAACAGAAAATTTGTTATAAAACTTGTAAAATCTTAAAAGAACAACTAGCTGGAAATCGAAGAGAATAGAAAGGAAAATATATTTTTGCATTGTTTATGAGAAAGTGGATCAGAAACCTTGGATTTTTTTCGGCCTGTGGAAGTGAAAAATAGCGGTAGTCAAAACACGACTGTCAAAAATTTTTTGATGGGTGCAAAAAGGTTAAAGCTTTAGCTATGGGAATAAAAGCGAATTATAAATCTCACTGGAATTGAAATTTCCAAGCTAAAAGCTAGATTTGTTGACGTAATCAGTTGAATCAAGAAGAGAGGGATGAGGGAAGTGACGTCGGCAGAATTATTGTTAGTTCATTGGTTAAGCTAAAAATCACTCCTCCTCTTGGTGCTAGCTGAGAGTAATCTCATTGGTTAAAGATTTGATTTGCATGGACACCCCGTGTCCATCACGAGCCTTGCAGGGGAGTTTGGGACACGCATAAATATCAGAGCCGAGAAGGGCAAAATCAATTGGCGTCCAGTCGGTTCTCAGCCCAGAGATGTAACAACTGAGGGAGTGAAGTTCTCAACTGGGGGCCACTTTGCTTCCCATAGAGCTCCTGACTAAAATATGTACAAAGAGCCAAGCGCAGTTAATCAGTTGGAGTTGCAGTTGGACTTGGGACCAGTCGAGACGTAACGACTGGAGGAAAAGTGTTCCCAACCGGGAGCCATGACCGAAAAAATTGGTCGCTTCCCGTAGAGTCCTGGTTGAAGATGTAAAGAAACGTAAATAAGCCTGCCGCCGACCGACTTAAAGGAGTTAAAGTCGAATAATGCGCCTCCTATAGAGTCCTGGCTGAAGATGTATAGAAACAGAAAGAGCCGAGAAAAGGTTAAAGTTGAGCTGTTGTTGCCGTGCCGAGCTAAAGAGACAAGGCGAATTTACCACCGCCGCACAGAGATCCCACTTCGGCTGTTTCCGTAAGGCTTCAGTAAAAAGCCCTAATAAGACTTTTTAAAAACTGGAAAACTTGAAAGCTCCGATTGAAGTGAACAAACATTATTCTTAAACGAAAACTTTCGCTCCGTTGTGAGAATAGAAATTCGACGATTGTTATATTCTGTTTAAGATTGCTATTTTTTTTTTCATATAAGTAAAGACTCTTTCAGCAAGTTATTCAGGCGTTATCGAAATTATTAATTTTTGTGGGGTGCGGCCTGGTTCGTCGTGGTAAAGATACAGCTAGCAAGATTTTGGCGTGCCTTCCTTGGATCAGAATTCACAACGTGGGCAAAGGGGAGCGCCGTTATAATAGGCAACTTGAAGACCAGCTACTGTGTCGAGGCCATCAGACGACTAGCGACCTCAGGGCGCCGTCACAATAGCCTATACCAATATTTCTTTTTGTAATGTGCATCTATCAAAAAGCCTTGATGTTTCGCTATTTTACAACCATGCAGCCACGAAAATATTTGTCAATAGACACCACAAATATCGAAAGTAAGACACAAAATTTCACTTAAGAATTTTATAAGTCTATATCACAGTTCAATATGAAAGGTTTTTTTTTCAAAGAGTTCGTACAATCAATAAATTCTCTGATTCAGACAGGCTACTAAGATCAGGATAGACCGTGTTCAAAGGCTATTTCGACTCAAGTATGAATCAACTCAGTGATTACATGCGTCGGAAGATAATCATTAATCCGCTTTATACTGGAGTCAAAAGTTAAAAGTGAACCTTATTTATACTTGAATCAAAAAGTAAACTTTCGTTGCATTTAAACTTGAGTCTATAGGTAAGTAATGGTGTTTTATAACTCGAGTTAAAAGTTAGAATTTTTTAAAAACTTTAGTCAAACGATAAACATTAACTGAGTTTAAAACTTTAATCTTCAAATATTCATCCGACAGATAGTTCTCTTTTCTCTATAGGGAACGCACATTATTCATGTCCATTTGGAGAATGTTCGAATATTTTCTGATTGAGACTGGCGACAATTTTATATCAAGTTCCGTTGGACAAGTTAAAAATTCACGTAGAGTTAATCAAGCAGACAGACGATGAATCATTGTGAATTCTATCTTTATCTTTTCCATTCTAAGTAAAGACAAAAATAGAATGTAGAATGATTCAGCACGGGAAAATAAATGCATATTATACGCAGCGACGTTCTCTTACCACAACCATAAAATCATCTTCATTGTATTATTATTATTATTATTATTTCTGCTGTGGTCACACTACAAAGTCTGCAGACAGACCTAAAGCAGGCAGTATTTATTTGCTTGTACCTATGTCTTAAATGTTTGTTTTTTTTAGGGTTTCGTGCAGGTTTTGATTCATTTAAACTTATTCTATTGGTAGAATAGACAGAGGAAAGCCACCTTACGTTTATTTTACGCCTATTATTGTTTTGCTATTTTTATTGAGTATTTGTATTTGTTTGTTTTACCTTTTACTTTTTTGTGTCTAGATGTGCGTTGTGGTGCTTTGGATATCGGCTCGGAACGAGAAATCGGGGAGCCGAGTTCGAATTCTAGTTGAATTCATTGCTTTCACTTATGTGCAAATACCCTTGGGAAAGGTATTAATCCGTCTATTCCTTCCAGTTATGGGTTAAATAACAGTACAGATTGGGTTCTATAGCCTTGGTTGGCAACCAGTCTACCGCAGAAAGTAATGGCAACCTACTGCGGGATAATCTTCTGCCCAGTCAGTCATGTCTCTTTCGAGACATGATCGCCAAGCGTGTTTCACGTATTGTACTGAACTGACCGACAAGATCTTGGATTTAGTAGGAAGAAGTTTTTTTTATATATTACGTTTTATTTTGTTTGACATATGTTTCAGTTTTCTTACTTAATGATTTAATTTGTTTAACTTTCATAACATCACTAGCGTTACATTGACAAAGTTCTTCTAGTGCATGGGCTGGACGTATCAAGACATTTTTTGGTATTTTTCTTAAGCAAGGATTTCCAGGGATTTTTTGAATGTGTTGTTTTGTTCCTTTTGTTTATCATTCCAAGTGTACCTCCTATGACTGGTATTAAGTTTGTTTTCAATTTCCACATTTCTTTCTATTTCGATTTCCAGGTCTCCAGACATTTTTTCCAAATTCCTTGTCTTCTATGTTACAGTCCGCTGGAAAAAAAACATATCAATCAGTAGGCAAGAATTTTCTTTTAGATCTTTGACAATTATGTCCGATTGTTTGCTTCAATTTTTCTGTCCGTAAAGATAATGCAATCCTATAGAAGTTTGATATCCTTTGTTTGATTCTGGGTGATGTTCATACCATTGTTTGTTAACATCTTTTCCAAAGTGTTTGCACATTGTCCAGTCTAACTATTGCCCCGTATTTGTTTGAGGTATGATTAAATTTGCTTACCTATCACTTAAGTTTACTTACATTTCTAAAAAAATTATATTAAATGTTTAATTGTCTCCGTTATTTTTTTTACACGTGCCTTTGAGGAAAGTGTGGTTTTACAGCAGACAAATTTGTAAAGAAAAATTGTGGTAATTGTGAAAATCTATTTAAAATTAGCGGTTAAAGAACGATCGAAATTATTTGTAAATTGTTTTGGATTCATTTTTTGAATTCATGGAAAACATAGGTTTCTTATTACTGGTCATTGGGAGACGTGCTCTTCAAAACCTTGAGAAATCCTGTATGAAGCCGTTCTGACCGTCTTTTGTTCAATAAAATGGAGTGCTGTTAACGGATCAAGAGAAAGCAATTCACCATCGAGAAGGTAACATTAGCACCTACGCTTTAAGGACGGAGGATTATTCCAGCCGAAGGGGGTCATAAGTCAACACAGGGAAAGACAGAGCCGACATATTCAAGTCAGATTTAACCCCCAGAACATTCCTTTATGTGTTTTCCTAAGAAGAATCTCAAATAAACGAAAATTTAAGTTTAACTTTTCAGCAAAGTACTACAAAAGGCCCTCGAAACCTGAGGAAAAACGGAACTCTATCATGCTTAAACGTCTCTATTGGGTATTCAACGAAAGAACTGAGGGGAATTGTTTTTTTTTCTGCCTTGTGCAATTTGTTTTGTCTTTTTTCATTTGCAAGGGATGTACAAATATTTTTTCACTGAATCCGTGTCCCTTTTCTCAAAAAACTGTAACACTGTTTTTTTTTTATATATCTGATGGTCATCTCTTTTATATCGTCAGAAATTTGTTATCCTGCCGTAATAAGCGCAGCAGAGACAATTTTTGTGTATCTATTTTGTATTGCAACCTTTTTTTTTGCCTGTCCCTATGTCTTAAATGTTTTTTCTTTAGGGTTTCATGCAGGTTTTTATACGAACTTAAGTCACTGGTGCCTCCTCAACAGGTGTTTACTCGTGCAACCAGACTGGCAACTGGGTCCCACCCATTCACAGTCAGGTTAGCCAAATGCAGACGACAATTCTACTCCTGCAGCTTCTTCTCTCGCACTTCCCGCCAGTGGAACTCGCTCCCATATTCTTGCTTTCCTGACGGCTACAACATCCAGAAATTTAAATGCAAAGTCAATACTCATCTACTAACCACTAGACTCTAGCTCTCTCCCCACCCCCGTATAACTTTCCCTTTCTCTCCACCTATGTATCTGTCATCGCACCTGCTTTCTCAGCTTTCTATTGCTCCTTTCTAACTAGTTTGTACTACTCACTCTTTTCTAATTAATCTTTTTACAGTTATGTAGCCCCTCAGTGGCATTTCCGCCTTGCTCGGGGTGAAATGATAAAAAAAAAAGAATTCTATTGGTAGAATGGACAGAGGAAAGCCACGTTACGTTTATTTTACGCCTATTATTGTTTTGCTATTTTTATTAAGTATTTGTGTTTGTTTGTTTTACCTTTTACTTTTTTGTGTCTAGATGTGTGTTGTGGTGCATTGGATATCGGCTCGGAACGAGAAATCGGGGAGCCGAGTTCGAATTCTAGTTGAATTCATTGCTTTCACTTATGTGCAAATACCCTTGGGAAAGGTATTAATCCGTCTATTCCTTCCAGTTATGGGTTAAATGACACTACAGATTGGGTTCTATAGCCTTGGTTGGCAACCAGTCTACCACAGAAAACAATGGCAACCTACTGCAGGATAATCTTCTACCCAGTCAGTCATGTCTCTTTCGAGACATGATCGCCCAAGTGTGTTTCACGTATTGCACTTAACTGACTGACAAGAACTTGGATTTAGTAGAAATAATTTTTTTATATATTACGTTTTATTTTGTTTGACATGTTTCAGTTTTACCTAATGTTTTACTGGCAAATTTTCGTTTTAGGTCCCGAAGGCTTTCCCCACTTCTAATTTATCCAAAATAGCATTACTTCTGTGTAAATGTATATGCTGAACTCCAATCAACAATTAGTTATTGAAGAAACCTACCTTTTTGATCTGAACGTCCATAAAATAATCGAACTACATTTTGTCTCTCGTAACTCTAATGCAGTAATGTAATTAACTGCTGAATGACTTTCTGCGTAGGGAAACACATTTCAGTCTATTTTCGGTTGATTTTCTTTCTTTACTGAAACTTCCGGCTATTAACTTCCTGTAATGAAAGTAATACGTTCTTATATTTCTACGCGTATTACTTTCATTACAGGAAGTAAATAGCCGGAAGTTTCAGAAAAGGAAGTAAATCGACCGAAATGTGTTGCCTACGCAGAACGTCATTCTGCAGTTAATTACATGACTTCGTGAGAGTTACGGGAGAGAAAAAGTGCGAGATATAGTTCGTTCTTTTTATGGACTTTCAGATCAAAAAAGGTAGATTTCCTCAATAACTAATTATTGATTTGAGTTCAGCATATACATTTGCACAGAAATAATGCTATTTTGGATAAATTTGATAGGGTGAAAAGCCTTCGGGACCTAAAATGAAAATTTTACCGTTTTAATTTGTTTACCTTATGTTTCGATTTTCTTATTTAACATTTAAGCGGGGTGCTAGCTATAGGCAAATAATTAACTCCTCCAAAATGGAGTCAAATAACTATGAAAGTATAAAAATAGATTGTTATAGAAAAAGTACCAGTAATACATTTTAAAAAAATCATTACCAGCAATCAGTCAGTCAGTTAAGTACCATACGTGATACACGCTTGGGTGATCATGTCTCGAAAGAGACATGACTGACTGGGAAGAAGATTATCCCGCAGTAGGTTGCCATTGCTTTCTGTGGTAGACTGGTTGCCGACCAAGGCTATAGAACCCAATCTGTCCTGTTATTTAACCCATAACTGGAAGGAATAGACGGATTAATACCTTTCCCAAGGGTATTTGCGCGTAAGTGAAAGCAATGAATTCAGCTGGAATTCGAACTCGGCTCTCCGATTTCTCGCTCCGAGCCGATATTCAATGCACTACAACGCACATTTTTCAAAATAGAAATATTAGTAGCAATGCATTTGACTCTTGACAAAATTCTCTTTACAAAACTACGTCAATAAAATGTGATCTACAAACTGATTTCTTACATAGAAATGTTTTTATTCATCCTAACTTATCCTAAATTTCTTGTCGATATTAAATAATCCATTGAAGTTTAAATGTCATAAAATAAAAACATATCAGACCTAAGGCTTAAATTTGCTTACACAACGTATAATGTTTTTGCTTTTTTTATCATTTCACACCAAACAAGGCGGAACGGTACAAGTACCCCGAGGTGGAGGGGTTACTGTAAGAGAAAAGACTTGGTACAACGGGGTATTGAGGAAAGGATAAAAGATAAACGGTATTCAATAAGATAGAAGATGGCAATTGACGTTGCATTTAAATTTTGTAGATTGTAGCTATTAAGGAAGAGAAAAGACTTGGTACAACGGGGTATTGAGGAAAGGATAAAAGATGAACGGTATTCAAGAAGATAGACGATGGCAATTGACGTTGCATTTAAATTTTTGGAGGTTTTAGCTATCAGGGAAGAGAAAAGACTGAGTAAAAAGGGTATTGAGGGAAGTATAAAAGATGAAGTGTATTCAAGAAGATAGAAGATGGTAATTGACGTTGCAATTAAATTTTTGAAGATTGTAGCTATAAGGAAAAAATAAACAGAAGTGGAGTTCCACAGGCAAGAAGTGTGAGAAAAGAAACTAATCGAGTAGAAGTGTGGTTGCATTTAACTATTTCAACGATAAAAGGGTGGAACCTAGATGCCTGTCTATTAGCATGTTTAAATTCACGTGAACAGGGACCAGGGGAAAAGCTCATTATAGCACTTGCCATTAAAATATTTGTAGAATAGATGGAGGAATGCTACGTTACGTTTGCATTTTAATTTATTAATTTTATGCTTTGTTTCCCTTACGTTTAAATTAACTTGTCTTAAGCTTTAATTTACTTTTCTTTTTTTTTTTTTTTTTGAATTTGTATGTCGTATTTCCTTCCTTATATATTTACTGGAAATTATTCTTACTGGATATTTCTGTTTTATTTTTCATTTTGCCGTTATTTTTCAAAATGTTTGCTAGCTTTTATTTTAAATTGTTCTCCATGTTGTTGCCTTTATTTATGTCTGCTCTTCTGCTTCTTGTAGCAACATTAGTTAAATCAACTGATATACCGAGGAGGGTGCTGGAGCTTTAATGAAGCTTAATGTTATTTGATCATCAGTGAAACCTGTCAGGAAACTCAACGAATTTGGTTTGGTCGATTTAGAGTGAATATAAGTCGTAATTGGAAAAAATAACACCAAGACATGTTTTATCATTGAAGCGGAATATCAGCCATGTTAGGGAAAAATGGAAAAGTGGAAAAGTAAAAGAACAAGGATCTGCAATAAAATAAAAATTCCTCTCTCATCCACCTTAAGGAATTTTTTTTACGGCCGTTTTTCTGAGCGCCATTTTTTAGCCAAAAAAAACAAAAAACAAAAAACAAAAAAACAGAAACCAGATGCTAACATAAAAGGAAACATGGCTCTTAGCTACTTAAGTAGTTTACAGTTGTAAGTGGTTTTCATGCATTTTGAATGTGTCTTACGAGTTATTCGAACATTAGGATGACAATTTCTAATGTTTAGTAGTTGAGGTTATGTTTCCCAAATGTGAAATATAATCTGTAACTGCTTCATATTCTTACAGATCAGATAGTATCAGTTAATAGATAGCATTTAAGAAGCAAAGACTTTATTTGGACTGATCTGGCAGGTAGGATACAGTCGCTTTCTCACAGACGCAGTGTGGCTTCCCTGCGTCTCTTCTAGAAATACTTTCACGGTTTCTACTACAATGAACTTAGCTCTCTAGTGCCCCCTATGTATGAATTTACTCGAGCCACAAGATTAGCAACTAGGTCCCACCCTTTTACAGCGAAACCAATAAATTGTAAACGCAAATTCTACTCCAGTAGCTTCTTTTCTCGAACTTTCCGCTTGTGGAATTCTCTTCTGCATACTTGCTTTCATGACAGTTACAATCTCCAAGAATTTAAATGTAAAGTCAATAGTCATCTCCTGTCTTACTAACTTACATCTTCTCTCTCATGATTTTCTACATCCACCCCACTCTCATCAGTACTCTCTTCCCTCTCCTACTCTCTTCCTGACACCCTCTGCAACCTCTCACTCCTCATAATATTCCTCCTCGTCCACCTCACTCTCATCAGTAATCTCTTCCCTCTTCTACTCTCTTCCTGACACCCCCTCCAACCTCTCTTTCTTCATAACATTCCTCCTATGTAACTCCCTGCACAACAGTGGCAGTAAAATGCCTTGGGGCGACACGATTAAAAAAATATCAGGCCATTTACATTGTTCTGATTGCTATTTGTGGTAGTGGATTTGAGAACAATTCAATACTTCTTTGTGGTATCTTATAGCCTTTTTTGATGGAGTGCTATTTTTCGGGACTAGGATATTTTTGCGATAGTGTTTGAATTAAAACTTTCAAATTATATAATTTTCTATTTTTTGTGCCAAGGATTACATTTTTGTCAGACATATAAATGATATGAAAATATATACGCATTTTTTGTTGTCCCTGCTATTCATCTCGGGGTTCTTGACAAATTCAAACGGAAAATCTGCAATGTGATCGATCTCAACCTGGTAGCTCAGCTCCAATCACTTTCTTGCCGACGTAATGTGCCTTCCCTCGGTTTCTTCTACAAATACTTTCACGGCTTCTGCCTCGATGAGCATAGCTCACTGGTATCCCCTTTGCATGAATTTACTCGAGCTACCAGACTAGCAAATAGGTCCCACCCTTTTACAGTAAAGCCATTCAAATGTAACCGCAACCTCTACTCAACAGCTTCTTTCTCGCACTTCCCGCCTGTGGAATTCCCTTCCTTATAATTGCTTCCCTTGCAGCTACAATCTCCAAGAATTTAAATGCAATGTCAACTACCATTTCTTTTGTCTTTGACTCGCATCCTTTCCCTGACAACCCTGGTATCATGTTCTTTTTCCTTTCCACTCTGCTCTCATGCAACTCTCTTCACACCAGAGTTCTCATCCTTCTCTTATCCATTCTCTGACAACCGCTGTAACTTTCTTTTCTTTCTCATCACTCTCCTCTTATGCAACCCCCTGCTCACCAGTGACAGTACTGTCTTGCTTGGGGTGAAATGATGATAAAAAATTAGTGATTCCTGAAATATAAATATTCCTTACTATGTTGTTTGGTCTGCAAAATGTACAGATATCGCGTGACCATATTCAAAGCTCCATACAGTGAGAGCAACGTCTGAGAGCAACATGTGAGTTGATCGAAATTACTCTAAAATATTTGTCCGACTGTCACCTTTCTTTTTCTATCTCTCTCTGTAGAGACTGTTTTATTTGTTCAATTAAATTTGACAGACCAATTATTGGTCTACAAATTGTGAGTGTTCAATATTTCATTCACTAAGAGGCATATAGAGCTCGTAGTTATTTGTTATGTGTTAGTTTTTATATTATCTACTGTTTCAGGATGTGCGTTGTGGCGCAGTGGATATCGGCTCCGAACTCGAAATCGGAGAACCGAGTTCGAATTCCAGTTGAATTCCTTGCATTCACTTACGCGCAAATACCCTTGGGAAAGGTATTAATCCGTCTATTCCCTCCAGTTATGGGTTAAATAATAGGACAGATTGGGTTCTATAGCCTTGGTCGGCAACCAGTCTACCGCAGAAAGCAATGGCAACCTACTGCGGGATAATCTTCTGCCCAGTCAGTCATGTCTCTTTCGAGACATGATCGCCCAAACGTGTATCGCGCATGGCACTTAACTGACTGACTGTTTCACTGCTATTACTACAGATATATGGTAGCTGATAATGGTGACTTTAGCTTCTTTATTAAAGATCTGTTTGTGAATCATCCCACATAACTAAATTTCCCCAAATGATCCAAATGAGGGCAAACAGGAAACCACAAACTTTTTAAAATACCATATTTAGATTAGTAACATTTTTTCCTGATGAACATTGATATCAACCAGATTAATAGTAATATTAGTGTTAGTATGTTATTAGCATTAATAAAATATTAGTATATTATTAATAGTAGTAGTTGGAGATTATACTTGTATTAATTATTACTATATTATTATTGTTAGCAGTAGAAGAAAAATAGCATGGATCAGGTGCGTTGATAAAAATTTTTTCATACAATATGATCTTTTAAGAACGGATGTTTTAAAGGGGCTTTTCGCCATGGTACATCTAAAAATGTGCGTTTTGGTGCAGTGGATATCGGCTTGGAACGCGAAATCGGGGAGCTGAGTTCGAATTCTAATTGAATTCCTTGCATTCACTTACGTGCTAATTAACCTTGGGAAAGGTATTAATACGTCTCTACCTTCCAGTTATGGGCTAAATAACAGGACAGATTGGGTTCTATAGCCTTGGTCGGCAACCAGTCTACCGCAGAAAGTAATAGCAACTTACTGCGGCATAATCTTCTGCTTAGTTAGTCATGTCTCTTTCGAGACATGATCGTCCAAGCGTGTATCACGTATGGCACTTAACTGACTGACATCTTGGTTCGCCTGGGAAACGTGCCAGAAGCAGTTGAGTCAAGGACATTTTTTCTGTGTTTCTCACATTTTGTGGAGATGAAGATGAACGCGTGGAACTCACGTTGACTTCTGAGGAACAAGGATATCAAATCTTAAAAAAAAAGACAAGAAAAGAAGTACGCACCAGGTTCTTTCTACTGACAATAATAGCGATAAGTCTACATTGATTATAAATTAAAAGATTTATTTTTTTAGGGAAACGCCAAAATTTGTCGACTAATAATTTGCTGGTAAATCAATGTAACGAACCCGACTCAAATACCAGTCGGTTTCATTACATTCGTTCACGCGCAAATACCCTTGCGAAAGGTATGAATATATCTCTTCTCCCACCTATGGGTTGAATAGTAGTATAGAGTAGATCTTTTGACCGTAGAAAGAAGCGGCAACCGACAGCCGGAAAATCTTCTGCCTAGTCAGTCATGAATCGATAAACAGAACAACTCAAGAATGTATCACGAATGGCGCTTAACTGGCCAACTGAATTAATAGTTTAAAAAAAAAAGCTTTAAAAATACTAATAAAAAAATTAACAATATGGATTTTTAAAAAATCATCCTCCCAAGAAAGGCGGTAATGCCAGTAGTACGCAGAGTGTTACAGGAAGTGAAAGTGAAATAGAAGACTGAGAATGGGGAGGGTCGAGGAAAGGAAAAAAAGGGGGGTTTCAAGAAATCAGAAGATAGTAATTGGCGTTGCATTTACATTTTTGAAGATAGTAGTTTTCGGAAAAGCATGAATTCGGAAGATATTTACAAAAGTGAGAGTTGCTAAAAAAAAAAAAAACTGTGGCGGTTGCATCTGGCTATTATAACAATAAAATGGTGAGACCTAATTGCCAATCTAGTAGCATGCTTGAATTCATGTAGTTGAAAAAAAGCTAATCAGAATAGTTACCACGAAAATATTTGTAGAAAATACAGAGAGAATCCACGTCACTTCGATGAGAAAGTGACTGAAGCTGAGATGCCAGGTCAGGATCTCTTACATTACAGACGGTTCTTTGTTGTTTGTTGAAAATCTTGAGATATACAGCAAGAACTCCAGATCAGATATCACAGCAGATGCCACAGAATGGACGAATTTATAAGTATATTTATTTCTATTTACAATATATAGCTGTTGACTAAGTGGTAATGTTAAAGCTGTTTAGATCTTTTTCTGGAACTTAGGAATGAGTTCAATTGTTATTTGTTATTAGTGAAACCTCACTGTGACATTAATTCAGGTCAGTGAGTCACTTCCTCTGTACTAGCCGGATCTCAATTTAAAAGCCACATTGACATGAATAACTAAAGACTGGTTTAGATAATCCGAATTATCCATTCAAGGCAAATCTCTATTCCGGTTCAATTTAAGCAGTGTAGCACAAAATAAAAAATGGAGGTCGGAAGTGGGAGTTGAATACAAAGCTAAAAATGTGTGAAGGGCGAAATCGACAATATTGTGATTATATATATATATTTTATCTGAACTCAGAAAATGAACATTTTTTACATCTATTATCCTACTGTTGTTTTGAGTTTAAATACACTATTGTTATTTATTTATTTTTTACTTTTCGTCTGAAATTATTTTCTGGAATGAGTCCTATATAAGGCCAATATAAAAAAAAACAAACTATATATTATGTCTTGTCCCATACTTCGTTAGTTCGCACAGCCGTTATGTCCTGCCAGTGCCTCATTGGTAATGAACTATTCCATTTTGATCGCGTGGAAAATATGGAATAGACACTACTTGGTTTCAGTAAGAAAATTGTTAACATAAAGAAAGTAGGGAAGATAAAATTTTTAACTGCTGTTTCAGTGAAACGGTAAAAGACGTAAATTTCGAATCTTTTCATTTTACCAAATTCTTAAAATAATGACAAGCATTTTCACTTATGATTGTTATTGCAATAGTTTATTAAATTAAGCGCAAATATTTAATGATGCTAAACTAACTCTATCTATCTATCTATCTATCTATCTATCTATCTATCTATCTATTTCAGTATGTTCATTATCTATCTATCGATCTATCTATCTATTTCAGTATGTTCATTATCTATCTATTTATCTATCTATCTGTCTATTTCAGTATGTTCATTATCTATCTATCTATCTATCTATCTATCTATCTATCTATCTATCTATCTATCTATTTCAGTATGTTCATTATCTATCTATCTATCTATCTATCTATCTATCTATCTATCTCTCTATCTATCTATCTATCTATCTATTTCAGTATGTTCATTATCTATCTATCTATCTATCTATCTATCTATCTATCTATCTATCTAAGTCTGTTCATATCTATCTATCTATCTATCTATCTATCTATCTCAATCTGTTCATATGAAAATGTTTTAAGATTGTACATATTTTGGGGGGTGGGGGAAATAATGATTTAGTGATACAAGTTTTGCTAATTAAGTGATATCCAGTGAGAAAGGTGGTGAATTCATGCCTTTACGAGTAAGTGAATACAACGAAGCCAACTACCAGCCATTATCTGTCACAACAGCCGCATATCTATGCTCATAGCACCTTGTATTCTCAAACGGTCACCCATCAAAATACTGACCAAGCTCTACGTTGCTTAACTTCGGTGTGGCCGTAATCTCAAGTAAACTACAACTTCTACAGAGGACGTAATAATAATGTTAACTAGTTTCCAGCTACAAAAATAAAAAATATTATTTTGCTACATCGTTATCATCAGATAAGCGGGGGAAGCATTTTCTAGTCACTCTTCACTTTGTTATGGTGAAAGTTGCGCCAGATAGCCAGGGACGTTATTTGTCCTCATATCTATGTCACAAATGATAAACGCATTACACACAGCCTAACTGTGCTCACCTCCACTGTTTGGTCTCCGTAAACGTTTAGCGAGCATTGAAAAATGTGAATGAGTGCATTTTCCCCGCATGGTGGGGATTCAATGACAATTTCATCTGAATCGCCATTTTGACATAATTCTATTTTTAACAAAAGTAAAAGAATGGATTATTGGCAGGAAGTCTCAATCTCTGTACCTATATTACCCACGCCCGCCCTTGACATCGTGTGCCAGTTTAATAATACTAGGAGGCATTATATACGGAGCAACCTCCATCTAAGCGCTGTCGGTAACGCAACAGCGTTCAGATGTGTGGCTAATACAATTCTTGTCTGCAAGTATCACCCATGTTTTTAAAAGCGTGCAAATGTTAAAACATTGTGAGTGGCGGGAAAATTGTGTCGCATCAGTTCCCAAAAGGAAATAGGACAGCTATTATGAAATGTGTAATTCAAAACTGGCATGGAATATCGCAGTGGGGTAAAGGTGGGGCTCTTTATTCAGTCGCGTTTCCTTCCGGTATTTTCAAAAACTGCTTTTATTTTATTTGGGCCATCTGGACATCTTTCTGAAAGTTCCCCAAATGTCCACTGAAAATAAAAATGCTAATTAATTCAAACTCGACATAAAACAATCCATATTTTCAGTTAGAAAGTAATTGATTTTCTAAGCGCCGCTTAGATGCAGCACCAGACCGACAGTATGGAGTATACAGTGAGGATCGAACTCGCTACTTAGATGTAATAGGTTCTATCAAGACAAGCTTGGTAACCATTACACCACGTCGAGGTGCCAAAGTTATCCTGGATAATGGCTAAAACTATTGTCGAAGCGATTGAATAAAAAAAATCTGGAAATGTCAATGTAATTCATGCCCTAAAGAGAAAAAATATAAGATCACAAAAATTTTTTTATAAAAAATTTAACCACAGCACCTTGTCTGCCATTTTTAACGAAACTTGCATGAAAGAGAGACTGCTGCCTACACACACACACACACACACACACACACACACACACATGCACACACACACACACACACATACACATACGCACACACACATGCACATGCGCACACACACATACACATACACATATGAGATTAATATGGAGAAATTTATGATTTAATTGTGCAGAGTTATGCCTACTTCGAAGTTTCGTGAGGGCAGCATTATGATGTCCTCACTCCTTAGGGCCTTTTTCAAACTGCTGATAACGATCTCTCCCTTTCTCTCTCTCTCTCATATATATATATATATATATATATAATGATAATATATTATAAATATAATTTCTTTCTTTTATATATATATATATATATATATATATATATATATAGTCAGTTAGGTGCCATACGTGATACACGCTTGGGCGATCATGTCTCGAAAGAGACATGACTGACTGGGAAGAAGATTATCCCGCAGTAGGTTGCCATTGCTTTCTGCGGTAGACTGGTTGCCGACCAAGGCTATAGAACCCAATCTGTCCTGTTATTTAACCCATAACTGGAAGGAAGAGACGGATTAATACCTTTCCCAAGGGTATTTGCGCGTAAGTGAATACAATGAATTCAGCTGGAATTCGAACTCGGCTCCCCGATTTCTCGTTCCGAGCCGATATCCACTGTACCACAACGCACATCCATATATATACTACTGGCCATAAATATTAGGCCACCCCAGTGTTTACAAAAAAAATGATGTATTTCATACTATTTTTTTAGTATTTATTGTCAAGTAAATAATTGTAAATGAAAATAGAATGTTTTTTGTTAATACTGCACAATAACATGTGCATCAAATATATTTATAAATATTTGATAATTACCTATATTGCAGTTTCATCAATGAAAGAATGAATAAAATTTAGTGTGATTCGGACGAGTTCATCTCTTTTCTTTTCCTTGTAAAATTTTGCAAAGTAATAATTACAAAAGAACCGTTCTGTTTTCATTGAGAGTTATCCACTAAAAATAGTATAGAATACATCATTTCTTTAAAAAAAAAAGCTGGAGTGGCCTAATAATTATGGCCGGTAGTATATATATATATATATATATATATATATATATATATATATATATATATATATATATGCTAAATTGTTATAGCTCAGATTTAAATTAAACTAGACCAGTAAACAGTTTTATTGGAACATTCACAGTAAATGCTTGAACAAAGATTAAACATGTAGATCTTTTAGATATTAAGATAGATGATGGACTGCTAGTATTCTCAGACAACAAAAGAACAAATGACAAATAAGAAAAATGCTTTTTAAACTTTTCAAAAGCCTCAGTTTCGATATAGATGTTGAAATGAATATAAAAGTTGTCCAATACTTTGATGAGAGGAAAAAAGATTATGAAAAAGCTTTACAAGAAAACGAACATAAAAGCAAATTAGAATATAAACCCCAGAGAAATGAACAAAAAAAAAAAAAGAAGAATACGAGAAAGCGTAATATCATTGGATTTAACCCGCCTTTTAATTTAGAAGCAGAGTACAAAAGAACCAAAATATTTTTCGAACTACTTAACAAACATTTCCCCAAAAGCTCCGAGGTACACAAAATATTTAATAGAAATACGGTTAAATTAAGTTACAGCTGTACTTCTAATTTAGAAAATCACATAAAGAGGCAAAATAACAAACAAAAAACACTAAAAAAAAAAAACAAAAAAAAAAAACAACGTACAGCAGAATACGGTTAATGAAGAATCTAACTGCAGGGATACAAAAATGTCCTCTTGAAGGAGTTTGTAAAACCGAAGTAGTCATTTACAGAGCAGAAGTAAAAGATAAAATATACTTATGATGTACTGAAGGGAGATTTAAAAAACGATGGAATAATCACAAGTCCACATTCAAATTAGAAAAGCTTAAAAATAGCGCGAAACTAGTCAACTACGTATGGAAATCAAAAGAATAATGGGAACCCCGTAACGTTGAAAATATTTTAAAAAGCTAAACCCTGCAACAATGGTCATATTTGCAAATTGTGCCAAGAAAAAAAAGTTAGCCATAGTATTATTTACAGAACGACAAAAGTAATTAAATGAAATATCTGAAATAATGTCTGGATGTAGATACATTAGAAAATATTTTCTAAGCTCTCTCACTTCCTTTGTTTATAGCAGTGCTTTGAAGGAAAGTGTGTAGAGTGTGGTTGCCACAACATACCACAGAACTTCTATTAGTAAGCATTCCCCAGTTTATGTCTAAGCACAGTATTTCCCAGGTGCGACAATCACCATATTTCATAAACCTCGATTCTTGTGACTTTTTCCTCTTCAGGAATCAAATCTTACTTGAAACGAATAATATTTTAAGTGGTCGAAGGAATCCAAGTAAATACGACTAAATCAACTGCTTGCTTATCTCCCAAAAATCTTCCATGAATGCTACCACCAATGAAAACGATGCTGGATGAAGTGTTTGGCTTCAGAAGCTGACTACTTCGAAAGAGATTAAATACTGTTGTGGATCTTTGTCGCCAATTTGTTGTGGAGTTGTTGTGCCGAAACTTCACCACAAAGCTGTTGTGACTAGTTTGGCTGGAAGTAAGACACGGGAAACAGAAGGTAACTTCAAAACAGAGTATTAGTATAACAAGAACATATGTACAAAGTAAGTGGTAATAATAAGTAAATAGAAATAAGTAAGTCCGAACGGTACAGTTACGCTGCGTATTGCCTGACTAGTCAGTCAGTTAAGTACCATACGTGATACACGCTTGGGCGATCATGTCTCTTTTGAGACATGACTGACTAGGCAGAAGATTATCTCGCAGTAGGTTGCCATTGCTTTCTACGGTAGACTGGTTGCCGATCAAAGCTACAGAACCCAATCTGTCCTGTTATATAACCCATAACTGGGAGGAATAGACGGATTAATACCTTTCCCAAGGGTATTTGTGCGTAAGTGAATACAATGAATTCAGCTGGAATTCGAACTCGGCTCCCCGATTTCTCGTTCCGAGCCGATATCCAATGCACCACAACGCACATCCCTGACTAGTAGCTGGCTTTAATTGCGCACTTAACTGCGTTCTTAACTGCAGGTAATTATATATAACAAGAGAAAGAGTCCATTTATCTCAGGAGGGTACCATAATAAATACCGAATTGATAGATGTTGTAGTTTTCTTTTTATAGCGGAAGTCCCGATATTCTTTGATCAGAAGTCGAATGTTAAATAAAGTCAGTGAGAGAACGAATTCTTGATTTGTTCCTATTTCTATCTTTGTGCATTCACAGACATCGATAAAGTGTATGGCTTCAGAAGGGGACTACTTAGAAAGAGATTAAATGCCGAATCGATATGTTGTTTGCTTTTAGTAGTATATATATATATATATATATATATATATATATATATACTCTAAAAGTCTGGTTTCTTCTGCCGAGAGCCCAAAGACCAGAGGTAGAATCGCTAACTGACGCCAATTCGGTCGGATTTCAATCCTGGGTTAAAAAGCAATCGAATGTCTGACCGTACTGATGAGCTGTGATACAGCGAAACAGATTTTTCTGCGGATGACTATATATATATATATGCATTGGGAATACCATGAACATATTTAAAAAGCGCTGTTACAATCACCTCTCATCCTTCAATAACAAAGAAAAACAAAACATGACATCTCTCTCCAAACACTTTTGGAGATTAAAAGACGAAAATAAAACACCTAAGGTCAAATGGAAATTTCTCAAAAAAGCAAGAACAGCAAAATCTATAAAAGAACCATGCTTTCCTTGCCTTTAAGAAAAAATAGAGATCCTTAAATATATAAATAGTAACATGCTCTTGAATCAGAGACACGAAACCACAGTAAACTGCAAACACATTAGGGACCTAACCCTACAATCATGCTAAGAAATACTAAGAGTTTGATTAGATATTCTTATTATAAAAGATTAAAAATGCTATAGAAAAAATCGATCCAATAAATCCTTAAAGGAAGGTCTAATACCCACAAAAATATCTAAATAAATAAAACGTAAAATTAAATAAAAAAGCTCCCAAACTATCACTAAAGCCTGCACCAATAACCTTACTTAACGCAATAACCTTACTTAAATACAAAAATATTCCGTACTGGAAAAATCAAAATTAAACAAATGGCTCCCAAACTCGAAAAAGAATCAAAATTCATATATTCAAAATTAAGATTAAATATACTACTTCAGAATAATTATATCATACACAAAAATAAACTGTAAGCACACGTATGATCTAACCGTACAATCACACTAAAAAATACTGAAAAGTTGAATAAATATTTATATTATAAAAGATAAAAAATGCTATAGAAAAAATCGATCTAATAAATCCTTAAATTAAGATCTAATACCCGCCAAAATATCTAAATAAATAAAATATATAAAAAATTAAACGAAATAAATAGGATTCCAAACGATAATGTATAGAAAAAAGAATATAAAAAAATTAAAAGAAAAAGCCGATCCTCTAAACTTAAAATTAACATTAAACATAAAGCTTTATATAAAAAGCTGAAAAAATGCGAATTTGCATTTACTTCCTAAAAAATACAAGTTTAGATTTCTTGAAATAACTTCACCTAAATACAATAAAACTCCAAACTTGAATATAAAATAAAAAATATAAAAAAAAACCTACAAAATATACAAAACATATTCCATACCGAAAAAATCAAAATTGGAAAGAAAAAACACCCCACTCCTATCACGTCTATCTAAGAAACCCCAAAGTGAAAACCTAGCCACAGGATCAAAGTAAATACATGAATTAGGTCCACTAACAACAGACATTAATCAATTAAGCGATAGCCAACCATAAAACTGACCACTCCACACGACGCCCACTTAGAAATTCTAACCAAAAGATATACCCGACCGATAAAACGTACATTCCAATAGATAATACCATTAATCAACAATTTCACACTTACACACCAGGTTCTTCAAAAGTCTAACGGTCAAAACTAAAGACACATTCACTTAATTATCAATAACCCCAACCAATCCCCACGATAACAACAGAGAATGATTCCTTACTCTTTACTTCTCCCGATGATGTGTTTGAGTCCAAACACTGAAACAACCATATGATTGTAGAGAAGAGGACATATATAGAAGAAATTATGTACATGTTCTAAAACATAATATATATATATATATATATATATATATATATATATATATATATATATATTATTATGCAAAAACAGTTCTGTCCGTTTTTAAAGGAAAAAGAAAACACTTCACAGTATGTGTAACTTATATTTCGTTATCGAAGTAATCGCCATCGGCATCCAGTACTTTCTACCAACATCTCCAGCTGTTCATTGCCCTTGCGGTAGAACTCGGGGTTTTCGACGCAAAGAAGTCCATGAGGGCTTTGCACAAGTCTGCTTCATTGGTGAAGCATTTCCCACGAAGATGATTATCCTGGGAGTGGAAGAGGTGGTAATCGGATGGCGCAAGTCCAGGTGAATAAGGTAGATAGCACAAAGTCTCCCACCCAAGTTGCTGTATGGAATCCCTGACCATTCGCGCGACATGCGGTCTGGCGTTGTCATGGAGGAAAAGCACACCTTTGCGATCCAACAATACTCGCTCCTTCTGGCGCAATGCCTGTTACACACGTTTCAATTACTGCAAGTTTAGGTCTTCAGTGACCGTTTGGCCCGTTGCTAAGAGTTCATAATGAATCCCTTGACTACCTGTCCACCAGACACAAAGCATAATCTTGCATGGATGCATAGGCGGTCTTGCGGTGTGAGGGACAGCATGCTGAGGAGACAACCAATGTCTGGAACGCTTGGGAGTTTCGTACAGAACCCACTTTTCATCACTGGTAAGCATTCGATTGAATAAGGATGCGGTACGTTGGCGAGAAAGCAGCGATACGCAGGCTACCACTCGTTGTCCCTTGTGAACCTCCAAAAGCGTTTGCGGAACGCACTTGCTCAGTTTGTACGTCTTACTTCGGCGGTGCAGGTGAAGTTTGTTTCATCGGAAACGTTGAACTGTCTTGCAAGTTCACCACACGTTAGACTACTGTCCTCTTCAATGGCCGCCTTTAAGACTTGTCATTCAAGACCTGCGGTTGTCCACTGCGAGGCTCATCATGGAGCGACGAATCTCCCGACTTGAATTTTCGAAACCAACGCCTTGCAGTACGTTCATCCACAGCAATATCCCCAAACGCTTGACATATGCGGCGACTTGATGCAGCTGCTGTTAAGCCCACTTTGAAGTCGTAAAGCAAACAGCCCTGAACGAGATCTCTAGACACTTCCATCCTTCTCACAGCTGTCCGTCTTATAACTGATGGCCGGGCACAGTGCGCGTGTTTTTTATAATGTCTGATGTTCCTAATCCCGGCTGTCCGAATTTGAAAACAATTGCTCCACGCATTTCGTATATACTTCAACTTCATTCAATGACTAATAAAAAAACGGACAGAATTTTTTTGGTTACCTTGTATATGTTGTGTCATGGCTCGTACCATGTGACATTCGGTTACCCGGATGTATAAAAGACAATGTGTGTTTAGCATGAGGGGTTGTCATTATCACGGACTTCGTGAATTAACAATTACTAATGCGGGAGACGGTAAATATTGTATATACCTCTTGTTTTTTACCACTCTTGTAATAAAGTAGTTTATCTACATTTCACTGTGTATCTCTTCATTCCACGATACAACAATATATATATATATATATATATATATATATATATATACTACTGGCCATAATTATTAAGGCGCACCAGTTAAAAAAAAATGATGTATTTCATTCTATTTGTTTGTAGTTATTGCGAAGTGGATAATTCTAAATGCGCAGGGGATTACATGAGAGGAGTACGAGAAAAGAAGCGGTTAGAGTAGAATTGGCGGCGGCATTTGATTTTTTTATTTGTATAAAGGCGGGAAACAATATTACTGTCTTTATTTTGCAACACAATCAACGAAGAAGATTAAATGTATTCAATGCCAGCTGTCTTTCAAAATACCAAGCTTGGTAGCAAGTAATGGTGCAGAATTAATTCCGCATCTCACCTATCAATCCTTACGCTATTTATTATTATTAATAATTATGGATATGTATTCAAATTTAAAGAAAGAAAATGACGGTGCGCCTGTCGACGCGTGAAGACGTGACGCATGAAAAGACAAAATGCATAAAAGACACATCCTGATCAGCCCACAAGAAAAATAACTGATGAAAGCTGAAAGAACTCATAAAGCATTGGACAGTTCTCCTTGGAAACTATCTTTGTGTATTCACAGACAGAGTTTTCTATGCACATGCAAGACGTAAGTTATCTCAGCATGGTTGGACTACAAGTCAGTAAATGAAGCACTGTTACATTTTGTTCAATGTTGAAAGGAAAACAAATACCGCAAATAAGATTAACCAGAAAGCTTTGGTGCGGTTCCCTTGAGCCTTCAGAAAAAAAGGTCACACTTCAATTAATCTCGCGTTACGATCAAAATGAATATAGTCTAGTTACGTCAGTTGCATATAGGCGCCTCCGAGAGGGGCTAGGGTTAGCGATTACGACTGAATAGTGAATTCGAATCTAGGTACCCATATTTGTGGTCTTGTCCCCAAAGAAGTTAATCTCACCAAATTACCACAATACATGCTGCATAAATTTTAATGTGTACTTCATTTAATGTGTACTTCATTTAATGTGTACTTCATTTAATGTGTACTTCATTTTCATAAGCAACTGCCAAAGTATGATAATGTGCTTATGTCATGGATAACTGCGTGGGGAAAAAGGGACAGCATTGTTAACATCATGGTCGCAGTTAACACCATGTTGGATTTCTCCGGAAGACGAATTCTTGATATTACCGGCCTGGAGAAGGCGATACCAACATAGAAATATTTGAGACAGCATCTACTAGGAGAGACTTGTTAGATGCCTTAGCAGGTGGATGTGCTCAGAAGCAAGTAAACGACCAATATATATATATATATATATATATATATATATATATATATAGTCATCCACAGACAGATCTGTTTCGCTGTATCACAGCTCATCAGTACGGTTAGACTCCGATTGCTTTTTACCCAGGATTGAAACCCGACCGAATTGGCGTCAGTCGGCGATTCTACCTCTGGGCTATGGTTCGGTAGAAGAAGTAGCGTATACATTATCATTATACACGCCCAATAGCCAGAGTGCTCTAATTTATTACGGAATGAGCGATGCGTACAAGCCAGAGTAGCTACTGTTTTTCAAAGTAAAATTCAGACTTGGAATCGAATGGTTATTTCTATGAGCAGAACACGCTTCATCAGCAATCCATTTGATATAATGGAAAATTCAAAAAACTCGTTTGAATGTGTATGTTGTTAAGGAAAGGAAAAAGCGTAGTTGCATGAATAAGGAAAGAAGGGAAGGAGGAAAATAAAAAGGAGAAAGAAAAGGAAGAAAGGAAGAAGGAGAATAGGGAAAAAGGAAAAACCGTATTTTATCTTCACCGACAAGAGGAATAGTGGGTAGGAAGGAGAGATTCACTACTTTCAGCGAACTATAATACAGAGAAACAGACAAGAAGGTGTCAGGGTGGGTTGGTCATGAATCCTAAATAAAACTTACAAAGAGAGATGAAAAGCGTATCAAAAGGAAGACAAAGGAAGGTGGGAAGAAAGAAAGGAAGAGAAAAAAAGAAAGAGGGGAGAAGAAAGAGAAATAAAGGTATATAAGATATCCAGATAGGAGAATATGTAGGTAATATATATATATATATATATATATATATATATATATATATAAATCGAGTTTCGATCCCAGCTGGAAGTAAGTGGATGTCTAGCCAAACTGATGAGGCGTGATACAGTGAAACAGGCTTGTATGTGAATGACTAATATATCATCCTCTCATTACGACTAAGTTCACTAGAGAGGAAAATTTTAAAAACAGTTTCACTTCTGCGATGTACGCGTTACTTCGTAGTAATGAATTGAGTTCTCCCGGTGTCTATATACTGCACATATATGACACGCTAACATTTACCCCTGTCTCATTCCATGCGCCTATGGCTTATGGAGTTGGGGACTCCGCCTGACATCAAATCGGTCGAGTTATTTTCAATCCCGGACAGAAGCAAATGGATGTCTAGCCGCACTGATGAGCTGTGATGCAACGAAACGAGCTTATATATAGATGCCGGAATCGCCGACAATTCGGTCGGGCTTCAATCCTGGGTTAAAAAGAAATCGGAGTCTAACTGTACTGATGAGCTGTGATACAGCAAAACAGATCAGTCTGCGGATGACTACTTACACTCTCACACCCTGATTGAGCACTCTGGAAGAATGGTAGACTTTGAAAAACAGTAGCTACTCTGGCATCTACGATCTACGCATCGTTCGATCAGCAATGAATTAGAACATTCTCAGCTATTGGACGTGTATAATGATAATATACACGCTAAAATGTCTGTCCCCTTCTACCGAGCGCCCAAAGCTCAAAGGTAGAATCGCCGACTGATGCCAATTCAGTCGGGTTTCAATTGTGGGTTAAAAAGCAATCGGAGTCTAACCGTACTGATGAGCTGTGATACAGCGAAACCGATCTGTCTGCGGGTGATTATATATAAATCATACTCAGATCTGTTTCGCTGTATCAGAACTTTTCAGTGTGGCTAGATTAACCGTTTGCCTCAAATATATTGATTAATTCGGAAAAAGAAGACTTATAGAAGAAAAACATAATAATAATAAGCTACACAACTGTACTTTTTTCTGCAAACTAACGCCGAGCGAGTTGCCATGCATAAAAATAACTGGAGATATTTGTGCCAGAGCTGTACCAGTGATTTAGGAATCAGTTATATTGATCGGCTAAGAGACGAAAGACAACAGTGAAAGGAATCAACAAATATTCCTGTGGCAATGTCTCGAGATCGACGCTGTTGCACAGTATGTGGACTTTTATGCAGGTCACTAGCGGGAAGTATGATGTGCTACATACAACACAAACATCCTTATACATTGAAATCGACGGAATAGTCGATCACACACACACACACACACACACACACACACACACACACACACACACACACACACACACATATATATATAATAAAAATACAACGAGGTAAAATTATTTTATTATAAATTATTAATATTTATTTGTATCTCTTTTATACTACATCGAGCAATATTTTATTAAAACAAGCATTAAATGAGCAGTATTATATTATTATCTCTTTCAATATTTCTCCCTATAGACATATATATATATAGAGAGAGAGAGTGAGATAAAGAGATCATGTCTTTTACAATTAAAAATACATTCATATATATATATATATATATATATATATATATAACAAATAGTTTTAATAATATCGCTTAAAAAATTCCCATAATTGCAAACCTTCACCTAGGGTGAAGGTTGGTAATGGTGGGGATTTTTTCCCGTTCTTTCTGAAAATTACCTAAATTCTATCAACATTTTCATTAATTTCAATCTTCTTTCGACATATACCCATGAATAGTTGTCGGACGAAATGTATTTTTTTTTATGCGGATCGTTTGAATTTTTGGGATATTCCCTTTTTCTGTTTTTTTTTTTAACGATTTTATTAAACTATTTGTTTTATAGTTTGTCATTTTTCACCATGGTTTTCCTCCTTAAGAGCGTATAATATTTATATAAGCAGCATAATTTCATTTAAGTATGTTTCGTTGAATAACCTAGATATATTATGTTTACTTATTTTTATTTTAATCCTCCCAAATTTACGGATCAATTTCTTAACACTGTTATTAAACTCATTACTGAAGGTACCGTAGTTTTTCTCATTTCTTTTATTAAAAAAAAAAACAGATACAATCAATATCTTCGTTGTTTAAATAAATATGATTATAATTCAAATTACAACGAATTCTCAATAATGACTCCAAATTTTAAAAATCAGCAAAAATCTCATTAACCAACTGAAATTGCAAATCAACGAACTGATCACAGCCAACAACGCAGAGCAGGAGAAGTTAAAATTTCCTAAAGTAATTAGTCACTACAAACCAAGATACATGTATAGAACTATAAAAATATATAAACCTTACTTCCCTCTCCGTCCTATCATGTACCAAATCTTCACACCGGTTTATTAATTAACCAAAATCATTAACCAATTCATTAGACCATTTATACCTCGTAAATACAGTATTGAATCAACTGACGAAATAATCCAAATCTTAAAAACACAAAAGCCTAATAATGAAACCATAGCCTCTCATGATATTGAAAGTTTATTTTCCAATATTCTAGACAGAGAAACATTTGATATAATTATAAAGAATAATTACAACAACCCCCCTCTCTCTATTAAAACTGAAACCTTACATATTACGTAAACTGCTTTTGACTTGTATCATGGAGTTTCCCTTCTATGACCATCAAAACAGAATATACGTACAACATAATTGTGTTTCCATCAGTTCAGTTCTGAGATCAAGATTTAGTAACTTCTATATTTAGTAACTTCAAAACAAGATATTTAATAACACTAAAAAGCCTTCATCTACCTAAGATATGTAGATGAGATTTTCATCTTAGTCAAAAACATAGATGAAATACACGAACGACTGAAAACTTCCAAAAATCCGTTAAATTCACATACGAATTTAAGAATAACAACAGCATTCTTTTTCTTGATATATTGACAGACACTAGTTTACTAACTCCCTATATGAAAAATTAGCATAAATACGTGCATTTTCAACTATAAAAATGAATGGCGCTTATACAAAATTTAATAAACCATACCAAAGTAAACTCTTCCTCAAAAAATTCTACACCGAATTAAATAAAATTAAAGTAATTCTCATTAATAATGATTTTATAAATTACATACTTGAACAAATTAGACGAGCTATTTAAATATGAGCATAAATAAATAAGGAAAATAATGCTTCCTTAAATAACCCTAAACATCAACCAACTACACTGCAATTAAATACAATCTAACTACAAACGAAATTAAAAAAAAACATAAAAAAATCACAAGAACTAATATAACTCAACCGATCTCAGTTAAAAAAAAAATAACTACATACTATACTTAATATAATACAACCAACTTAATCATCCGCAACAACTCTTCTTCGTCAACTGATGTCTTGCAAAAGAGCAACATTGTTTATGTTCTTTCGTTGATTGTATCTTTAACAAAAAATAAATATATATGTTGGTTTCACGACAATAACATTATCGTGAAGACTTACATTTCATATATTGGATCCAAGCCTTATTGCACAAATATAAAGGAACATTCCTGTCCGCGCTCACCATTTACAGAAATACCGATCGGCAATATACAAAAAGATAATAAAAGACAAAAATTTCAAATTTTTGAAACCCTTTATATAAGGAAAATACAACAACACTAAATAAGATTAATTATGAGTATAACAAAAATCTTTTAAAATGTCTATAAGAAAAAGTTTTTAAAATGCCTACATCATAATTTCTATTCAAAATTGCAATGTTTTGAAATACTTAAATTGTATTTTTTTATTACAATAATAAATTAAATTACCTCTCTTAGATAACGTTAACTTTCGAATTAATTATAACGAAATGCGTTCATACGAGTTTACATTATTTTTTGTTAGAAATTCACCTCTAAAAATGATCTTGAACGAAAAAATGAGAAAAAACTACGGTGTCTCACTTAATGAGTTTAATAAAAACATTATGATATTGAGCTGTCAATTTGAGAGGATTAAAATAAAAATAAACATAGTATGTCTAGATTAATCATATATATATAGTACGAACATTGGATGAATTATCGTCGAAACAACGCAACAATGAAAATAACAATAACATTACTTTTTAGAATATATATACACCAAAATTAATACTCTTGGGAAAGGTATGAATCCGTCTTTTTCCTCCAGTTATGGGTCAAATAATAGAACAGATTGGAATCTATAGCCTTGGTCGACAACCAGTCTACCGCAGAAAGCAATGGCAACCTACTACGGGACTGCCCAGTCAGTCATGTCTCTTTCGAGACATGATCGCCCAAAGTGTGTATCACGTATGGCACTCAACTGACTGATCTACCAAAATTACACAAAAATATCTTGAAATACTAAAGAGTAAATTTATTCAGTAAAATCGCCATCGTCATCAACTACCACCTCCAGATGATTTCGGCATCTAATGCATCTCTTTTGGGTGATTTTCTTTGTTTAACTTGGTGAATACTGCCTTAATACTTGCATTCAGTTCATCTTTCGTGTTATAAAAAGCTTTGTTGGACATTCGCTCAACTGCGCTCTACACATAATAATCCAAAGATTGCAGTCTGGGAAGTTAGGTAGTTAGATATAAGGTGTGATGCGGCCGCAGAAATTCCCTGACAGCCATGATAGGGTTCTCCTGATTGTGTAGCATAGTGCAAAGTTTTGTTGTCAGACATAGGGTTTTTCTGCAGCTACCCTTTTGACCCTGAGGTAGCACTACATCCTCAAGTATTCTTCCGTGTTGAGTCAGGGATTGCTGGAAGATGTATGAAGGCATAACATCACTATAATTAATGATCACTACGAACACCTTCTTAATCATAATTAGACTCATCCAACTCTTTCCAAATCCTTTGCACTGTCACCCAAACACTTTGAAACGTTCGTATTGAAGGTTCCGGTGCGAATGCCAAGCAGTGTAGAATGCTGTTTCCAAATTTCTGGCGGAGTGAATTGCGTCATCGTGCTCTTTTTCTCACAGACGCTGCCCAACTGACCCCACTATACCGGGCAGTCATCAGAATAAGAAAAAAATCAATCAACGAGCATACATGAAATTAAAATATAAGAATGACTATGATTCACGCATCACACCCTATCTCTCTCTCTCTCACTCTCTCTCTCTCTCTCTCTCTCTCTCTCTATATATATATATATATATATATATATATATATGATTTTTTGACATAAAATACGAAATGCTTCATTGCTACGCATTAAGACAAATCGACAACTGCAGGTATTGAAATTAATGACTTCTGTAAATTAATTCCACAAAACGTAAAATGTTACCTTTCGTCTTCAGGAAAATTTGTATACATTTTTTTTTTAATAATTCAAACTACCCAACGGCTTATGCTAATCTGCTGGCTACAAATTGAATTAAATTATTAAGTCACTTAATTAGAGATGATCAATTAAGATAATTAGCACGAAACTTGGCAACACCGATTATTTTCTGTGATGATTTCGATTTTAACTTTTAATTGATTCTTTTGTTCTTGTTTGTAGTAAATTTGATTAAGTGAGTGGAAGAATACCACAAGGGCAAAGGATTGTACTCGAGTCGAAGAGAAATATGAAGAGAATATGTAGACAACGTTGGAATCATAATCTTTTGCTTATATCTTGCGAGCTTCGGGTATTATGTTGTCTTTTTTTACTTCCTTTGATTTTTCGATTTTTCCTTTTTCTTGTTCTTCCCTCATCTTTGAATAGGATTTTCTTTCTTTCTTTCTTTCTTTCTTTCTTTCTTTCTTTCTTATAACGTTCTCTTATTCTTGCTTGTTTTTCTTCTCTTTCCGTTTTATCTTGTCTTATTTTGCCCTCTTCTTTAAATACGATTTTCTTTCTTTCTTTCTTTCTTTCTTTCTTTTCGTTCATCTATGTGTGTTCACGTCTCTAAATGTGAAGCGTGCATATACGTGATTACCATAAACTATATGTATCTATGAATTAGTGTGTGTGTGTGTGTGTGTGTGTGTGTGTGTGTGTGTGTGTGTGTGTGTGAGCGCGTGCGTGTGTATCTGTGAAAACAGTGTGCTTGAAAACCGTTTTATATTTTAGATACTAGCTGTATAGCCCGGCGTTGCTCGGGGTTTTTAG
This sequence comes from Ascarosepion bandense, assembly GCA_037127315.1. Classification (NCBI taxonomy): domain Eukaryota; kingdom Metazoa; phylum Mollusca; class Cephalopoda; order Sepiida; family Sepiidae; genus Ascarosepion; species Ascarosepion bandense. The sequence goes on along the minus strand of JBBBDQ010001659.1, from coordinate 218,630 downwards.
TGGTTATGTTGAAATTGTATGAGGTTGCCGTGGCGCATAAGTTTTAAAAAAATTCAAATTAAGTATTGTTTTTTGTTTTATTTGTAAAACGGGATTCATGCTTGGTCAGTTTTGCCAATAAATGGGAATGATATATGGGGGCGGGCGTTACGGGAGCCCGTAATGTAATGCGATGACGGTGTGACGTAGAAGTGAATGCATTGTCCCTGCAACATCGGATGGGTTGGCACCTTGTAGAAAACGTGAAATTGTTATGGGATATGATAAGGTAGAAGTTACAAAAAAGACCAGATTTTTGTAGGAATACAACTAAACGTTTCGGAGAAATAAACGATCGCAAAAAGCAACATTTTCCATTGATTTTTGCCACATTTTGTGTGTTAATTGAAACTCTTGTTCACATATTAAGGCATCAGACCTTGATCTACTAGTGATTCGATTTGGATTGAAGCGTCTTGGAAAAATGCATAAAAGTGCGCAAAAGTCCATTTATGTTTGATGCTAATCTTTGACGAACCCTGTACATTAATTCAAAAATTTTTGTGTCCATCAAAGGTTCGGTCCGAGATCTACAAGTTACCCGATTTTGGTTGAATTTGCATAAGGCGTCTTGGAGAAGAAGAGTTCCCTAAAGTCTAAGCGCTTCATTGATTTCTGCCATAGCCTGTAAAACAAATCGAAAGGTTTTTGCGTACATCAAAGATTCATGTCATGACTCACAAGTGACTTAATTTGATTGAAATCAGACCAAGGGTTTGGAGGAGTAGGGTTTGATAGAATGGGGACACACACACACACACACACACACACACACACACACACACACACACACACACACACACATATCCATTTAAATATATATAGATTAGCAGCGCGGCGTTGCTCGGGTGTAATGAAAGCTTTAAAACTAATCCATGGTCCTGGAGCTCAGACTCAGCCTAAAGAATATTTGTGTGAAGTTTGGTGAGAATCGGATAAAAATTGTGGATTTGTATACAGGACATACAGACAGATAAACAGACACACATATATATATTATCGATTTTTTCTGCACTTAAGAACTGCAACCTTGAAACTTCTGAATATCGTTTCTTATGTCTTTGTCTATGAGTGCATCAAATTTGATTAAAATCGGACCACTCCTTCTATAACCCGATTTTTTCGATTATCGATTTTCAATATTTATCGAGGGTACCTCGACACAAAACCTAGCTAAGAATACTTTGACAAAATCTGTCTATCTGTCTGTCTTTCTCTCTGTCTCATATCCTTTGTATCTCTGGTGTTCTTTGTAAACAAGCGTCTACAATGTAAGAGGCCTAACCATGTTAAAAATGCAACATGGCGTTAAATGTTTGTCAAGAGCATTTTAAAATACTGCTACTACACTCTAGTTTCTAGCTGTGTTCTACTCTAAAACTTCCCATTTTCAAGAGTCGTGCCAAATGCATCGTCAAAGAAGTTGATTTTGCGGAAAAATCAGCATGTAGCGTGTAAAATATGTTTTTTTTTACCTGATAAGTTTACTAATTTATTGATAAAATTATGTCAGTACATGCATATGCATGTTTAAATGCAAAAATTATTTTTATCTGGATGTGAGAGCCGAGTTTGAATTCCGAGTTCAAATCAGTTACGCACAAATACGTTAAATCCATCTTTTCTTCCTCTAGCTATAGGTTAAATAGCAGAACAGATTGGGTTCTATAGCCTTGTTTGGCAACTTACCCGGCGGATAAAGAGGTTTGCGTGGCGTCAACGACCCTACCTGTAAAAAAGACAAGTTATAGAACATCAACAAGTTACAGAGCCATCGTCGATTGCCTATGTTCCACTGAGAGCGATGGATGGTGAAAGAGAATAAAGTAGCACGTTTATCCACCAGAATTGTCAGTCACAATCTTTTCGTGAGACAATTACTGAAAATCAAAAGTGCGGATCTCCACACCCATTTGGGAGAAAATGCTTTTCTAAATTTAATTTATATGTTTCTAAATATTTATTTTGTTTTTGTTTGCTTTAGATATTTTCCGTTTTGCTAAAATTTTGAACGGAATCAAAAACAACCTTTTCGGGATGGGGATGCGAATGTCGTAATTTTCTCCGACTGTTTAAAATGTTCATGCAAATTTAGTAATTGCTCTTTCACCGAGTTGGAATTCAAAAAGATGATGATATGGAAGGGCTGGGTAGCAGCAAAAAATGGCAGATTCAACTAAAACTGTTGATAGACATTTTATCTTGTGACAAGTTATAGTAAATGCAGAAAAAAAATCCAGTTATTTCTATGTGCCTATCTTCGTTTACCAAACTTAACAAATACTCAATGCATTTATATATTACATATTCCTTTATTTGCTTATAACCAAATTACAGCTTCCCTTATAATTTTAGATATAACTTCTTCTTTGAATCGTGACATTAGTCTTTTTACTATCTTTCTTGCTTTATCAACCATTTACACAAGCTTATTAGGTAGGTCACTCACCATTATCCTTTGTCGCACTTACCGCCAATATGTTCCGTGAGTGTCAAAAACTCCAAGCCTACTTTCCTCATTATGTGTGCCTGTTCCTCCATCAATTTATACAAGCTTATTGGGTAGGTTATTCGTTGTGTCAAACTGACCTTCTAACCGCCAATATGTTCAGTTAGTTTCAAATTCTCCAAGACCTATTTTTCATTATGTATGCTTGATTTTCAATTCATTTACACAAGCTTGGATTTATTCCAATATGTTCAGTTCGTGTCAAATTCTCCAAATCATCTCTCTGCATTATGTGTACCCGTTCTATCATCCATTTACACAAACTTGTTAGGTAGGTTACTCGCTCTTACCGGTAATATATTCTGTGAGTGTCCAATTCTCCAAGCCGTCATCCCTCATTAGGCCTATCTGTTCTATCCATTTACACAAGCTTGTTAGGTAGGTTACTCGCTCTTACCGGTAATATATTCTGTGAGTGTCCAATTCTCCAAGCCGTCATCCCTCATTAGGCCTATCTGTTCTATCCATTTACAGAAGATTGTTGGGTAGGCTACTTGCTGTTTTCCACTAACCTTCTTACTGCCAATATGTTCAGTGAGTCACAAGTTCTGCAAGCCCTATTTCCCCATAATGTATGTCAATTCTGCAATCCATTTACACAAGCTTTTTGGCTAGATTATCGCTGATTTCCTTTGACCATCTCACCGTAATTATGTTATTTGAGTGTCGAATTCTCCAAGCCCTCTTTTCTCATTGTTCGTGCCTATTCTACTGTCCATTTACACAAGCTTGTTGGGAAGTTTCTCGATGTTTTCTTTTGCTCATCTAAACGCTAGAATGTCTCGTGCGTGTCAAATTCTCTCAACCCTCTTTCATCATTATGCATACCTGGTCTGCCATCTATTCACACAAGCTTGTTGGGTAGATTATTCACTTTATTTTACTCTGATCCTCTTACCGTAAATATATTGTGTGAGTATTAAATTCTCCAAGCTATCTTTTCTTATTATGCCTGTCTGTTCGGAATTATAACGTGATCGGAATTATAACGCAGAAACACCAGGAAAAGTGATTCCTGAACAGGTTGCTATGGACCAAAGAAATTGTGGTTTTTTCACCTGATATTTATGAGAATGTACAAATCGTCAAAGCCGATTTTAATTCAAGAGAAAATCTATGTGGCACAATTCTCAATAGGAAAGTTAAGAATATCACTTCCAGGGTCGTCTCGAATAAAATTCACAAAATGGATGTTAATCAGTATGATGGTAACAGAAAGAAGTTTTGTGAATAGAAGTTTTCTTCCTAATCAGTCAGTCAGTTAAGTGCCATACGTTATACATGCTTAAGTAACCGTGTCTCGAAAGAGAAATGACTGACTGGACAAAAGGCTTTTCCGCAGTAAGTTGCCATTAATTTCTGCGGTAGCCTGGTTGCAAACCATAGCTATAGAACCTAATCTGTCTTGCTATTTAATCCATAGCTGTATGGAAGAAACGAATCTAAGTGCTATACGTAATACACGCTTGGGCAATAGTCTCGAAAGAGACATAACTGATCGGACAGAAGATTTTTCCGCAGTAGATTGCCATTAATTTTTGCGGTAAGTATTTGCGTAATTTCCAGAGGTATTTGCGCGTAAGTGAATGCAACGAATTCAACTGGAATTCGAACTCGGGTCTCCGAGTTCTCGTTCCAAGCCGATATCCATTCCACCATAACACACATCCGCATTCTTTCTAATAGATGTCTCAAAAGAAATAACAGATACTACAGCGTGATCCGGATTGTCAAGGAACCGAGTTGTTATGCTCTACAACAGCTGGGAGAAGAGGTAAGGAACAAGTCCTGTGTAACGACAGTCTCCGGTCGCTAGTCGGGATGGCTTCGACACAGTAGCTGGTCTTCAAGTTGTCTATTCCAACGATGTTCTTCCTCGCCCACGCTGTGAATTTTGATCCCAAGGAAATCACCCTGAAATCTTGCTAGCTGTCTTTTTACCAAGTTAACCAGACCGGACACGCACGCACGATTGGGTTAATGAAAACGGAACCAAAAGTAAATTTAATGACACCTGAATAAGTTGCGGAAAAAGTTTATATATATATATATATATATATATATAAAGAAAAAAGAAATAGAATATAACAATAATCAATATTTTATCTCTACAACGGAGCGAAAGTTTTGTCTAAGAGTAGTGTTTGTCTTCTTAACATTAATTTAAGCTTTTGGTTGGTAATGTCTGTCACTCCAATCGGAATTTTCAAGTTGTGACGATTCAAAATGTTTTATTTTCACCGAAGCTTTACGGAAACTGCCGAAGATTGGTTGTGTGTGTGTGTGGTAGATGGCGGCGGCGGTAATTTGTTTTATCTGTCTTAGCTCGGCGCAACAAGTGGTTGGTTTGACTTGAACTCTTTTCAGTCGGTCGACGGCAGGTTTCAGTACCTCTAAACTCAAGCTTGCAACGTTTCATCAGCACTAATCTTGTCGTGAACTTTCTTCATGAGCAGTTTTATTTTTCATGAGGCTCCTTGCTTTAAACGTCTATTGCGACTGAAATTCACAGAAGATCTCAAGTGAAACTTGTATATACGACCCACGGCTAACGATGTTGGACGAAATGGTTGACATTTTGTGCTGCTCCACAAATTACTTAACCCCTAGAATAATTTATCTTTACAAAAGTTAGATCAGACCAAAAATATAGTATTGCTGTCATATCTATGTGCCCACTTCCAACTTTCTAGCCTTTTCAGAATTAAAAAAACGTTGATGAAGCCTTGTGAGCTATAAATTATTTTCAAAACTACAAACTTGTTCTCACATAGGAAAAGAAGCTAGCTTATCGCTATTCTATTGTTATTTTTATGATAAATATTCGTACGAGATATTCACCAGTTCCGACCTTTAAATCTCAGCAATATTATTGATCTTAACTTTGCTGTCATATCTGGGTTGAAATTACACACAATCCCAACTTTCTAGCGTTTGCGAAATTCAATAGAACCGTAAGTTTTAGGCTCACAGTTCTTTTTCTCACATGGTACGAATCTGGAACTCTCTTCCAGTTCCATGCTTTCAAACCAAGTCTGATCTTGAAAAGTTCAAATGTAATGTCAATAATTATCTGCTCTTCTGTTGTTCTCGCTCCTTAATAATGTTACTTATTCTTTTACACTCAGTAAGCTTTTGTATCTTAGTGGCTTTACTGCCTTGCATAGAATGTTATGATTAAAAAAGACCCGCCATGTTACTTACACAGTGTCAAGTTACTTTCATTCCTTTTGTCATTAAGAATGAAGTTTCCTTTGTTAAGAATGAAGTTTCATTCAGACATCTTCTTCCCAATAACCGTTGCTTTATTAAACATACTTCCTATAGAATGCTTCACCCAACCAATAGAATCTTAAACAATTCAAATGTTAAATTAAACAAAAGTAGGGTAAACCATTTTCTAGTCTTCATATTCTCATAGTTTTCATTGACGCCTATATAATAAATTTAAATCTCTAGTAGGTTCATAAAAGTCGTCGCTAATGGCCAGTCTTCTGAAGCCCATTAGATAAACACTGGCATCCCCCAAAACTCTCACCTCTGTCCTAAACTCTTTTTGCTTTATTAATGGCCTGCCCGTGAACATTCTCAGATCATATATATATATATATATATATATATATATATATATATGATATTATAATTTAATTTTAATTTAATTCCAAGTTTTAAACAAGCCTATCCTTCATCAGATTTCATTCACTGGCACTTCATAATTACCTACAAAGGACTGTACCAAATAATATGTATCATAACACATGAGACATTTTAACGGTGGTAACAAGCAAATAGATAAACTACATTTTGACAGCAAGGTCTCTGATCAGGAGAGTGGAGGTTTTGAGGCGCGAGGAACTCAATTGTTCCCAGGTCCACCCTGACTGGGTTGGTAGCATCTTTTAGGGTTCGAGCTATGGGCAAATAGTATACCAACAAAAATCCTATAAATCTATAAAAATGCATTTTAATAATAAATATATCAGCAATGCATATTTATATAAAAATTACCAACAATACCTATTTTATTTACATTGTTCGGACTGTTGTCCTCAACTTTATTGTCATATTCACGACGTTTCGGCCGTTATACGCTCTTTAGGTGACTGGAATTTTAAACCGGCCCTTTTATTTTAACTACTGGGGTAACTTGTTCTCGTTCAATGAGTCATGCTACTTTCGGATGTCATAGTTATCTCTATTTAACTCAACTCCCTGAAAATTGTTGTTCATCACTACTGTCCTGTCGCTAGGTACTGAAGTCACAACTCTTTGGGTCCTGTCACTGGATCCTACAAAAGCATTTATTTACTTTTATTTATGTGTCCTTGAGGACACCGGTGTATAAATTCTGGGGACTTATGAACGTAATGTCTCAGTAACCATTTTTACCAGAGCTCATATTAGAATCATGGTGATTGTAATTGGTTTTCTCTAGCATTTCGTATTACTGGTTTCCATAGTGTATTCATTTCTACGCTAGGCCTGCTTAGGAGATTCTTGTGGCTTAGGATATTTGTTAAGTGATTGTATTTTCCAGTAGTGTTCGCTATGTATTATTTCAACTTTTTCTCATTGGGAAACTGCGGTGTTCTTGTAACCTTATCTTAAGAGGACCGCCCGTTTCTCTTTTATATTTCTTACTACAGCTGCATGGGATGGCGTACACACAGTCTTTAGTCATGTTTTCATCTATTGGATATCTTACTCGGGATAGGTATCTGCGAAGTGTAGAACTACTTATGAAGGCCGTCCTGATATTATTTGAACCACAGATCTTTTGTATTCTTTCCGATATTCCCTTCTCATAAGTTAGGCAAACCGAGGCTCTTTTCTGAGAGTTGTTATCCTATTGCACCCTTCTATCCCATTTTGATGGAGCTACTGCCATGTACCCAGGGTAGTTGTTACGTTGTAGAATACTGATTATACTTACCATTTCTTGTTCATATGTCTCTGAGTTGTCATTTATGACTTTGGGCCGATATTATAAGCAGCGGACGATCTCTTTCTTTACATTGTATGGATGGTGGGAATTGTACTTGAGATATTGTCCAGTGAAAGTTGGCTTGTGGTATAATAATGTCTTAAACCCATGTTATGTTCGAGATATTAGTACATCCAGCAATGCAAGCTTATTGTTCTTTACTTTCTCCACTGTGAACTGTATCGATGTTTTGATTGAGTTCATGTGGTACAGTAGTATATGAACTTCTTCCGGGTGTGGTTAGAGTATGAAAGTGTCATCTAATACATTCGACTCGCTTCAGTGTAAAGATTTAATAAGTCCGGTGAAAAAATACATCCTTGTCTTACGTCTCTTCCTATTTTTTCGCATTTATTGAATTCATTTTCTATCTACATGGGAACGGTTTGCCCCAGTATAAATTCATTCGTCATTGGTGGCTGCAATCTTAATATAAGATATGCAGATGACACCGTACTGATAGCAGATGTGGAAAGGAATCTACAAGACCTACAAAATATAACGAAGGAAAGCGAAACGAAAGGACTAAACTTAAATTAAAAGAAAACTGAATGCAGGGTCATCCGTAAAAAGAGAGGAGCCTAAAATACCAATTTCAAGTTTAGGATACTAAAATCAAGTAGGTACAGAAATTTAAATAACTGGGAAATGTTTTAACATAGACGGAAACTGTGATCCGAAGGCGTGTTGGAATGACCAACTAGCTAAGCATAGTATTGAGAGACAAGAACATTTATTGGAAACAAAGAAAAGAGTATTAGACAATTACGTGGTATATGTCCTTCTATCCTGGATGTGCGTTGTAGTGCATTGGATATCGGCTCGGAATGAGAAATCGGGGAGCCGAGTTCGAATTCCAGTTGAATTCATTGCATTCACTTACGCGCAAATACCCTTGGGAAAGGTATTAATCCGTCTATTCCTTCCAGTTATGGGTTAAATAACAGGACAGATTGAGTTCTATAGCCTTGGTCAGCAACCAGTCTACCGCAGAAAGCAATGGCAACCTACTGCGGGATAATCTTCTGCCCAGTTAGTCATGTTTCTTTCGAGATATGATCGCCCAAGCGTGTATTACGTATGACACTTAACTGACTGATATGACATCAAATACTGGACAATCTTTTCAAAGATGAAGGAGAGACTCAAAACCACAGAAAAACGTTTCTACAGAAGGATGCTGAGGATACCATGGACTTAACAGCCGAGCAATAACGAAGTTTTGGAGAGAATGGGAACAAAAGGAAACTTGTACTTTACATCAAGAAGATACCGTTGACATTTCTGGGACACGTAATAAGGAAGGAGATCTTGTAGAATGAAAGATGGAGGGGAACGTGAGGCAAGATAAAACATCCTGTGACATACTTGATGGGCTTCAGCAAATGGATTGCAGAGCAGGGTTTGAGAGAAATAACAATACATTATATTAAGCATTACACGGGACAGGAAGGTGAGGATGGATATGATCGCCTACTTCATGAAGGGTCACGGAAAATAAAAGAAGAAATATAATATCCTTCCAAAATAAATGGAGTTTATTTAGCGGTTCTAACAGTTCTTTATAACGAAACTTGTCGAAAGCCTTTGCATAATTTAGAAAACATATGCATGTATCTTTTCCCATTTGTGTTGCTTATTCTGATAACATTCAATCTGAGTAAAAATATCGACACTGAAGATTAGAATAACCATAAATGTACCCGAGTATACAACTATTACTACTATTAACTCACCGCCTTAGTAGAGGACTGTGCTCAGGAACGAGGTTAGCTTACAGAAGATATATACTTTAGCTTACAGAATAAAAAAAAGTTTTGATTGCAGTTTAGCATCTAAGTTAACTGCAGTTTAGCATCTAAGAATAAATATGGCCGAATTTTTTTGTGTCAATTTTCTTGATTGTTAAAGAAACTCAAAGTGACACAGAATATGCATTTTATTTGTCTTATAAAATATTCATTCAAAAAGGAAAAAAATACAAGGTCAAAATGGCGGCCTCCTTTTTAAGCAGATGTTTACCGTGTAGTCATGTGTTGCGGATTTGAAAGAAAAATCATTGACTTCTGTCGATGGAAATTGACTTGAAGTAAACGCTTTCTTTACGCCATTCATTTGATAGAAACGCTTCTGCTTAGTCAGCTAAGAAAAAAGAGGAAAAGTTATAAAATGGTCGGCAGGATTTACTTGAACAGACTTGCGACTTTAAGAAAGAATTCAAAATAGAAAATATAAAAAAAATAATAATAATAAAGTAGAATAATAAGAGCAGAGTATATTTCGCATGGCATTCTGGGAATTACTCCACACAGATTCAGTATGATCTCGTTAAAACTATTTAAGAAAAAAATATTCAGTCGGCCGAGATCAAAAGCAAAGATGAAACATAAAACGATTTAAAGCAAAAACGTTATTTGGAAATTCAGATGGTTAGCAATCAGAATGAAAGAAAAATAAGTGAAATTATTGCTTGCTTCTTGCCTCATATCTCAACGTGTTTTTTTCTGTGTCATCATCTGATTTAATTTTTTAAGTTAATTACGAATACTGTGAATATCCGTATCGCTTCAATCATTATTTTGCCTCCTTTAAACAAAGAGAGGATTAAGAATAGACGTAATAGTTAGAAAATTTTAACTTAGTATATTGTTCCCGCTTTGAAAAGCGTTTACATAAGCAACGAGCCTGTTTACCTCGCCAGAAAAAACTTCCATTGCATATAATGTGATCGTCAATTAAATTAAATGACACAGAAATTTACAGTAAAATAGAGAAATAAATTTAAAGAAATGGTCACAAGAAACAGTTAAAAAGAATAAATAAGTTAAACGGAAAGTGATAGTCAAATTAATACATTAAGACAGGCGAAGAATTGGGGTAGATTCTTGGCCAAAAATCTTGCTGTCTGTGAAATATCAATGGCGTTCTCGTGGGAAGAGAGATATCTCTGACTGCTACTACTAGTTTGGAGGTCGTGTAAAGTTTACATTTTTTTGTGAAAATATATTTAAATATTCCAATATCTACTTATTCAAAAGCGTTGATATACGTACACGAGTCAGTTTACCACACCCGAAAAATTTCCATTCAAAGTAATGCGATCAGCAATTAACCTTAAATTAAATGACACAGAGATTTATATATTCATAACAAAGAGAGGTAACACCCCCCCACACACACACATATATATTAGGTAGCTCCACTCGTTTTCGATAAATAACGTTTAAATTGAATTTTTAAAATAAAAAGGTTTTCTTGAAACTTTTATTTTAATTTTAATTGAAAGTTAAATGATTAAATTTACTATTTCCAATAAGCAAAATACTCTGGTGTATTTCAAACATAAATTATTTTGATTGAACTGTAAAATTTTGAGATGTTTGGCTTTTTTCAGTTTTTCGTCCATCTTTGAGCTATTGACACTTTTGTAAACAAAAGTTATTTCTCGATTTTAAAAATCTTGAAAAAATAAAATATAGACCTGTGATTCATTATTTTGGAAAATTAGCAAATTTAATGTTGATTTACACAAGTATAACTTATTTATAGCATGAAATTTAAATTAAAACTATTTCTTAATCACGGAATGTTGATATTTCTGACCTTCCCCCTATGATTTTCCATGTGACGATAAACAGATGAGAAATAAGCTAAGTGTCTATGGTGATCACAAGTGACATAACTGTCCAAGATTTTTTTTCCTGTAAGGGGGAAAAACCGCGAAACCCATGACCTTCTTATGTACACACAGAAATTACCATACAAAAAAAAACTTTTCAGTACACATAAAAAAATTAAAACTTATTTTAAAAATACGAAGGCTGTACGATTTGTATTAAATTTTTCAATGTTCGATTAATAAATATATTCTTTAAATAATAATTTAATAACTAACGCCAACAAATCTTTGAAGTATTTAAAAATATTTTTGAAAATTTATAAATTGTTATAATTAAAAAATGAAAACAATTCTTTTAAAATTTATTATTAATAAAAATGTTTCTTCAGACTATAATATTTTTAATGTATATTATTTATTAAAGCAATTATAAGCTAATGAAATGAAATAATGTCAGTTTTATTTCAATTTTTTATTTTACTATTAGAAGCAGGTTTTCGGAAATAAAGGCCAAATTTTTGTAAAAATAACAAATGATTTACTTTCCCCAATGAGTTCTGCGTTTAACTAATAAAACCAATTCTTCCAACAAAATTTCTCGAAATTTCATGAATTTACGTGGAAGGGTTAACATATGTGGAAAAAATTACCAAGATTTTATAAAAATAATAATTTAAAAAATAATTTCATTCATTTTTTAAGAAGTTCTGAAAGTTTAATTAGAAGAATTGGAAGAATTTCTAAATTAATGTGTTTGTCATCGGAAAAAAAATGAGTTATGTAATATTACGTTTTCCATTGTAAATTCTTGTAAAGATTTGGTTACTCGCTAACTAAAATCAAAACAAGATTTTTTACCAAAATTTCCATCACGCCCTACAGTTTTTTATCCACTCTCGGCAACGTGATGATGACACGTGAGTAGAGTTTGTCTTTTGGCGGGATCTTCAGATTCTTCCTGTTGGTCCCTGTATCCACACGCACTTTTCGCCTCTCCGCCGTTTCATATAACTTTGGTATGTTGATTTCATTCTTCTTTAACCTTCCATCTCCTTTGTATTGTAAACGCATCATTGTGGCACAACGAATAGTTGTCGCCTCTTTATCTCTGTGTTGCTCGTTCTTTCTAGCCTTAAAATAGATATTTTAGGAAAGAAATAAAGGACCTTTTTGTCCAGAATTTGCTCAGCCGCTTAGTCATGCCTTTACCATGTCCAATGTTGTAATTGCCTATTTCTTGATATAAACGCTGAGCTGCCTTTCCAAATTTGTTGCTTTGTTAAATTTAAATTAAAACCCCTGCCTCGCAGTTCTTAACGCCTTTACTGCTATATCATGGCTGCTGGTAGAAGTGGTTAACCTTTCCTTTTTTCCTTTTTTCTCGCTTGCTCTCTCCCCTGTTTCTAGCCTTTCCTTTTCTCTCTTTTATTTCTGTCTTCTTCGTCGCAGTGGACTCATCTTTGTTTTGTTCATTTTTCTTTCAGATTGTTTTCTTAATTCGAGGAATAAAATCTTTCGTTTTTCAATGAAATCCGTCTGTGTGTTCTTGCGAATTTGAATTAAACTGGCTGTCTAAAGCAGGATGCTATTTCGGCACTTTGTCCAGGGTAGCACACTTTCCTCTTAATAATAGCGTAGATATTTTGAAGGAAAATGTTCGTTTTTCTTAAGTTTGGTGTCTTTTTTCTTCATACTATGCTGTTTTTCAGCGATTTAGTGAAGGTACCTAATATATATCTTCTTTTTACTATAAATTTAATATATCAGTCTTTATTGATTTAACAAAATTATGTACCACTGCAAAAATATTTAAAACTATTATTTATACTATTCTTACTTATATGTATAGATGCGCATGTCTATATGAGTGACCATATATATATATAAGATTTGTTTAAATTTAAAATTAATTTAATTTGCATTGCAACACGGAAAATTCTATGTTTCGAGATTTAAATCTTTTAACTCGTCATCAGGCAATGCTCAATAACTTTGGGGAAAATGATTTACATTTGAATGTAGGAAACAATACATCTGCTCATTAAAGAGTTTATATGGAGATGGGGAAGACAGAAAATTTAGATCATATAAGTGTATTTAATTAACTAATCGGAATAAAGGTCGACTTTGAAAATTAAAAATATAGGTTAATATTCTTATATCAATCCTTAAACTTATTAAATTAATATTATTTATACCATAATAAAATATAAAGTAGAGCATATATTAAGTTAATCAATATGCTTATATTAAGACTTATTAAACATCAACCATCCAATCGCGCACTGAATACTTTTGTCATATCTGGTGTGGTGCCCCTGCTATTCATCTCAGTGGTTTCGACAGGGTCCAAATTTGTAATGTGATCGGTCCCGAACTGGCAGCTTGACTCCATCCACTTTCTCATCGGCGAAATGTGGCTTCCCTCTGTCTCTTCTACAAATATTTCAATGGCTTCTGCTCCGACGATCGTAGCTCACTGAAGTTCCCTTTACAAGAATTTACTCGAGCAACCAGACTGGCAACTAGGTTCCACCATTTTACAGTTAAATCAACCGAATGCAGCCTCCACTTCTACTCCATCAGCAAATATTCTCGCACTTACCTCCTGTGGAACTCCCTTCCGTATACTTACTTCCCTGATGGCTACAATCTCCAAGAATTTAAATGTAATGTCAGTTGCCATCTCTTATCCACTTGACCCCGGTCCTTTTCTCATCCTTTCCACATCACCTCGTGTCTTTTGTTTTTTTCCTTTCTCATTCTACCCTTGCAATTGTCTTCACACCGGTATTCCCATCTTTCTCTTGCCGTTTCTCCAACACCCCTGTAACTGGTTCGTTTTTCTCTTCGCTCTTCTCCTGCTTAAATTTTCACTCTTCTCTTATGTAGCCCACTGCGTACCAGTGGCGGTACCGCCTTGCTTAGGGTGAAAGGATTAAAAAAAGAAAAGAAAAGGTGAACATATTTACATATGACATTAATTTCATTACGTTTATTTAATATATGCTTATTTTTTAAATTTAATAATGTATAATTTTCTAATAGACACAAGCTGCATGCGTCATTTAAAGACTTTTTTTATAATCGTGTCGCTCTAAGCAAGGCATTTTACTGCCACTGTTGTACAGGGGGTTACACAGTAGGAATGTTATGAGGAGTGAGAGGTTGCAGGGAGTGTCAGGAAGAGAGTAAGAGAGGGAAGAGATTACTGATGAGAGTGGGGTGGACGAGGAGGAATGTTATGAGGAGTGAGAAGTTGCAGGGGGTGTCAGGAAGAGAGTAGGAGAGGGAAGAGAGTACTGATGAGAATGGAGTGGACGAGGAGGAATGTTATATGGAGTGAGAGGTTGCAGGGGTGACTGATGAGAGTGGCGTGGATGTAGAAAAGCATGAGTGAGAGGATGTAAGTTAGTGATGACTATTGACTTTACATTTAAATTCTTGGAGATTGTAACTGTCAGGAAAGCAAGTATGCGGAAGAGAATTCCACAGGCGGGAAGTGCGAGAAAAGAAGCTACTGGAGTAGAATTTGAGTTTACAATTTATTGGTTTCACAGTAAAAAGGTAGGACCTAGTTGCTAATCTTGTGGTTCAAGGAAATTCGTATATAGGGGGTACCAGTGAGCTAAGTTTATCGGAGCAGAAGCCGTGAAAGTATTTGTAGAAGAGACACAGGGAAGCCACACTGCGTCGGTGAAAAAGCGACTGTATCCTAGCTGCCAAGTCAAGATCGCTCGTATTACAGATTCTCCGTTGGATTCGGTCGAGGACACCTAAGTGGATAGCAATAGCACCGGACCAAATATGGCAGCAATACTCAATGCACGGGCGGATGGTAGACTTGTATATATGCAGGATTGTTTGGGACGGGAAAAACTTCCTGGCCATGCACAAAGAACCGACTTTCTTAGCAGCAGATTTAGCTATGGATTCTATATAATTATTCCTCTTGAGATCTGATGTGAGAGTTAACCCGAGAAGACGCAGTGTTTCGCTTTCAGGGAGAGAAGCCTGATCCATGTTAATGGTCAGGAGGAACGGTTGTCTGTGGTGGTTATTAGATAGCAGCTTCGTGTTGATATTCTTGTTTTTTTTTTTAATTTTTCCTTTTTATTGTTGAAGTTTTATTGGTTTTCCTTAAGTAACAAAAATATTTTGATAGGGATGTTCGATTACGGTACTTTTTATTATTATACGAAGAAATATGCTGATAAAATCTTCGCTTAAACGTGTTTTTAGTAATTTCCTCATATTCTTTTTTATTACCAAGGTTTTCAGTAGAATAAATAGTACATTGATAATCAATAGATTCCGTAAAGCATTTATTTTCCAATGGACACTTTATAGAGTTTCTACAATTACATATTTCATTGTTTAAATTATTGCTTTTAGTTTCGGAATTATTCTTCTTATCTTTTAGGTTTAAATTTTTATTTAAAATGTTATTACTATGTTTTTTTTATAATTTCTTTCTAGATTATCAGTACAACTATAACTTAATTTTAATGCATTTTTATTGAAAATCTTGCTTAATGGATTATTGTTGGGAAAATGTTTCTCAATCAAAGCGAGAAATTATGGGCCTAATTTACTGCTAACGATTTGGTTGAAAGGAGATGTGTACCAGATAATTTTTCGATTTCTATTTTTACTTCGGGGGTAAATATTCCCTTTTATATATTTAATATTAGCCACTTCGGGGGTAAATATTCTCTTTTATATATTTAATATTAGCCACTGTTTTTAAAGCATTATTATAAAATATATTGTCTTTATTAAATACTTCTTTATTTGCAGAATTCAATTTTCTATCGATTAGGTTACATGTTTCATAATCGGTGGAGGATGGTTCGATTTTGGGCCGATATATAAAGGATTTGTATTTGTTTTTTATATGGTTGGTGTATATTACTTACTAAATCTAAAGTCAAGTTGAGGAAATTTACTTTTTTACATTTGTATTAATAGTAACTTTAAATTTAGGTTTTAAACTCTCTCTGTATTCACTTTCTAATTTTCTCAATTTTAAAATTTATGCAGTTCCTCACAACCATAATGTCATCAACCTTGTATAATTCAGTACCTTCTGTATTTATATCCATATGGACCGTAAGATTATATAGAATAAATAATTCAACAAGAGTGGCAGATTTGGCGGAGTCAATTGATCCCAATGTAATATCAATGTTTTCCCTTGTGTTATTTTTTATCCTATGTTCTTTATTACTGATAAGAACTGATTTTTTGCATTCATAATGATGTTACATTTTTCATCTGATAGATCCGAGTAAACAATGGCGAATTCTAGTTCAGTTATAAACAACTCCTTTGATATTGATGGGTAATAATCCACAATATCAAATTGGATCAGAGATCAAATGGTACTTGTGGATATATATATATATATATATATATATATATATATATATATATATATAATGTTCACCAAATACCAGAGACACTCAAGGTAGTAGTTTACTGTCTGGTATTGTATGAGCGTAAGAAACATTAAGACGTAAAGTTCTTGAGGATATGCAAGAATGATAACGGCTAACTCTAGACTTAAAGAGGCCAATATTTTAATGGTGAATAACATTCAGTCGGAGGCGTTGGAAGTATAGAGTTGAAATATACTTTAGAAGGAAACCCTATCTTAAACAAGAAACAAGGGATAAACGTCTACTTTTGTTCAAAAGATCAGGGATGTGTGCGAAACTCATAATTGGTGAACCTCTCTACTTCTATTGGTAGAGAAGAAAAATAATAATTTGTAAATAAAATTTCAGTGCTCTGTCAGATGCTTTAGAAGTAAAGAGTGGAAGTAGACTTTAGAAGGAACCGGAAACATAATCCTAAACAAGAAACAAGTGATAAACCTCTACTCCTGTTCAAAATAATGAGGCGGAGAGTGAACCGTTCGATAGACGAACCTATCTTCTCCTATTAGGATATTAAGGATATATACGTGGTACTACGTGTTTTCCTTGTGCCATTGCAGCTCCAAGTTCCCTGCTCTAACCCTTAAACTACTGTTAATTTCCTTAAAATACCTAGTTAGATTGCTTGTAAACGAGAATGGTTATGAGATATATGTAGAGCTGTGCTGACCCATTTCTAAGCGTAGTAAAGACCGAACGTGTTATGACGCCTTATCTACAAGGAATGGACACTTCCTCCGTCAATAAATACTAACCGGTGTAACTTCCGGGGGCGCAGTTGTGAGGCAGTGTAGAGACAGTCGTGATGCAGCGTAACTATACAGTTCGGACTTACACTTCTATTTTGCTGACTACTAACGCTTATTATTGTATATATTGTTCTGTTATTTTGTTTGAATCAACCTTCTTGTTTCCGTGTTTTACTTTCGGGCGCAAACAGGCCACAAATAGGCGACGAAGATTTCGCCACAATTGAAAGTATGGAGAAACACAGTGAGAACCGAACTCACTATTCAGTCTTAACTTGTAAGACAAGCTTGGTAACCATTACACCACGTCGAGGTGCCCAGATAGACAGAAATTATGCTGAGAGAATCGTCGATTAACGCTTTAATATTTAATGTTTTCTTGTGGCATATCGGAAGCTTTTAAAAAAGAAAGGAAAAACCTTTTAAAAAAGAAAGGAAAAGAAAAGATTAGTGGCTTAAAATAAAATGGCTTAGTTAATCTTTTTCGTCATCGTAAAATAAATACGTAAGCAAATAGAGGGACTGTATTCATTTTTATTGTTTCTTTCCTGACTCTGATGCAGAACCAATAAATACAAAAGATGGCTTGCACAGAAAGAAAAAATAGAAAAAGCGGTTACTACAAAAAATTGAAATGGAAAAAATAGAAATGAAAAAAATAAACAATAATAGAGTTAATGGATAATGCGTATTTTAAAAAAACCGTATTTTTCTTAGCGTCTCTGTTGGAAAGTAGAAATCGGTGAGCATGCATAATTTGTTTTTGTGGAGTCTCTGTCTGTCTGTCTCTATCTCCGTCTCTATCACAATATATATATATATATATATATATATATCACAGACAGTGTTGGTGTTGATAATCCAACTTTAAATTATTTTTTTTGTATGCTTTTAGTCCCGTCTATTTTAATAAATATATATTTTAATAAATACCATTAAACTCTGTGTATTTTAAATATAAAATAAAACATCAACTACCGTTTATTTTAAATATAAAATATAAATCCCGTCTATTTTAAATGCAATACATATTCTTAAATTTAAAAAATAAAAAAGCAGTAATCTATATAATATATAGACTATGTGTTAACAAGATACTTTTATTCAATTTTAAAATTATGAAACAATCAGTCACTAAGATTGAGTTGTGGATGAAACTCTAAGTCTTGCCACCGGTTAGGGATAATATGCATTTTTATTTATATATATATATATATATATATATATATATATATATATATATATATATATATATATATATATATATATATATATATATATATATATATATATATATATATATATACTTGACGGATGTGCGTTGTGGTGCAGTGGATGTCGGCACGGAGGGGGAAATCGGTGAGCCGAGTTCTAATTTCAGTCAGACACTTTGCATTCATTTACGAACTGGTACCCTTGGGAAAGGTATTAATACGTCCCTTCCCTCCAGTTATGGGTTAAATTACTGAGGTCTGTTGTTCATGCGATCCGTGGCAAACTTCTGCACCGATTGTTTGTTATCAGCAGTTCCAAAAAGTGTGGGTGGTGCTACACAAGCCTTCACCACTTTAAACAATTCTTTGTGTGGTAGTCTGTGTTAGACGCTCATACGTCGAAATCGACGGGAGAGTCCATTACATATTACTGAAACGTTATTTTTAGTAAATGATCGTATTTAAGAAGATGCTCCGTTTATTTATCAAACGCTATATTTATTTATTTTTGTCTATCGACCTGAATGTTCGAGAAATCTTATTAGAAAAAATATGCGCTTACTGGCAGAATTCGAACTTGTTTATTGAATAAACAGAGCGTCTACTCAAATACGAGTATCTACTAAAAATAACGTCTAAATAATAAAAATCTGTCGGATTAATACATAATTAATAATGTCTATGTGTAACCCAGTCCCTCGCCACGTTGGTCTTCAGGTTCCTTCATTCCAGTCTGATGACCACATTTCGACTCGATCCTTCACTCCTCTGCCTCGTTGTGTTTTTGATATCAGAGGGCGAGAATATCACTGGTGAAGTAAACTTGATCGAAGAATCACCACAGGTTAAAAATGTAAGAACGATTTGGTTTATTTGTCTATACTTCAGAGATTGAGGTAATATTTACTTTATTCGAACTGTTGTCTGCATATTTATTGCCATATTTACGACGCTTCGGACGTTGTAAGCTTTGGCCTTCTTCAAGTCTTAGTAATTTCAAACCGAATCCTTTATTTTGATCACTGGCTATATCATTCACATGATGTCATGTAGTTATCTCAATTCTCTAAATTATTTGTAGCAAGATATTGAACTCACAGCTCTTTAGATCAAGTCACTAGAATTAAATAACGCTTATACCCACTGGGCCATGTGTATCCTTGAGGACATCAGTGTATGAATTTTTGGGACTTATAAACTTAATGTAACCATTCTTTACCAGAGCTCATATTGCAATCTTTGAAGGTAATGATTTTATCTAGCAATCCGTAATACTGGTTCCCATATTGTATTTATTACTATGATTGGCCAGCTTAGAAGATTTTTATGTCCCAACATATGAGCTGATTCCTTAGGTTTACGTAGTTTCCTATGCTCTCTTTTCTATCATTTATTTCATCTTTATCCCATGTAGAAGTCAAATAACTTACCTTTCAACATGGCTGTCTCCTTTTGTCTCCCTGTAGGAGGAACTGATCCTCCCACCAGCGGCCACTTTGCTCCCGCAGTGGGGAGAGGAAGGAGACATAGAAGTCAAATAACTTACCTTTCAACATGGCTGTTTCCTTTTGTCTCCCTGTAATAAAGACCTGCATTGCGCTTAGATAATGCCTTTTCACGTTTTTTTTTTTTTTTTTTTGTCAGTCAAACCCAACTTCTATTCTAGTTGAGTACTGGCTGTTTCTTCCACAAGATTTTTACATCCTAGAGGGAACAGTGATCCACTTTCTCCTTCCATATGTGGTCATCTACGCTTGATTTTTCTATTTACTCTCGTGTTAAGTCCTTGCGATGCTCTAGAAGTCTTACACGGGAGAGGTATCTGCTAGGTGTAGAACCACTTTTGAAGGTCGTCTCGATGTTATATAAACCACAGATCATTTGTATTTTCGCCGATAATCCATTCACACAGGGTAAGCAAACCGAGGCTGTTTTCTGAGTGTTGTTATCCTCATGCACCTTCGCTTCGTTGGAACTGTTGTCATGTACCCCGGATAGTTATTACGTTTTACAGTACTGCTTATACCAACCATTTCTTGTTTATATGTCTATGGATAGCCGCTTATGACTTTCCTTACATTGTATGCTTAGTGGGAGTTAAAGTTGAGGTATTGTCCGGTGAATGTTGGCATGCGATATACGGATGTCTTGAACCCATTCTCTATTCGAGATATTGGTACATCTAGAAATACTAGACTGTTGTTCTTTTCTTTTGTTGTGAATTGTATCGATGACCTTATTGAGTTCACATGGTCTAGTAGTGTTTGAACCTCTTCCTGGTGTGGCTAGAATATGAAGGTGTCATCAACGTATGAAGTCAGAGTATAAAGTTATCATCTCAGCCATAGAGTTGGTTTTAGTGCTGTGGATTCTAATGCTATATCTTCGAAATATTCCATATATATGTTAGCCAATGATGGTGACAATGGCAAGCCCATTGCTAAGCCTTCATCCTGACGATATATGTCTGATCCAATTTCGAAGTGGTTTTGTTTATGTGTAGAAAGTCATCAAGGCACTAACGGTAGAAGCACTATCAGTAGTCAGGTATGGAGTGGCCTCGGACTCATCCCGAGGAGAACGTACCAGTATCCCACTAAATAATGATGGAAACGCTGATTTTCTTTATTTTGATCACTGGGGTTTACCATTCTCATTCCTTGTTCGATGTCACTTCCAGATGTCATGTAGTTATTTCTTTTTAAAAGGTTCAGTTCTATATGATTAAAATGTGTGATATCGCTTACCTTGGAGTAAAAAAGTGTGATCTTACATTTTTGACCAAAAAAAAAAAAAGAAAAAAAAAAGGCGAATTTAAGTTCTGTGTGAAAAAATATGAGATTTTACCGTTTTGGGTTTAAGAATGTTCAAAATTGCCGTTTCGTGGCGTAAAAATAGGTATTTTATCATTTTCGAGGTAAAATGGTTCATTTTACTGTTTTTAAGTATAGAAATATGTGATATCGCTTTCCTGGACGTAAAAAAATGTGATCTTACTTTTTTAAAAAAAAAAAAAAAAAAAAAAAAGAAGGGTGAATTTAACGGCAGTTAAGGTTAAACAAGTAATTTGAGGGGTTGTCCAGTAACTTTTGAAGAGTGATCAGAAGAATCAGGCCGCTCCATAACACCAAATCCCTACACATCTCATCCCACACCATAGGTGGTGTTCGTCTTTCTCTTCTTTCTCCCACTTTCTCAGCATCTAACCTCAGCCAGCTCTAAGAGCTGGTACACCGTGAGAAATCTAAACTTTTAGTATGCAGAGGTGAAACGAGGATTTCCAGCCATTAATCTACTTTTATCAGTTTGTCTCATGCTGGTTAATGTAGGTGATTACTTGAGCGTCGAGGCCAAACCGCCAATCGCCTGGGGTCACTCCAGGGCTAGTAATTCATTTTTCTTTATCCATTGTATCCAAAGAAATTCTGAATGATATGGGCCATAAAAAGTTTGACGAATATCAAATAAATTAAAATGAACGACCCCCCCACCAATCTCAGCAGCTAATCTGTATTTTTGTAGGCAAAATTTTCTTCTTGGCGGTCGAATCAAACTAGATGTTTTGACTCTTTGTCCAGAATATTTTAGATGATTTTTCGGTGACCACCCGTGATTTTTTTTTCTTTTTTTTTTTTAGACAACATATGTTTTTCTATTTTCCAATTTTTTTTTTTTAATCATTTCACCCCGAGAAAGGCAAAAACGCCACTGATGTGCAGGGGGTTACATAAATGTAAAAAGATTAATTAGAAAAGAGTGAGGAGTACAAGCTAGTTAGAAAGGAACAATAGAAAGCTGAGAAAGCAGGTGCAATGACAGATACATAGGCGGAGAGAAAGTGAAGATTATACAGGGGAGGGGAGAGAGCTAGAGTCCAGTGGTTAGTAGGTGAGTATTAACTTTGCTTTTAAATTTCTGGAGGTCGTAGCCGTCAGGAAAGCAAGAATACGGGAGTGAGTTCCACAGGCGGGAAGTGCGAGAGAGGAAGCTGCAGGAGTAGAATTGTCGTCTGCATTTGGCTAACCTGACTGTGAATGGGTGGGACCCAGTTGCCAGTCTGGTTGCACGGGTAAACACCTGTTGAGGAGGCATCAGTGACTTAAGCTCATCCGAGCAGAAGCCATGAAAGTATTTATAGAAGAGACAGAGGGAGGCCACATTTCGACGATGGGTAAGTGGCTGCAGTCGAGTCGCCAGATCGGTACCTATCACATTACAGACTCTCCTTTGGAGCTTGTCAAGAACACTGAGGAGAACGGCAGGGGCACCTGACCATAAAATGGCAGCAGTACTCCATGCACGGACGGATGGTTGACTTGTATATATGCAGGATGGATTCAGGTGGAAAAATACCGACATCTTCTATTATA
Organism: Ascarosepion bandense; assembly: GCA_037127315.1. Classification (NCBI taxonomy): domain Eukaryota; kingdom Metazoa; phylum Mollusca; class Cephalopoda; order Sepiida; family Sepiidae; genus Ascarosepion; species Ascarosepion bandense. The sequence goes on along the minus strand of JBBBDQ010001659.1, from coordinate 195,705 downwards.
CATTAATTATCACTTTGTTATCGGCGGAAAGTGGAGAAGGATGGGTAATTTTGGTTTTGTTCAGACTTACTGAATATCGTTTAGTTCATCTTGGTTTCGATTCTCCTTTGAACTGTTCGGTATTTCATTTTACAATTTTGAAACTTAATCTTTTGATAGATTTCATTGTTAATTTTTTCAAAATTGCGATCCACTTTTCTACGAATTTCAATAATTATTGGAGGCTTACGGCCTATCACGTTGAATACACCGGTTCTCGCTCGATCACCGAAGTTAAGTCAACGTTGAGCCTGGTCATTACTTAGATGGGTAACCGCTTGGGAATACCAGGTGCTGTAAGCGTATAGTGACGGATGTGCGTTGTGGTGTAGTGGATATCGGCTCGGAAAGAGAAATCAGTGAGCCGAGTTCGAATTCCAGTTGAATACCCTGCATTCACTTAAGCACTGGTACTCTTGGGAAAGGTATTAATCCGTCCCTTCCCTCCAGTTATGGGTTAAATAACAAGGGTAGGACTTGGGGACACTGCCCTTAAAAACAAATCCCAATGAATCTTGATACTCGAAAATAAAAACGTTGTAAAAATAAAATAACCTTTACCAAAAATTATTGGTTATGACCTTAAATGATCCCATACGGATTGTTAGGTCGTTAAACCTAAAAACAATAATTATTGTCCATTTACTAGTTTCTTTCTTCTTCATATTTTTTCCATTTTTTTCTGATTACCTACATGAGGTACGAGTGTCACATATGTACTTAAAAAAAAAAACAAAAAAAAACAGCGGTACCTAAAAATTAAAATGTATTTACGAAAATGAAAAATCTTTCTTGAAAGGTCATGCGATATTTCTGCTCAAATTATTCACCATTTGAATGGAGACTGAATTGAAAAGTGTCGGGAGTTGAACAAGTATGGATGTGTGTTTCTGTCTGGTTGCAACAATACAAACAATCCCCACTTTTCTCAGTAGGAGAATTGGCAAATTAAACACTTTCGATTTTGTTAAAGATAAGACTAAACGTAGAGAATATACAGGATGTTTCAAAAATAGATAGTATAACTTCAGGACTGAGTTCCCTACGTCTAAATAATGTAAAAAGCTCCTCATGAACATATGTCCAGAAACGCTTGATTTTCGAATAGCCTTTTCAAACATGTGTTAACCAAAATGCCTTTATTTTCTACTTCCGACACATGCAGTGTTTTCGAGTGCCCTATAACAAGTGTTCAAAATGTGCACCATCTGCCCTAACGCAGGCGTCACATCGATGCCTCATGGATTCGCGAATGTCCACATCATCAACCGGAGACGAATACACCAGTCCTGTCAAATGGCGTCACCATTAGAAATCCAAGGGGTTTAAGTCCGGTGAGCGTAGAGGCCATGCAATTGGTCTACTTACTCCTATCCACCGACCAGGTACCTGTGGGCTGTGTGACTGAAGTGCAGGAGAACACCATCATGCATGAAGTGCAGTCGTCGACGAGTGATCAGTGGGACATCGTGCAAGAAAACAGGCATGTTGTTTTCCAGGATGCGCTTGGACGTACCACTTGTAAGCCTGTTCAGAAGTACATTAGGTCCTAATAACCAATAACCAATAACACCAGCCCGGATATTGACTGAGAATCGCTGTTGGTGACGTGATAAAACAATTGCATGTGGATTTTTTCCACACATGCTGATTATTCGATCCCGTGTAAACTGTGCTTCATCTGTGAAGATAACGAAGACAGGAAAGTTTGGAATTGCATTGCATTGCTGTAAGAACCATTAACAGAACACAACTCGTGCAGGGCAATCTCCAGGTGACAACGTCTGTACACACTGTAGACGATATGGGTACAACTGTTGTTTTCGCATACCATACAGACATTCGAATGGGGAATAGCTACTTGCCTTACCAACTGTCGTGTGCTGATTTCAGAAATATCGTGCAAAATCCAGTATCTGCTCTTCTTCCTCAGATGTCGTAGACCTTGGTCGTCCTCTGCCATCAGCACGAGGTTCGAACGTCCCATGTTCACAGAGGTGGCGATTAATATTCACAAAAGTTTTCCTCTTGAGACATTGTCGGTGTGGGAACCTTTTCTGGTAGAGACGACGAACTTGTACAATTCATACGCAAAAATCAAGCCTTCAACTCGGAAACCAAGCGTTTCTGGGCATATGTTCAGAGGTGTTTTTTTTCATTATTCGGATATAGGGATCACTGTCCTCATGTTTTTTTTGTTTTTTTTATAATCGTTTCACTGCCACTATTGCGCAGGGGGTTACATAGAAGGAAAAGTGGTGAGAAATGATGGTTAGCTATAGGAAATGTCAGAAGGAGGGTGATAGACGGGTAAGGATACCGAGAAAGAGAGTTGGGTAGATGGTGAGAGTACTGGGAGAATAGCTGCAAGTTAGTGTGATAGAAGGTGTCTATTGACCTTAGATTTAAAGTTAATGCCGTTTATGTTTGAAAAATCCAATATATATATATATAGAGAGAGAGAGACAGAGACAGAGAGAGAGAGAGAGAGAGAGGAGAGAGCAATGGTTCATATATATATATATATCCGAGTGAATACAGAACGAAGAAAGAATTGTTACAACGTCCAAAACATTAATTTAAAACAGTGCTCGATATGAAATATGTAGCGCAGTGAATATTTATTATAAATTATATTTTAGAATATTTTATATTCAATGTCGAAACAAACGTACCTTTGTCGTGGATATATATAGAAAAACTATGTACATGTTATAAAATATAATTTATAATATATATATACACACAAACACACACAAACACACACACACACACATACACACACACACACACACACATATATATATATATATATATATATATATATAAGCGATACTCTAGTTTTAAAACTTTAAAAAATTAAACAGATATTTTTTAATCTTTCACTTTATTTTTTATTCCAATCTAATAGATTAAATTTAATATCACCAATAAGTTGATTAGGATGTGTAGAATCGATGAAAGCATCTATATTGAAAAAACTGTCAACACAGCAATATTCCTTTTATTAAAATTGTTTTTTCCTCTTAATAATAACTCAAAGGTTTTGACGATACGGTATTGTTTTTATTAAGATTTGGTTATTTTTTTATTATGTATACTCTTGGAGATACCAATATATATATATATATATATATATATATATATATATATATATATCGGAGTCTAACCGTACTGATGAGCTGTGATACAGTGAAACAGATCTGTCTGCGGATGACTATAGTATTTACGCTCTCACACCCCGATTGAGCACTCTGGAAGAATGGGAGACTTTGAAAACAGTAGCTACTCCGACATATACGCATCGCTCATTCAATAATGAATCAGAGCATTCTAGCTATTGGGCGTGTATAATGATATGCTCGCTAAAAGCCCTGCCTCCTTCTAGCGGACGCTCGTGGCCCAGAGGTAGAATCGCCGACTGACACCAATTCGGTCGGATTTCAATCCTGGGTTAGGAAGCGATCGGAGTCTAACCGTACTGATGAGCTGTGATACAGCGAAACAGATCTGTCTACTGATGACTATATATATATATATATATATATATATATATATTTAGTCATCAGCATATATATATATATATATATATATATATATATAAATTAAGAAGATCAACCGATTACGCTACTATGGTTCCAAACTTTCACCATCGTCAGGCATTATAAATTCATAATTAATCTATAGCGACTGACGATACCGAGAGGTTGAAATCCTAGTAGCTTAACAGGATGATCTTCTTAATTTTAATATTTAAAAGGTCTGCATGTTAAATCTTTGTCTTTTATTTTTTTTATTTAAATGTGTACTGGGCAATTTTTAATATAACTGTTTACTGGTGTAATTTGAGTTTGATCAATAAATGTTTAATAATTTTGTATACAGAAAATTTATATGAGTAAAAGATTTGACACTCATCTAATTGATAAGACCTTCATATATATATATATATATATATATATATATATATGAATGATATAATGTATATTATATTACACACATACACACACATAATGTGTATTTACTCAGTAATATCTCTTTTATGCAAGTCTGGTTAAAATGACAGAAAATATTTTATATAATTTTTTATGTGATCTTAAAGTTTTTATCTTTTCAGCAGATAAATTATATAAAAATTGTCCGAATGTTTTTTTTATTCAAGCGCTTCGACTATACTTTTAGCCATTATCAAGGATGAATTATATTTTACTTTTAACTGAATATATAAACGCTTTTGTATATATATATATATATATATATATATATATATATATATATATATATATATATACACACACAAGAATCTTTTATATTCTGAAAACAGTGAATACATTGGTACCGTGTTCATAGTTCATATTGTTGAGTTCTGCTTTTTCTTTTTCTTATAAATAATGATTCCATTATTTTTAGCTTTTTTACGTGTGGAAGATGCTATTATATTTGTATTATCAACGAGTCTGTTACGGATACAATTTGATAGGTCTCCATGTGTATTTAAATGTGACCTATTAGAGCTATGGTCAGAGAGATGTAACGCGAATCTTCTTGTTAAACATGTAGTAGCATATTCAATTATTTACGAATTTGGATTAACCAAGACGTAAAAAAATCATCTATTTACCTTTCATTTTACGTGATTGATACGGTTGCTACGAAAGCGTTATATTTAGTTTAACAATTAAAACCAAACGCTTCTTACACAACGATGAAAATCTGACTTACAGTTGTACACAATCGAAAGAGACGGACATGTCTACAGAAAAAAAAAAATGAACCTGTTAGGTGGCAAAAGTTGCTGATGGCACCAGGGGTGGCAGTACAGATAATGTGTGGCCCCATGTGGTCAGAGGCTGACGAGAGACGGCTATCACATGTGTTTTCCAGTTCTAACTAATAGTGACATGCAGAGACCTGCTGATCGTTGTTAAAAACCCATAGCCAGTGTGTATGAGGGTGGAGGAAGTTACTGCTCTCCTTGAATTTCTTGAAAATAAATAGGGGGCATCATATTTGGAACGGCTATGTGTGCGTGTGAATTCTTTTTCTTTTATAGTTATTTTATTTTAATTTTTCTCCGGTTCTGATTATTTTTCTGGTTTTGAACATAAATTGTTCAATGCTTTATAAGTTCTTTCAAGTTTCATCAGCTATTTTTCTTGACCAGTTTGTGTCAATAGATATGAATTTTGTCTTTTCGTGTGTCACATCTTCACGCGTTAGCGGGTGTTACATAATTTTCTTTCTTTAAATTTGAAAATAAATCTATAATTATGAATAATAAAAAGTAGCGTATGGATTTATAGGCGAAGTGACTTATTTCATTATGTATAATTAATATTTCGCTGTCACTTGATACCGAGCTTATATTTGCAAGGACAGCAAAATAAAGATTTTCATATTGCTTATATATATATATATTTTTTTCTAAGCATATGCTGTTAAATATAAGAGACAATGAATGTCTATTATGTTTAATCATTTATTGATTTGCAGTTTAAACAACCTCTCTGAAGATGGCTCATGTGAGCCGAAAGCTTAGAAGCAAATCAATAAATAATTATCCAAATGTTGGAGAATTTTTGTCTTTATTTTCAACTGAAATTAAAGTATAAATACGACGTTTAGAACGGCTCATGATTAAACATAATAGGCATTCATTGTCTCTTATATTTAACAGCATATGTTTAGAAAATTATTTGCTGTCTCGATACACTATATATATATATATATACGATGTCTAATAAAATGTATCGGGACTGGTACTACAAAAATACAACTACAACACTTATAAATTCGGTATTTAGTCTCCTTCGAACAACTCTACTTCTGAATTCACACACTTTATCCAGAATCGTTTCCATTGTTGGAAGCATTCCTGGAATTCCTTTTATTGGAATAGCTGGTAGCTACCTCGTCGCATTCTCTTTTTCATTAATATCTTGAAATCTTGTTCCTTACAATTGGGATTTGATTTTTGAAGAGGAAAAAGTCGCAAGTGACGAGGTCTGCGGGACATGGTGATCGTCAAACCTGGAGGACGTCGTCGTCCTTGACTATTAACTGCTGCACGAGCTATGGTCACTGATGGAACCACCACGGTCGGGTGAGAAGACCACAATCTACAATCTATTTCTTCGAGGCATTGCTGTAAACAACGGAAGTGAGTTAGAACGTTATAATTTCACTCTGCGTATTTTGACTCCGTTACCATGCCAAGAGTTCCGATACCGATTTGATCAGAACTAAAATATATATATATTTGGGTAGCAACCTCTCTTTAGTGCAGGTTTCATTAAAAATTTCAGACAAGTTAGTTTGGTTAAGTTTTTATGTAATTTTTCATGTGATCTTATGAATTTTTCTTTTTTGAGGACGTCAGTCAGTCAGTTAAGTGCCATACGTGAAACACGCTTGGGCGATCATGTCTCGAAAGAGACATGACTGACTGAGCAGAAGATTATCCCGCAGTGGGTTGCCATTGCTTTCTGTGGTAGACTGGTTGCCAGCCAAGGCTATAGAACCCAATCTGTCCTATTATTTAACCCATCTGGAAGGAAGAGACGGATTAATACCTTTCCCAAGGGTATTTGTAAGAGAATGCCTTCCCTCTTCCTTCGTAACACTTCGCTAGTAAACTGTATGTTTTCTGTTTTGAATGCTACAATTGTATATTTGTATATATTTTATTTTGTGTTTTAATAAATTAAATATTTTTTTTGTGATTTAGCTCTGTGTTTTGGTAAATCATTTTCTTTTCTTTTGTTACAACTTCCAACACGTAAAGTTTATCTTAGACTTTCCTGGATAGAACCAAAGTGTGAAAGCATCGTTAGAATGATTTCATCTGATGTTCAACGTTGTTTTTCCTCGACTGAGGTACGTATAGCATTTCAAACCCGGCCCATGTCATGTTCTGGACGCAAGGATGCTCTCCCTCCCCACCAAATTAATTCTATCATTAGAAATATAAATGTAGTTGCGGTGCCGACTACATAGGGAGAACCACTCAGCGCCTGGGTATAAGAATTAAGCAACATGTCCCCAATAAAATCAGGAACCACACCTTATCTCTGAATGAACTTGTCTCAAATACTTACGATTCCGCCATTTGCGAGCATCTATTAAATAATAGAAAGTGTTCTGCTAATTTTAGTGTTGACTGGTTCACTGTTGTGTCCCTGTCGCACTTTTTATTCCATCACAAGGTGCTGGAGGCTCTATATATCGGGTCCCGCAAACCTTCCCTGTGTAAACAGCGTGAATGTTTGTTGAGGCTCGCTATTATTCGTCTCTAGCTGTTTGTATTCATATTTTTTCTCCTCATTTTCCTTCACACACTTTTTAATTTTAATCCTAGATTAAATTTCCCGTAGAGGTATGACGAAAGCTGTTGCTTTGCTTTTTTTATTATTTTATAATGTGTAACATTAAGCTACACACTCTCATCAACTTTATATATATATATATATATATATATATATATATATATATATATATATATATATATATATCCCTTTACGCTTTCGTGCGAGTTGAAAAATGCATAAATCTCCTAAAAATGCATTTAACATGAAGAAAAAAGCTTCCACTACTAAAATCTAAAATAATAAAAACTGCTTTCCCATCACCAATCAATGCTATTTTCACAGTTAATGATTTTTACAGAAAAAAATTTGGATTACCAATGAGATCACATCTTAGTAGAATAATAACATGTATCTTCATAGAATTTCTCGAATCAGGTTCTTTCTAAAATATTTTATCCAAACAATCGACAAACTTCCGATGTATTGATATTACTTTTTTAATACATCCTCGCAATATTGATTTACCTGACGTAGTAAATAAACTAAATGACTATACTTTTAGCCATTTTCAAGGATGAATGTTATTTTACATAGAACAGAATGTATGTGGTGTTATGTATGTTGTAGAGTAGTGTTTATGTGTTATATACCGAACATAAACTAAACAAAGTCGTGCATGCAACAGAAGTTACATACAAAATGAAAGAATAGAGCTGCTTACTTTTCTAGATATCATACTACACCCAGTTAACAATAGTTTAAAATTTAATGGCTACCGGAAATCAACCAATACAAATGATCTAATAAATTCCTGTTCTTATCATAACAACAAAATTAAATCTCATATAATCATCGGTTTCTATTTAAGAACACTCGGAATTTGCAGCTCTCAATATTTACATAAAGAGAAGAAATACATTGAAATACTTTGAAGCTTCTTCAGTACCCTAATTATTTTATATTCAATACGGAACTATTAAGAAATATTCCAAAATAGGAAAAAGGCCCCTCCCGAGAAGCCTAATGAATGAAAAATTTATTTTCCTACCAACTAATACTGACAAAAGAAAAGAATCGAAACCAAACATAAAATTTGTTACTAGTACATCTAAAACAATAAAAGACCTGGTCAGTTATTAGGGTGTTACAAAAATAACAGCTGCTCGAAGTGTTGTATTTTGAAAAGCCATTTTAACATAGTGTTCACGGTATATAATAGGTGAATTTTGGTATAAATAATAATTAATGTGTGTTCTTTAATAATTTTTTAACTTATTTTCAGACAGAAAAGTTCTTGAAGCATAGAAGCGCTTAATTATGAACATAATAAAACATAATTTTCGTTTACCTTTCTTGAATGAGTTCAATCTTGGCTACAGTAGCTCTAAAACTTCTGCAATTATTAACAGAGCATGGAGAGATGGACCCGCAAGTGATCAGAGAGGTGGTTTCCGTAATTCCGTACTAGTAATGAGAACCTTGAAGATGAAGAAGGTAGAAGACAGTGATCCAGTCTTGGAAATGAACAATTGCTAGCAGCTGTTGAGCAAAGCCAACGTTCAAGTGTCAAGAAAATGTCTCAGAGGCTTGGTACCAACACTACAACAGTCTCACATCATTTGCAGAATGTTGGCAAGATGAAAAAGCTCGATAAATGAGTTCTTCATGACCTCAATGAAAATTTAAAAATTTGGCGTTTTGGAGTGTGCTCGAGCTCTTTCTGTGTAACACCAATGATCCCCTTCTTGACCAAATAGTCACTTGTGATGAATTGTAAACGATCAGATCAATGGCTTAATCGTGATGAGTCCACCAAACATTTCCCAAAGTTGCATCAGAAAAAAGATTATTATGGTATCTGTCTGGTGGCCTGTAATTAGAGCTTTCCATTACAGCTTTTTGGAAGTCAGTCAAAGCATTAATGCACAGTTTTACTGCAAGCAACTTGCACGCCTGCAAAAATGTGACCTACATCAATAATGCACAGTCACATGTTGCAAGAATGACGCTGCAAAAACTTGGGATACGTGACTTTACCACACCCTCTGTATTCTTCTGATCATTTACCCACTGATAATAGTTTTTAAGCAGTTAAACACAATTTCAAATGGCGAACTTTAAGGTCCAAACCATAGATGGAACCAGCTTTCAAAGATTTAGTTGAATCACAGCTATTTTATCAACGAGTAATAAATAATCTCATCGATCGATGGCAGAGGCGCATAGATTCTCAGGTTCGTATTTTGACTAATTTCAACTTTTTTAAAGTTAATCTTTCATGAATAAAATTATGTTTCTGAAATCGGCCATTTTTTGTGACAACGTAATATAAAAAATCAATAAGCTAAAACTTGAAGAAGGAATTTATTCGATCGCCTGCAATAATTGTCACAAAAATACAAAAGAGAAACCTCAAAGAATCTAAAAAGATTATGTAAGAACAAAAGAGACATTTTACAAAACAATACATCAAATGAGTTGGTTTTTCACCGTAACGAGACTGACCACAATTTTTACAATGCTATCAAAGAAGAAAACAGTTCACTAGGACGAAAATGCGATGTCATATATAGTAAATTTGCGCCTGGGATCCTACAACATTTCACCAATGTGGGATATCTGCTAACAAAAGTGATGGAAATATAAATAAAATAATCTAAATTAAATTGATTAAAATTCTTAGCATCCATCGTTCGTGCTTAAAACAAAACAAATTTAGTCTGATAAAGTCCTAAAAGACAAAACACGTCACAAGAAAACATTTTACACTTTGTCATACATTTTTCATTAATATTGTTTTATATATATATATATATATGTGTGTGTGTGTGTGTGTGTGTGTGTGTGTGTGTGTGTAGAGAGAGAGAGAGAGAGGGAGTGAGAGAGAGAGAATGAGAGAAAGAGAGAAAGAGGCAGAGAGCAGCAACAACAGCATATGTCTAGAAAACCGAAAGTCAAAATGGCTACAAATGAAAAAAGAGGTAAAAAAGCAAAGGTAAAATAAAAAAAATGAAATAAGCATAAAGTAAAAAACGATGGAAAGCACAAATAAGCACGGCCTTCTAAAGGTATGCACATATTCGCAGACGAACGCATGGGCACATACCCTACGAACAAAATTGCACCAATGAAAATTGCATATAAAAAAAAAATGGAGAAGTATAAACAGTCAGTTGCTGATATTCCCTGACGAGTGGACAGAGTCATTCCTGAAGGGTCCGTCTACGAAACTCTGGAATCGGAATGCTGAAGCTAACATTAGTCACTTAAGTAACAAACCTTGTACTCGTAAATGCTTATATATATATATATATATATATATATATATATATATATATATATATATATATATATCGAAGGTAGAATCGCCGACTGACACCACTAATTCGGTCGGATTTCAATCCTGAGTTAAAATCATTCGGAGTCTATCCGTACTGATGAGCTGCGATACAGTGAAACATATCTGTCTGCGGATGACTATATATATATATAGATAGATAGATAGATAAAGAGTGTGAGAGAGAGAACGAAAGTGTGAGTGAAAGTGAGGGATAGAAATTCCTTCAGATAAGTATAAAGGATGAAAGTATTTCTTTAAACAAAATGGTGTTTGATTTTGTTACCATTTCATTTCTATTGCAATTAAATTAGAAACAGGTTTATGTGCATCTATATGTATGTATGTATGTATGTATGTATGTATGTATGTATGTATGTATGTATGTACTTCTGTGTGATGACAGCTGTCAGATATCAGTTCAAATGCACTGATTTTAAAAAGATGATGAACCATCATGCAATGAACATAGTCCAATTTAACCAAACATAAATCTGAGTAATTAAAAGAGCTCTTAATTTCTTTTCAGCCTTGTCAATAATTTCATTTCATTGCAACGAATTTTAAAGTCACAAAAAATAAACGAAATCCACAAAGCAAAACGAATCGCTGATTTTGTTTTAACGTCATTATTTAGACATTATCGGTTAGAATCTTTTTAAAAAACGAAGTACAAAAATAATATATCCCTTCATAACTTTTGTTTAGGTCAGATAGAGCATGAGTAGAACTAATATGGCGTTTGATATTGGACGTTCGTTTTTCTATAAAATTTAAAGCAATAACCTTAGCCACAAATTTTAAACACTTTTCATAAGTAATAAAAATTACATTTTATTAGAAGTTTCAGTAAATATACAGATCAAAATTCCTAAAAGTGAACTGGGTAACCTACAGCAAAATGCACAATTTTAGATGAACGGATGCTATGAAATTGTGCAGGAAATATTAATTTAATATCACCATAGCACTTGATACGTTTATTACTCAGAAATTAGGTTGATTTGTAGAATATGACTCCGCAAGTAATGTTATTTCCAAGAATATGCTCACGTTTAACTACATTTTATTCCACTGTCGCTGCATTATTTTAATGAGAACGCTAAACAGACACACTATTAAAATCGCATGAAAATCAGCGCATGCGCAAGCACATACATGTACACATTCAAACTCATTACAAACATCACGTAAATAAACGTTCCCACTAATACTTTGTTCATCATAACGCTATGGACTTATTAGTGTTATAACGTGCATATATATATATATATAGCATCGCTCATTCAGTAATGAATTTGAACACTCTCACTCTCACGTGTTTACATTGTATATAACACGCTAAAGCCCTCCTTCTTCTACCGAGCGCCCATAGGTAGAATCACCGACTGATGTCAATTCGGTTGGGTTTCAATCCTGGCTAGAAGCAATCGGATGTCTAACCGTACTGATGATACAGCGAAACAGATATGTCTGCAGATGACCACACACACACACATAGATAGACAGATAGATAGATAGATAAAAAGAAAGAGAATTAATGTGAAAAAGTTTGTAACTTTCAGAGGAAACAAGATCCCTGAAGAGTAAAGACATCACCATAATGCCTTCACGAAACTTCGAAGTCGGCATGACTCTGCTCAATTCTCCACACTAATCCTATTAATGCTCTATCTTTTTCTCGATATCGAGAACATTATAACGAAAAACCTGCTTACCAGTGGCGATTCTACGGGTGAAGGGGCAGATGGAGCCCCCACCCGAAATTTTTTCTGTCTACTCGGTTGGCCCCACCACTTTTATAAGCTTCAAAGATTTATGAATCTGATCAGTCTCTGATTTTGATAAGATTTGATATTCAGCACTTTTCCCTCTGTGTTTTCTTTTTCATTTAGCTTTTTAAGAGACCAATTTGAAAGAAAAATAAACAAAATAACACAACCAGATAGACAGAAACCTTACAGGGGAAAAATTGCACAAATATGTTACTTGTGATCTCCATAGACACTTAGTTTATCTCGCATCTGTCCGTTGTCACATATCAAATCATACGGGAAAAATCAGCAAGATCAACATTCCGTGATTAAGAAATAGTTTTAGTCTAAATTTCAAACTTTTAGATTCCAAGCAATATTATTTCTGTTTGAAATAACCAGAGCGTTTTGCTTACTGGAAATAGTCAATTTAATCATTTAGCTTTAATTAAATCTAAAATAAAAATTTCAAGAAAACTTTCTTACTTTTAAAAATTCAGTTTGAATGTTAGTTATAGAAAATGAGTGGAGTTATCTACTCTTAGTAGTAATTTCGTCAAAGTGCAAACGGGTATTTACAGTCAGCCTGTTGAATAAATTTACAGTGCAAACGGGTATTTACAGTCAGCCTGTTGAATAAATTTACAGTGCAAACGGGTATTTACAGTCAGCCTGTTGAATAAATTTACAGTGCAAACGGGTATTTACAGTCAGCCTGTTGAATAAATTTACAGTGCAAACGGGTATTTACAGTCAGCCTGTTGAAGAAATTTACAGTGCAAACGGGTATTTACAGTCAGCCTGTTGAAGAAATTTACAGTGCAAACGGGTATTTACAGTCAGCCTGTTGAAGAAATTTACAGTGCAAACGGGTATTTACAGTCAGCCTGTTGAAGAAATTTACAGTGCAAACGGGTATTTACAGTCAGCCTGTTGAAGAAATTTACAGTGCAAACGGGTATTTACAGTCAGCCTGTTGAAGAAATTTACAGTGCAAACGGGTATTTACAGTCAGCCTGTTGAAGAAATTTACAGTGCAAACGGGTATTTACAGTCAGCCTGTTGAAGAAATTTACAGTGCAAACGGGTATTTACAGTCAGCCTGTTGAAGAAATTTACAGTGCAAACGGGTATTTACAGTCAGCCTGTTGAAGAAATTTACAGTGCAAACGGGTATTTACAGTCAGCCTGTTGAAGATATTTACAGTGCAAACGGGTATTTACAGTCAGCCTGTTGAATAAATTTACAGTGCAAACGGGTATTTACAGTCAGCCTGTTGAATAAATTTACAGTGCAAACGGGTATTTACAGTCAGCCTGTTGAAGAAATTTACAGTGCAAACGGGTATTTACAGTCAGCCTGTTGAATAAATTTACAGTGCAAACGGGTATTTACAGTCAGCCTGTTGAATAAATTTACAGTGCAAACGGGTATTTACAGTCAGCCTGTTGAATAAATTTACAGTGCAAACGGGTATTTACAGTCAGCCTGTTGAAGAAATTTACAGTGCAAACGGGTATTTACAGTCAGCCTGTTGAATAAATTTACAGTGCAAACGGGTATTTACAGTCAGCCTGTTGAATAAATTTACAGTGCAAACGGGTATTTACAGTCAGCCTGTTGAATAAATTTACAGTGCAAACGGGTATTTACAGTCAGCCTGTTGAAGAAATTTACAGTGCAAACGGGTATGTACAGTCAGCCTGTTGAAGAAATTTACAGTGCAAACGGGTATGTACAGTCAGCCTGTTGAATAAATTTACAGTGCAAACGGGTATGTACAGTCAGCCTGTTGAAGAAATTTACAGTGCAAACGGGTATTTACAGTCAGCCTGTTGAAGAAATTTACAGTGCAAACGGGTATTTACAGTCAGCCTGTTGAAGAAATTTACAGTGCAAACGGGTATTTACAGTCAGCCTGTTGAAGAAATTTACAGTGCAAACGGGTATTTACAGTCAGCCTGTTGAAGAAATTTACAGTGCAAACGGGTATTTACAGTCAGCCTGTTGAATAAATTTACAGTGCAAACGGGTATTTACAGTCAGCCTGTTGAAGAAATTTACAGTGCAAACGGGTATTTACAGTCAGCCTGTTGAAGAAATTTACAGTGCAAACGGGTATTTACAGTCAGCCTGTTGAAGAAATTTACAGTGCAAACGGGTATTTACAGTCAGCCTGTTGAATAAATTTACAGTGCAAACGGGTATTTACAGTCAGCCTGTTGAAGAAATTTACAGTGCAAACGGGTATTTACAGTCAGCCTGTTGAAGAAATTTACAGTGCAAACGGGTATTTACAGTCAGCCTGTTGAAGAAATTTACAGTGCAAACGGGTATTTACAGTCAGCCTGTTGAAGAAATTTACAGTGCAAACGGGTATTTACAGTCAGCCTGTTGAAGATATTTACGGTGTATGACAGGTATTTTACAGTCAGCCTGTTGAATATTTACAGTGCAATAAGGGTATTTACAGTCAGCCTGTTGAATAAATTTACGAAGATGCAAACCAATTTGATAAGCCTGTTTGAATAAATTTACAGTGCAAACGGGTATTTACGAGTCAGCCTGTTGAATAATTTACGATTACAAATACGGGTATTTACAGTCAACCTGTTGAATAATTTACAGTGCAAGCAGACGATTATTTACAGATATTATGAATGAACTGCGATGCAACAGGTACAGTCAACCTGAATAAATTTACAGTGCAAACAGGTATTTACAGTCAGCCTGTTGAATAAATTTACAATTACAGCAGGTACGATAAACCTGGTAATGAATAAATTTTAATTAAAACGGGTATTTACAGTCAGCCTGTTGAATAGTTACAATTAGGCAAGGTGTTACAGTCAACTAAAGAAGAAATTTACCAGTACAAACAGGTATGTACAGTCAGCCTGTTGAAGAAATTTACAGTGCAAACGGTGTGCATACAGTCAACCTGTTGAACAATTTACAGGTACAAACGGTATGTACGAGTCAGCCTGTTCTGGAAAAATTTACAGTGCAAACGGTGTTGATCAACCTGTTGAAGGTACAGTGCAAACGGCAGACATTTAAGATAAAACCTGTTGGAAAATTTACAGTGCAAACGGGTATTTACAGTCAGCCTGTTGAAGAAATTTACAGTGCAAGCAGTGCTGATCAGCCTGTTGAAGAAATTTACAATTTTGACAGGTATTTACAGTCCCAGCCTGTTGAAGGAATTTACAGTGCAAACGGGTATTTACAGTCAGCCTGTTGAATATTTACAGTGCAAACGGGTATTTACAGTGTGTTGAATAAATTTACAGTGCAAACGGTGTTACAGTCAGCCTGTTGAATAAATTTACAGTGCAAACGGTTACAGTCAGCCTGTTGAATGGAAATTTACATGCAAACGAGGTATTTACAGTCAAGCCTATTGAATAAATTTACAGTGCAAACAGGTATTTACAGTCAACTTGAATAAATTTACAGTGCAAACAGGTGTTACAGTCAAGCCTGTTGAATAATGGGAATTTGCAATTTAATGGGTATTTACAGTCAGCCTGTTGAATAAATTTACAGTGCAAACGGGTATTTACAGTCAGCCTTGTTGAGATGGTACACAGGAGCAAACAGGGCCACAGTCAGCCTGTTGAATGATTTAGAGATACTGACGGGTAAAACACAGTCTCAGCTGTTGAATAAATTTACAGTGCAAACAGGTATTTACAGTCAACTGGAATAAATTTGCAGTGGGCAATTCTATGCAGTCAGCCTGTTGAAGAAATTTATGGTGTAAATAGGGTATGTACAGTAAGTCAGCCTGTTGAATAAATTTACAGTGCAAGCAGGTGATCAATAACATTGAAGAAATTTACAGTGCAAACCCAGTGTTTGTACAGTCAGCCTGTTGGAAAGATTTACAGTGCAAACGGGTATTTACAGTCAGCCTGTTGAAGAAATTTACAGTGCAAATAATTGTTGATCAGCCTGTTGAAGAAATTTACAGTGCAAACGGAGTATTTACAGTCAGCCTGTTGAAGAAATTTACAGTGCAAGGCACAGGTATTTACAGTCAGCCTGTTGAATAAATTTACAGTGCAAACGGGTATTTACAGTCAGCCTGTTGAAGAAATTTACAGTGCAAACGGGTATTTATCCAGCCCTCTTAGTTACAGTGCAAACGGGTTTTACAGTGGGCCTATTGAAGAAATTTACAGTCTGCAAACAGGTATTTCATTCAACCTGTTGAAGAAATTTACAAGTGCAAACGGGTATTTACAGTCAGCCTGTTGAAGAAATTTACCATTTAAACGGGTATTTTGATCAACCTGTTGAAGAAATTTACCGCGAATTCACAAACGGGTATTTCAGTCAGCCTGTTGAAGAATTTGGTACAAGCAGGTATTTACAGTCAACCTGTTGGAAAAGGCCACGGTGCAAACGGTGTTGGTCAGCCTGTTGAAGATATTTACAGTGCAAACGGGTATTTACAGTCAGCCTGTTGAATAAATTTACAGTGCAAACAGGTATTTACAGTCAGCCTGTTGAATAAATTTACAGTGCAAACGGGTATTTACAGTCAGCCTGTTGAATAAGTTACAGTGCAAACGGGTATTTACAGTCAGCCTGTTGAATAAATTTACAGTGCAAACAGGTATTTACAGTCAGCCTGTTGAATAAATTTACAGTGCAAACGGGTATTTACAGTCAGCCTGTTGAATAAATTTACAGTGCAAACAGGTATTTACAGTCAGCCTGTTGAATAAATTTACAGTGCAAACGGAGTATTTACAGTCAGCCTGTTGAATAAATTTACAGTGCAAACGGGTATTTACAGTCAGCCTGTTGAATAAATTTACAGTGCAAACAGGTATTTACAGTCAGCCTGTTGAAGAAATTTTACAGTGCAAACGGGTATGTACAGTCAGCCTGTTGAAGAAATTTACAGTGCAAACGGGTATGTACAGTCAGCCTGTTGAATAAATTTACAGTGCAAACGGGTATGTACAGTCAGCCTGTTGAAGAAATTTACAGTGCAAACGGGTATTTACAGTCAGCCTGTTGAAGAAATTTACAGTGCAAACGAGTGGTACAGTCAACCTGTTGAAGAAATTTACAGTGCAAACGGGTATTTACAGTCAGCCTGTTGAAGAATTTACAGTGCAAACGGGTATTTACAGTCAGCCTGTTGAAGGAATTTACAGTGCAAACGGGTATTTACAGTCAGCCCTGTTGAAAGAAATTTACAGTGCAAACGGGTATTTACAATCCAGCTGTTGAATAAATTTACAGTGCAAACGGGTATTTACAGTCAGCCTGTTGAATAAATTTACAGTGCAAACAGGTATTTACAGTCAGCCTGTTGAATAAATTTACAGTGCAAACTGATTTATTTACAGTCAGCCTGTTGAATAAATTTACAATTGCAAACATTTACAGTCAATATGAATAAATTTACAGTGCAAACGGGTATTTACAGTCAGCCTGTTGAATAAATTTACAGTAGATTGTTACAGTCAGCCTGTTGAATAAATTTACAGTGCAAACGGGTATTTACAGTCAGCCTGTTGAATAAATTTACAGCAAACGAGGTATTACAGTCAGCCTGTTGAATAAATTTACAGTGCAAACGGGTATTTACAGTCAGCCTGTTGAATAAATTTACAGTGCAAACTGGGTATTTACAGTCAGCCTGTTGAACCATTTACAGTGCAAACGGGTATTTACAGTCAGCCTATGGAATAAATTTACAGTGCAAACGGGTATTTACAGTCAGCCTATTGAATAAATTTACAGTGCAAACGGGTATTTACAGTCAGCCTATTGAATAAATTGCTCGTCTGTATATTATCCAGTGACCGACAGTACCTCGAGTCCAACCATTCGATCAAACTCACGTTTTTCAGCTAGTGACTTATAAATACTGATGTCAAATAATTTACATTAACTTTTGTTGAAATCTAGAGAAATAAGTAAAATCGAAGCAATATAGCATGTATGTTAACTTGGGTTTGTGTCAATTCAAATGCCCTATTTAATGTTTTGTTTCAGGGTCATAGAGAAATTATATTATATAAATTATTTCTAAAGTAATTCTTGATCGTATTATCGGACTTTGTTATGGTTCCCACAGTATTTTGATTGATTTAGTTCCATTATTTTGTTTTTTCATTTATTTTTTTCTCGCATTTAATTTTTGTGCTTCAGAAAAGTTTTGTAGAAGAAAAAATCAGAGCAGACAAATCGAACTGTTCTGTTAGTATTGACGTTAGTATAAATCGTTTGATTTAATTTTGAAATTAACCACTCTTGTGTCCCAACAGCTTGAGAGGGTAAGATTAGATTAGAACTCTATTCTTCTTCTATGTGCCTTGTCCCTTCAGGACGTATGCGATAATGGCCTTCCACGTTTCCCTATCCCTGGTGGCTCTGAGCACGCCTTCTCCTGTTACACCATGCAATCCTCGTTCCGTCATCCACCTGATTAGGTCCTTCAAATATGTTATCCGTTGCTTTCCCCTGTCTCTTTTCCCCTTTATCTGACCTGTTAGTATCAGATTCTTCAAGCCCTCCTTCCTCATTGTATGTCCCAGGAACTTCAGCTGTCTCTTCCTGATGCTCAGTATTAATTTCTTTTTTTGTTTCCATCATTTCTAAGACCTCATCATTGCTCACATGCTCGATCCATGATATTCGCAGCATCCTTCTGTAGAACTACATTTCAGTTGCTTCAAATTTTTCCTTCATCTTTGATGGTATTGTACATCATTCACTGCCATATTGTAGGACGGACAGCACGTAGCAATCCAGTAATCTCTTCCTTGTTTCTTGATACTTTACTCAACTTCTGGAATGCTTCCTTCGCCATGCCAATTCGCCTTCGGATCTCTGTGTTGCACTTCCGTCTTCTGTTATAACGCTTCCCAGGTATTTAAATTTTTGTACCTGCTTGATTTTAGGTATCCCCGACCTGTATTTGGCATTTATGAATTAAAAGTTATTCCGTTTAATTTAGTGAAGTAATGTATTATACCCAAACTCATAACCCTATCAAATCCAAACTACGGATGACTAATATAGTGTATGAATTTTAATGCTCTGTACATTGTGATTGTGTTTCTTGTCATAAATCAGTTATCTATATTGGCCATACTACTCCTTCCCTGAGTAGACGCCTTACATGCCACCTATCTAGTTATACTAGTGCGCTTAAATTGATGTGGTTGGGGCACCAGTGGAAAAAGATCATCAGAGCAGTTATCATGAAAATATTTGTAGAAAAGACAGAAGAAAGCCATGTCCCATCGGTGAGAAAGTGACTGAAGTTTTGATACCAAGTCAGAATCGATTACAACGTATATCCTTTAGAAATAGATAAAAACCATTCGATGTATGATGTCACTTTCATGCTACACACTTATATTTAAATTACAAATGATAGGTTCTTAAAATGCCAATATAAAGCTAATAAAAATGTTTCTGTGACACTAATAATGACTAGAAACGGTCGAAAGTATTCGAACAAAATTATTATCAACTTTGTTAAATAGTATGTGCGACAGCTTATACACAAACTACAATAATGAAACAAAATTAGATTCATAAACCTTGTTGGTCGATTTTCACAAAGCTTGTTTGGAGATATATCTATATATATTTATTTACACAGTTATTTCCAAAGTAGCTTCTTGATCGTATTGTCGGACTTTGTTATGGTTCCCACAGTATTTTGATTGATTTAGTTCCATTATTTTGTTTTTGCATTTATTTTTTTCTCGTATTTATTTTTTGTGCTTCAGAAAAGTTTTGTAGAAGAAAAATCAGAGCAGACAGATCGAACTGTTTAATTTACACAGTTGTACTATAAGCGTCTGCGAGTGTTTTTAGCTAGGTTGTATGTCGAGTTACCCCTGATAAATATCGAAAATCGATAATCGAAAAAATCGGGTTATTGAAGGAGATGTCCGATTTTCATCAAATATGATACACTCATAGACAAAGACATAAGAAACGATATTCAGAAGTTTCAAGGTTGCAGTTCTTACAATAGTGCAGAAAATCGAATATATATATATATATATATATATATATATATATAAAATATGTTTGTGTGTGTGTGTCTGTTTATCTGCCTGTATGTCTATATTTTTTCAGACATTTTATTTTAGTTTTTGCTTCGGGTTTGGCTCTAAGTAGGTATAGTTGTAGTTCTTAGTCTGAGCGATGATACCATTTACTCAGAGAACTTATTTAGCCTTCAAAATTCAGTTTACGACGAAAAACCTTATTTGATATCGATATCAGGAAATCAAAATTTGACTTACATCCATTCATTTTTCTTTCAGTCTACGGTTTCGCTTTAACTGGAAACAACTATTGCTTTTTAGTCTTTCGTGCCAACGTCCAAAGAGTCTGAGCTCCAGGACCATGGATTAGTTTTAAAGCTTTCATTACACCCGAGCAACGCCGGGCTATACTGCTAGTATATATATATAAAGTTCGCTTAATACTTTTCTGCCATTTTATTCACTAGAATTTTAAAAAGAAACATATTTTGTTTTTATGATTCGATACTGATGAACGCACAGATTCACACATGATTCTTTCGTACACATACATTCATACATGATTCTATCGCGTTATTTAGAATAGAAAATCATTCCCTCTCTTGTCACGTGCATGCCTCATTACACATATCAACTTTACTGACGCATTGGCGCACACATTCACAAATAATTTATCTCAACACACACATTCATAACTGATTCTCTGATTTTATTCAAAATGAAAATTCGTTTCATCACTTCACACATGTGTACAATACTTGTTAGACATTTTGAACGGAAATGTATTTCGCCACTGTCATTCGCACATACTAATGTTACCAACATATACACACACTTAGTTCGTCTATGGTTTGGATGTGCTTAACACATATTATTTTTGCTTGTATATACTTATATATAGTTATATATATACAACAATGTATAAGTGTAACCATATCAATAAATATCTACTAGGATCATTCAGTCATGGATGAAAGTGTTCTTAGACCCTTAAGTAACTTCTCCTTATTCTGAAAATTGCGCGTTCATAGAAGATCCCTGTTACGTGAGCGTTAGCAAAACGGTAAAATCAGTTCTTGTTGAAGACACTGAAAGTTAGAAACCTAGGTCGAGAAATAACCCGTTTCCAAATGAACAATATTCAAAAGTTCTACAATATAATTGTATTGAACACTTTTCAGTACAACTGTGTAATGGTCTACTTTAATTATGACCAAAAAACTAACTAATTATATATATATATATATATATATATATATATATATATATATATATATATATGGCTCTAAAATTATAGCAACATATATATTGATGTACCTAGGAAAATATATATTGATGTGTCAGGAAGGAAATATATGTAAATAGATGCACAACAGTCTATATATATATATATATATATATATATATATATATATATATATATTATATATTATATATATATAATTCAATAATTGACGATATAATTATTGCAAAAAATAAATAAATAAATAAATAAATAAATAAAATAAGGTATTGGTAAAGACAAAACACGCGGGAAGAGCTATCATAACTGGTAGTAAAGTTTAATAACTGGTAGAAAAGTTAATGAACTGAGCCGACTCTGACTCTTCTCATAATTGTGACAGGAGGAATATATATATATATATATATACCCCTAACCCTAACCCTAACCCTTAACCCTAACCCTAACCCTTATACACACACACACACACACACACACACACACACACACACACACACACACACACACACACAACGGACTTTATCATAATGGAGAGGATAATCGAGTAATTTTTCCCGTTCAAGATCTGTCACTGTTTCGTCGCTCGAAATTTTCACTTTGTACGTTGAACAGTAACACAATTGACCTGTCTATAAAGATATTACCCGTGGTGGTGGTGGTGGTGGTGGTGGTGGAGTTATATGAATAAGCCAAACACATGTCTGTTATATTGACAATGGTGAGGGAGAGTATAACATTTTCGACGTGTATAAACACAACTATCTTCGGTGTTAACAAGTCGTGACATGTAAAAAAAATAAAATAAAAAAAAAAATAGAAAAAGAAAGGAATACAAAATATGAGGAAAGCTGAACAATGAAAAACAATAGACACTTGAACATGCCCTATTGGTTAAATCAGTCTTTTTTCTAATTTTGCACGGCATGCTTTCAATAAAACACAAAAATCGCATGACAGAACTAATATAATATTACCATTGACCTGACTTAACATAGATCCGCCTGATAGTTTCCGATGTTTTTTTTTCTCCCTACATGTTTATAAAGAATTAGAAGTCCTATTAAAATTCATTCTTAGAGCAACATCAGATACCCATCAAAGAAATCATTTTCTTTTTTTTTTTTTTTAAGTCAAAATGAGCCTTTACTAGTCAGATTGACAGGGCAATGTTTGAATTACCTATTTAACGAAAGTACATTCCTCTTTGAGTCTATTCGAATCAATATCTGCTAGCTTCAGTTTCATACCCAAAACGTTAAACAGTATTTTTTTTAAATTCCTATAACTGACATTATTTCCTATAAATGTTAATTCTATTGGGTACACGTTGCTATCGCTGTTTTGTTGTTGTTGTTGTTGTTTTTGTTGTTGTTGCTTTGAAATTATTTTTTAAACAGGGAAATTAATAACAACCGGATTAAACTGAGAAGTCCTTTTAAAGAAAAAGTGTACCTCCAACAGGAATCAAAATTGCATCCCGTTTTATCCACCAGGGCCAAACTCGTAGAGGCACACTTTGCCTCAATGAGTGGTTTCCTTAAATGCAAAATAGCTATGCGGGTTCGATTCCTGTCGAAGACACAATTTGTTTTTAGTACAATTTTCAATTTAATCCGGTTGTTCTTAATTTCACTGTTTAATAAAATAAAATAAGAAAACAAAGATCGTAACTGAAACAACATAAGATATGCAAATGAAACAATATTGATGGCAGACACAGGAAGAAAACTTCAGGAACTCTGTGGAGGAAAGCGAAAAGAAAAGACTAATTGTAAAAGACAGAATATAAGGTCGTTAGTAAAAAGAGACAACCGAAGATTCAAGATACAAAGTGTAAAGGTCAAAATCAAGCAAGCACAGAAATCTGACTACATTGGAGATATTTGAATAGACGGCTGAAAATGACATCGAAATCCGAAGGAGCATCGAAATAGCGAAATAAGCTTTCCAAAAGCTAAACAATTTATTAAGAAACGAGAAAATTTCGTTATAAAAAAAAAAGTGCTAAAATGCTATGCAATATAATTTCTATAAATAGTGGACAAAGATTAGAAAACCCGAAGCAACACATATGTAGTTTTACAGTAGGATACGGAGAATAGAAGCAACGGATAATTTTTCAGCACACTTTTAATATATATATATAAATGTAAACTTGTCGTTATACTCGTTTCGAAAACCCTCCGAGTACATACGCGGAAGGAAAAAAATGATAATAAAAAGAGAACGAGCTAAGCACTTGAACATCAGTCAAAGTACGTAGTTCAAAGACAAAAACCCGAGACGAGTAACCTAAAACAAAAAGCGCTCAATAGGCAAGTAGAGCAAATTAAGTAGATAACTAACCTAGAGAGCCAATGAACCTACCAAGGTTTCACCAAATTGGATTTGGTGAAACCTTGGTAGGTTCGTTGACTCTCTAGGTTATATATATATATATATATATATATATATATATATATATATATATATATATATATACATATATATATATTGAGAGGAAAACTTAACACATAATTAAACGGTTATAAATCCAGAATTTATTTCGACAATGTATGAACACTTTTACATTGTCTCCTTCAGGCCGTTGAAAATTAAATAAATGATAATTTCACCCAGAATATTAAAAAGAAGTTTTAACAGAGGAAGTGAAGCTTGTATTATTTAAACCGGAAATAAATTGAGAATAGACACATCAGATCACACATAAAGCAAAATACAGAAAAAGAAATACATACATTAAGTCATACATACACAAAACAAATCTTATGAGAAAATGTACGCACACAAAAATTTAGGAATAGACAAACACAAAAAAGTGACACAAACGGGATCTATACACTAAATCACAAAGTTATATACAAATGGAGAGAATATATACGCACAAAAAGAGGAAAGATAGGAATAACTATATACAACTAGCAGTATAGCCCGGCGTTGCTCGAGTGTAATGAAAGCTTTAAAACTAATCCATGGTCCTGGAGCTCAGACTCAGCCTAAAGAATATTTGTGTGAAATTTGGTGGGAATCGGATAAACATTGTAGATTTGTATAAAGGACATACAGACAGATAAACAGACACACACACAAACATCTTGCCTTTTATATATATATATATATATATATATATATATATATATATATATTATCGATTTTCTGCACTATTGTAAGAACTGCAACCTTCTGAATATCGTTTCTTATGTCTTTGTCAATGAGTGTATCAAATTTGATTAAAATCAGACCACTCCTACTATAACCCGATTTTTTTGATTTTCGATATTTATCGTGGGAACCTCGACACAAAACCTAGCTAAGAACACTCGCAGACGCTTATAGTAGGACTGTGTAAATTTTCAAGAAAATCGGTTCAGCCGTTTCGGAGTCTATAGGTAACGGATGCACACACACACACACACACACGCACGCACGCACGCACGCACGCACGCACGCACATGCACACACGCACACACACACAGACAAAATTCCATTTATAAATAAGTTTAGATATAAGCCCACTGGCATAATCATCTAAAAAGACAAAAGAAGGAGAGAAGGAGAAAAGAGAAAATATATTGTGTATTTGGGCAGTAATTTTACTTTTATGCAGGTTTAATTGAAAATGATAGACAAGGTATTATCCTTAAGTTTTTTATATTTTAATGCTAGCAGTAAAGCCCGGCGTTGCTCGCGTGTAATGAAAGCTTTAAAACTAATCCATGGTCCTAGAGCTCAGACTCAGCCTAAAGAATATTTGTGTGAAGTTTGGTGAGAATCGGATAAAAATTGGGGATTTGTATAAAGGACATACAGACAGATAAACAGACACACACACACAAACATCTTGCCTTTTATATATATATATATATATATATATATATATATATATATATATATTATCGAATTTCTGCACTATTGTAAGAACTGCAACCTTCTGAATATCGTTTCTTATGTCTTTGTCTATGAGTGTATCAAATTTGATTAAAATCGTACCATCCCTTCTATAACCCGATTTTTTTCAATTATCGATTTTCGATATTTATCGGGGGTACCTCGACACAAAACCTAGCTAAGAACACTCACAGACGCTTATAGAACAACTGTGTTAATTTTCAAGAAGATCTGTTCAGCCGTTTCGGAGTCTATAGTTAACGGACATACACACACACACAGACACATACACACACAAAATTTCATTTATAAATAATTTAGATTAACAATTAATATATAACATTATTTACATTATCCGGACTATTGTCCTCATTTTTGTTGCCCTGGGTTCTCTTGTTAGTGTGGCATTGTGTAGAGTTCTATTGCCAGACAAATGGCCTTCCAGCAGCCACCCTGTTGACTAAATGCTGCACTACCTCCTCAAGGCACTTGATGTAGGCCTCAGTATTGAGGCCCTGTGGGAAGATGAATGGAGGCATAACATCACCATCACAAGGGATCTTTCCAAACACTATGATGTTGACTCGATATATAATCCACCTATTTCCGAATCCTCCGCACTGACCTCAAAGTGACAACTAAACACTGAAATAATCGCATTGGAGTTTCCAGGCCGAATGTTAAATAGCACAGAATATCATTTTCATATTTCTGGCGGAGTAAATTTCGTCAAGGTGCTTCTTTTCTTAAACTTACACTTCTATACTGTACTGTCGATCAAATAACAAAACTTACAGCACGCATGAATGAAATTAAATTATAAAATTGCAATAATTTACTCATGTCACTCTTTGTAAACAAGGGTACATCAGTCTGTTCATAACCTGACATTTAACCTAATAATTTCACTAAAATTTTGTAACATGTTGACTAATGCTGAAGCACTGTGTTAATTTTATTGAAAAGGATGGAGATATTTACTGAGAAATATATATTTTTTCATCATTTGGCCTGCAGACTTAGTGTTATTCCAGCAATTCTTAACATATCGAAAAATATAAAATCTGTTCTGTCACTTTCGGTTTCATATCTATCTATCTATCTATCTATCTATCTATCTATCTATCTATCTATCTATCTATCTATCTATCTATCTATCTATGCATGGCATATTAAATCGCCTTTAAGCATGATCATTTTTAGATACGTTTTTAACCGTTGGGTCGTTACGTTTTGAATGTAACATGAAATCTAAAGTGACTTTGGAACCTACTCAAAGTTCAAGTTGCACATTTTGTTGTTTGCTTGTTAGCGACATTAATAACAAATATAAAGATGTACTTCAAGTATTAAAAAAGCTGCTGCTATGCATCAGATTCAATTTCACTTGTGGTTGATTAAGTTCGTTACTATAAATGAATAAACTGTCTGTCATGTCGTGACATTAAATAATTCAAAAGAAAAACATTTTTGTTAACAAAAAGTTATCTCCCTTGGATGTTAAAATAGATTTTTTTTTTGTTTTTATAAATGCTAGTTTTTTAAAATCAAAATAAAGATAGCCTTGTTTAATTGATTTATTTTAGAAAGGTTATTTAGAAAAATATTGGTTGGTTTGTCAAACAAGACTTGTTTTTGTTGCTGATTGGTTGTTTTGCAAAACAAATTTTGTAGCGCTTAAGAATTGTAAGACAGCAGACGATAGTAAAAAAAATAGTAAAAAAAATAAATACAGTTATTTGAGAAAGAATTTGTAAAAGATGCTAGTTAATTAAAATTCCTCGCATTTTTTCTTTCTTTCTTGGAAGATGGGAAACGAAATAGACAAAATTTGTTTTTTGGTACGTAATGGAAGAAAATAAATCATTGAAATTCGACATTTCAGTTTTTAAGGGACGTCTATCGCAGTTGACCAGGTTTATAAATTATAAGAAATCCAAAAGAGATAGCATGATCATTGTTTTCTTTATACTGTTTTCTGGAGGACCAACTAAACAAATCATCGAATAAATAAATAGACTCCCGATCAAAAATTTAAGACCACTTAAAAATCTTTAAAAAGAAATTTTTTTTATGGATAGATTTTAAACTTCTCCCACTTAAAGTTACCAATACTACAATCTAAAAGGTTATGGAAACAAAAAGCTACATTCCAAACATTTTATTTAGAAACTAGCAGTATAGCCCGGCGTTGCTCGGGTGTAATGAAAGCTTTAAAACTAATCCATGGTCCTGGAGTTCAGACTCTTTGGACGTTGGCACGAAAGACTAAAAAGTTTCCAGTTAAAGCGAAAGAGTAGACTGAAAATGGATATAAGTCAAATTTTGATTCCTAGTATATATATATATATATATATATATATATATATATATATATATAATCGATTTTCTGCTCTATTATAAGAACTACAACCTTGAAACTTCTGAATATCGTTTCTTATGTCTTTGTCTATGAGTGTATCAAATTTGATTAAAATCGGACCACTCCTTCTATAACCTGATTTTTTTCAATTATCGATTTTCGATATTTATCGGGGGTGCCTCGACCCAAAACCTACCTAAAAACACTCGCAGACGCTTATAGTACAGCTTTGTAAATTTTCAAGAAAATCGGTTCATCCGTTTCGGAGTCATGGTAACGGATACACACACACACACACACACACACACACAAAGACACACAAAGACACACACACACGCACAGACACACACACAGACACACACACAGAGACAAAGTTTCATTTATAAATAAGTTTAGATAGATAGATTTACATTTTTATAAAATGAGGCGATTTACACATGATCAAAATTATAAGACCAGGGGTATAAATTGTTAGATCTATGGGAATTCCAATGTTTTTTAGTTCAGTTAGAGATTAGCAATCACTGCGTAAAGGTGTTACCATGCCTAAAGCAAGAAAACTTACCGAAGTTGAGCGTTCTCGAATTTTAGAATTCCATACGCAAGGTTTGTCACAGCGGGCGATCGCAACTAAGGTAAATCGCAGTAAAACTGTGATTTGCAACTTTCTAAAGAACAGTGAGAATTATGGAAAAGCAAAATCCTGGTAGGCCCCAAAAAATTTCTCCTGCATTGAGTAGGAGAATAAGACGGGTTGTTTTGAAAGAGGAGGGACTTTCTTCTAGTCAAATTAAGGCAGTCACAGATGTTGATTGCAGTCCCGTGACCATCAGACAACACTTACGACAAAAAGGCATGGTAAATAAAAAGCGTAAACAAATTCCTCGGCTGCTTCCACGTCTCAAGGTTGACCGCTTAAAGTGTGGTTGTGAATACCAAACATGAGACGTTGAGAAGTGGTAGAAAATCCTGTTTTCTGATGAGAAAAAATTCAATCTAGATGGTCCTGGTGGCTTCCAACAATATTGGCATAATAAAAACATACCTCCTGAAA
Source organism: Ascarosepion bandense (assembly GCA_037127315.1). Taxonomy (NCBI): domain Eukaryota; kingdom Metazoa; phylum Mollusca; class Cephalopoda; order Sepiida; family Sepiidae; genus Ascarosepion; species Ascarosepion bandense. The sequence goes on along the minus strand of JBBBDQ010001659.1, from coordinate 166,684 downwards.
TTTTCTCCACACGTCATAGTGGTGGAAGGTCCCTAATGGTATGGGGTGCCTTTTCTTACAGTGGGACAATGGAGCTCCAGGTGGTGCAGCGTCATCAGACAGCGGCTGGTTATTTTAGCATGCTACAAAATGCATCTTTGATGACGGAGGGCCATCGTTTGTGTATTTCAACAGGATAATGCTGCAATCCACGCTGCAAGACGGACCTTGACCTTTCTACAAGAAAATGGGGTCCATCTCTTGGGGCATCCTGCATGTTCACCGGACTTGAACCCAATTGAAAATGTTTGGGGATGGATGACAAGAGATGTTTATCGAAATGGCAAACAATATTCAGCAAAAAATTAACTTCGTGAAGCCATCTTCAGAAGCTGGAGCAACATCCCACGCACCTTAATGGAAACGCTTATTTCTAGCATGCCCGACAGAATTTTTGAAGTTATCAAAAGCAGTGGAGGTAGAACTCATTATTAAATTTGGTTGTTGAATGTTTTCATATACTTTTCATACACTTTTTGTACAATTTCATAGAATTTTTGTCTCTGGTCTTATAATTTTGATTATGTGTAAATCGCCTCATTTTATAAAAATGTAAATTTCTAAATAAAATGTTTGGAATGTAGCTTTTTGTTTCCATAACCTTTTAGATTGTAGTATTGGTAACCTTAAATAGGAGGAGTTTAAAATCTATCCATAAAAAAAAATTCTTTTTAAAGATTTTTAAGTGGTCTTAGATTTTTGATAGGGGGTGTATATAAAACACTGGAAAATGACGACTTTGATTTATCTATTGATTTATTAAAGCATCTTGATCATGATCGGCTGTGCGACCAACCCTTCTAAGAAAATGATATATTTTTATTTAATATTTTTTTATGATTATTCCACCCCAAGCAAAGTAGTACTGCTACTGGTGCTCAGGGTGTTACATAAGAGAAGTGTGAAGAGAAAGAATAACAGGTTACAGTGGGTGTAGAAGAATGGATAAGAGAAGATGGAAACGCTGGTGTGAAGAGTGCTGCGTGAGAGTAGAGCGGAAAGAGAGGAGAACAAGATACGGGAGCTGTCAGGGAAAGTATGGGAGTCAAGGAGATAAGATTTGAAAATTGACGTTGCATTTAAACTCTTGGTGATTGTATCTGTCAGGGAAGCAAGTATACAAAAAGAGGTTCCGCAGGCGGGAAGTTCGTGAAAAGAAGCAATTAGAGTAGAAGTTGCGGTTACATTTGATTGTTTTCTCTGTAAAAGGGTGGGACCTAGTTGCCTGTATTTTAGATCGAGTAAATTCATGCAGAGGGGTCACCAATGTGCTAAGCCTGTCGGAGCAGAAGCTGTAAATATATTTGTAGAAGAGGCAGAGATGAGAAAGTGACTGGTGTCGAGCTGCCAGGTCGGGTTCGATTACACTGCAAAATCTCCTTATGGATTTTGTATACAGCCGGTAAATAAAATAACATTAATAATAAATAATAAAAAGAAGAAAAAGAAATACATTTTCCCCTGGTGTTAAAAGTAATGGAACTGGAAAATGGTTACACCACCTGGCTTTGACGGTGCTGGTTTAATCTATATAAAAAAATTACTCTCTCACACTTTTTCAAACCTTTGCTCCAAGATGGAGAACCTGTTAAGAAACGTTAGTTTCCTCAGTTCACTGACCATTGAACTCCCCTTCCCACTTCCTAATGATTTGCGCAAAACCAAAACTTCCAAAACTTCTACCTATGAAGTAAGTACAAACTTACCTTTGGTTGTTCCAACTCTGTGCAAGATTGACTTGATCTCGACTATTGATACAACATTTATACTTAACTCTTGAACTAAAAAACAAAACAAAACATACAAGTCATATCAAGAGACATTGAGAAATTTGTTTCACTAGTTTACATAAAAAGTAGAATAAACGGTGCTAAATAGAAACCTCAAGTTTTTGTATGTTTCTTTAATTGTTACATGTGAACAGGCAGTCACACCTACAATATACACCCATCACTCAACCTTTTCAATTCTACATCTGACAAAAAGGCCTCGGTTCGGAACAAGAAATCGGGAAGACGAGTTCGAATTCCAGTCGAATTCCTTGCATTCATTCATAATGATAATAATAAAAATAATTAATGGTTACTAATGGAAGTATATTCCACAGTTAGATATTTACTTTAAGAAGTGCTCAATACAAAAGTTGAGCATAAATGTGTGGTAATTATTATTATTATTATAATAATAATGGCATACTGCAACTTAATAGCTATAAAGTTTCGGTGTCAAAACACCATTTTTGAATCTCCTTATCTATATATTACAAAATAAATTAATCACATTTTACTGCCTGATGATGGTGTTTCAACACCGAAGCTTTATACCTATTAAGTTGCAGTATGCCATTATTATTATGTCATTTTTCATCATATTTCGATTTCTGCTTTGGTCTCACTACCAACCAAGTCTGCGGGGAGACCTAAGGCAGGTAGTGGCGTGTTGTTATAGCTCCATTTCATGTTTTTCTATCTTCCCTATCATCCCCAGCATTACATAGATAAAGTTTTCCTTAGTGTGTGGGCTGTACTTAATAAGACAATTTTTTGTATATCTCTTAAGCTGGGGTTTCCAGGGATTCTTTCAATGTGTTCTTTTGTTCCATTTTTTATCATTCCAAGTGCACCTACTATCACTGGCACGACTCTTGTTTTCAATTTCCACATTTTTTCTATTTCAATTTCCAGGTCTTTATATTTTGAGAGTTTTTCAAATTCCTTGATTGCTATGTTACAATCCGCTGGACAAGCCATATCAATTAATAGACAAGTTTTCTCCTTCTGGTTTTTAACAATAATGTCTGGCCTGTTTGCTTCAATTTTTCTGTCTGTGTAGATGGTGTAATCCCATAGAATGGTTACATCTTCTATTTCTGTAACCGGTGCTGGGTGATGTTCATACCAGTGTTTGTTTACAGCTTTTCCATAATGTTTGCACATTGCCCAATGTAAATATTGCCCAACTCTATCATGGCGATTTTTATATTCATTTGGGGCAAGCACAGAACAGCCTGAGATTAGGTGGTCTATTGTTTCTTGGTGTTTATCACAAAACCTGCATTTTGGATCCATATTATTATGCATAATATTTGCCTGAAAGTTTCTAGTGAAAAGACTTTGGTCTTATGCTGCAAGAATAAAGCCTTCAGTTTCAGACTTTAATCCAGATGCACGTAACCATCGATGAGTATTAACTTTGTCAACATTGGATTTATTGGCACGTACTGGATATTAGCCATGCAGAGGTTTGTCTTGCCAGCGCTGTTTCATCTGTTCAAGAGCTTTATCTTTGGCTTTCATTTTCATATTTTTTGCCGCAATAGTTGGTTCTTGGCTTCTGTTTTGCTTTTCTACAGAATCTACTAACTGTAAATCTTGTTTGTATTTATTGCCTTCTTTTATTATTGAATATTTTTTTTCTTTCTTTCTTCATGTTGCCTTACTAATTGTATCATCCAATCCTTTGTTGTTTCTATGTATGTTAGTAAGCCAATAGTTGTTGTCTTGTATGACAATTCCAGCTGAATAAGACCTCTTCCACCTTCTTTACGGGGTATGTATAGACGGTCTACATCAGCCTTTGGATGATGCATCTTATGCTTCGAAAGAAGCTTTCTTGTTTTAGCATCCATTCGCCTGATGTCGTTTAGAGTCCAGTTTAAGATGTTAAAGCTATATTGGACAACTGGGATTGCAAGGCTATTAATGTCCATAACTCTGTTCTGTGAATTTAATTCAGTTTTTAATATCATTCGTAGCCTTCTATAGTACTCTTTACGCACTATTTCTTTCATTTTTTTATGGTGAATGTTTTCGCTCTCATTCACACCTAGGTATTTATAAGCTTCTTCTGGTTTCAATTCTTTTATTGTTACAGCAGGGTCTAAGCTAATTGAGGATGTTTCTTGTATTGATCCACGTAAAACTGTAGCTTTAGCACATTTATTCAAATTGAATTTCATTCCAATGTCTTCGCTGAAGCATTTTACAGTTTGCAGAAGACCTTCCAGCTCATTATCATTCTTAGCATATAACTTTAAATCATCCATGTAAAATAGATGGCTTATTTTCTTTTGGCCTATTTTATAACCACATTCTGTCTTATTAAGTTGACTGGTTAGTGCTATTTATGATATGCAGAATAGTAAGGGATATAAAGAATCACCTTGAAATATACCTCTTTTGATGTTTATTTCATCAGACTTATAGGTTCCATTTATATGATTGAGATAAAGGGTTGTTTTCCATATAGACATGCACTGTTTGATGAAATTGATGATGACGGGCGATATCTTGTATATATTTAAAGTCTTTAAAATCCAGGAATGTGGCACACTATCGAATGCATTTCGATAATCTATCCAGGCAGTACTAAGATTTTTCTTTGTAATGTAGCAGTTTTCCAGGATCATTTTGTTAATTAGCAATTGGTCTTTACAACCATAACAGCCACGTTTGCACCCTTTTTGTTCAAGCGGTATCATGTCATTTCTTTCTAAGAATAAATATGTCTGTTTTGTTAAAATAGATGTTAATAGTTTATATGTTGTCGGAAGACATGTAATTGGTCTGTAGTTTTTCGGGTTGTTTGTGTCACCATTCTTGGGTAGAAGAAATGTAATTCCTTTGGTCATCCATGCAGGAATTTTAGTGGGATCGTCAACCATTTCTTGAAGTTCTTTGGCTAGTTTTTTATGTGCTGCATTTAAATAATATAGCCAAAAGTTAGGAATTTTATCTATACCTGGGAATTTCCAATTTTTTTTTTAATCATCTCACCCCAAGCAAGGCATTCCACTGCCACTATTGCGCATGGGGCTACATAGGGGAAGGTAAAGAGAAGGAGTGGATAGACATAGGGAATGTCAGGAGAAAGGTGACAGATGAGTAAGGATAGCGAGGATGAGGGTCGGGCAGATGGGAAGAGTGCTTGATAGAATGGGAGCAGGTTAGTGTGTTAGGAGGTGTGTATTGACCTTACATTTAAACTCCTGGAGATTGTAGCCGTCGGGGAAGCAATCGTTTGGAAGAGAATTCCACAGTCGGGAAGTGCGAGGAAAGAAACTGTTGGAGTAGAAGTTACGGCTGCATTTTATCGGTTTCACTGTAAAAGGGTGGGATCTAGTTGCTAATCTAGTATCTCGTGCAAATTCGTATTTAGGGGGCACCAGTGATCTAAGTTCATCGGAGCAGAAGCCGTGAAAGTATTTATAGAAGAGACACAGGGAAGCCACGTCTCGCCGGTGGGAGGGAGACTGCAGGCGGTCTGCCAAGTCGGTATCTATCACATTACAGACCCTCCTCTGAACCTTATCGAGAAGCCCGAGGAGAACAGCAGGGGCACCCGACCAGATATGGCAGCAGTATTCAATGCACGGGCGGATGGTAGATTTGTAAATGTGCAGGATAGATTTAGACGGAAAAAACTTCCGGGCCCTACACAGAGAACCGACTTTCATAGCAGCGGATTTAGCAATCGATTCGATATAGTCATTCCATTTGAGGTCGCTGAAAGTGTGAGACCAAGGAGGCGTAGTGTTTTACTCTCTGGGAGGCAAGCCTGGTCCATGCTAATGGGAGGTAGGTGAGATTGTCGATGATGGTTAATTGACAGTAGCTTCGTTTTAGAAGCATTAAAATTTACTAGCCATTTCTTACCCCAGTCCAATATGGATTGGAGGTTTTTTTCAATCTCGGCTGCGAGTTTAGCTTTGACGCCTACACCAGATTTTTGTTGGAGGCGAGAGTAAACTGTGGTGTCATCGGCGTACAAACATATTTGGGTTCTTATGGAATCAGGGAGATCATTAATATATATCAGGAAGAGTGTAGGACCTAAGATGGAGCCTTGGGGGACACCTGCGTTTGTATGGTAGTTCTGAGAGGCATGTCCGTTTAATACCACTTTCATTGTGCGGTTAGAGAGGAATGACTGGATTAGTTCAAACAAATGTCCAGTTATACCATAGCTCCGCAGTTTACATAGAAGGCCAGCATGCCAAACTCTGTCGAACGCCCTAGATATATCCAATGCAACGGTTCGAGCTTCGCCATTCCTGTAGAGTGCCTGGTATATGTACTCGGTGATGGTCGTTAGCATATCAGCAGTAGACCTGGTGAAGCGGAAACCATATTGCTTGTCCGAGAGGAGCCTGTGTGCTGTGAGATGCTGAACCACCTCGGCGTAGATAATGGCTTCGAACACTTTGCCAAAGATCGGAAGAAGGCTGATAGGGCGGTAATTTGCAGGGTCAGAGGGTTCTCCAGTGTTTTTAAATATAGGAACTATAGAGGAAGATTTCCAACAGGCAGGAAAGCAGGAAGCAGATAGGCAGAGGTTGTAGAGCTTAGAAAGGATAGAGGAGAGTTCAGGGGCACATTTCTTTAAGACTATGGTTGGGATTCCGTCACCACCGCTCGCTTTGTGAGGGTCAAGTTTTAAGATTATCTTAGAGACAAGCGAAAGTGTAATGTGGACATCATTCAGTTGTGCCTCGTTTCTAGGTGAGAAGTCGGGTGTAAAAACTCCAGATGAGTCCAGACTCGAATTGTTCGAGAATCTGCGGGAAAAACATTCAGCCTTATCTGCTGGGGAGGTGAGGACCTCAAATTTGTTGATTATCGGGGGTATTGTGGACTTGCTCTTGTTAAGTACTCTTTTACAGAGTCGCCAGTAGTCTTTAGAGCCGAATTTAGAGCATGCTATGCGTTGCTTCATTCTGGCAGCAAACAACATCTTAGCTTCGTTAAGTATCCTTTTACACTTATTACGAGCTGAAGTGAAAAGGCGCCTGTTTTGTTCCGACGCATAGTTACGATAGAGTCGGAAGAAATGATTCCGGTGGGCAATGGCAGCCGAGCAAGCGGGTGAGAACCATGGAGACGAATGAGATTTAAGCTGGAGGAGACCTCGGATGCACATTCTTCGATGGGAAGACTAAAGACGTTGTTCCAAGGGATGTCACAGAGGAAGTCTCGGAACGAATCCCAGTCTGCTCTTTGATAGCAGTAGGATATTCTACTTGTCTGTGTTTCATGGGTCGGGCGGGAGTGGAGTGAAATATTGACGGACACTACAGTGTGGTCAGAGTTTCCAAGTGGGCAGAGTTGTCTGGTAGTGCAAGAGTCTGGGATGGAAGTGAAGCAGAGGTCTAGAAGTGAGTCCCTTCCGTTAGGGTTGTCGGAGAAACGCGCGGGGAAGTCCACTACTTGCGTAAGGGATTGGGTGATTGAAAAGTTCATGGTGTGGACACCAGCAGCGTCAGTGACAGCGTTCTTCAGCCACTTGGTGTGGTGGGCGTTAAAGTCACCAAACACGAATACATGGGCAGAGGGATGGGTAGAAATGGCTTTGTCAATATTGTCAGAAATGATGTCAAGTAATGAACAGTCAGTGGAGGAAGGAGAGCGGTAGAGAAAGATGAGATAGCTAATCGAGCTGAGAAGTGAGAGGCGGAAGCACATGAAAGAATGATCTGGGGATTCAAAAGATGACACCCTAGCTAAAGGAAGGTGTTCGCTGACATAGACACCAAGCCCATGCATATGAACATTGGAGTCCTTCCTGAAGAGGGAAAGGTATCCAGGAACGCAGAACTCAGATGAGGTGATAAAAGAGTTAAGATTAGTTTCACATAGGGCTAATATATCAGGTGAGTTATTATGGAGGAAAGAATCTACGCTGGGGAAGTTGGTGCGGATGCCGCGTATGTTAGTGAAAGAGATGCAGACAGGTTTGGGCGTTTTCAAATGAGCTGGTTTAGTTTTGTTATTATGTTTGCTTTTTTCCATAGTAATTCAGTTAAGGAGTGGTCTCAGAATAGAATCAATCGGCCAATCATTTGCAACTTGTGAAGGATGGAAACTGGCGCGGCCTACAACATAATGTGGCCTCGGGGTTGCCCACCGAACGTTCATGCAGAGACGCCCGTCCATGCGCGATATGGCACTACAAGAACTCCGGTATTATTCAACTGCTGATCAGAGCAGCCTCTCAAGACGCTACGCAAGAGTTCGGGCTCCTAACTACCAGTCGGAATCAGCAACCAGGAAACTGCCAACCCGGTACCCTCAGAATGTAAAGACGTTGCCACCATACTACGTAACTGCAAAGAGCTTCCAGCTGAACTAACACCAAGACCAGAGAAAGGGGATGAACCGGGAACCCCTTCCTAAACAAGAAACAAGGTGATCACCTCTAAACTCATTCAAAAGAAGAATTGTGTGCTTTTTTTAGTGCAAATTTAACATCATCTTCTGTAATTCCAGACCATGTCTGTTCTGGTTTATTTTTCATTCGTTCTATCTCTTGCGCAATCCAATGTACTTCCTTGCTATGTTCTTTAGGGAAAGCCCATATCTTTTCCCAGAACTGTATGACTTCTTCCATTCTGGTGGGTACTGTCACTTCAATTCTTTTTTTACCTATTTCCCTGTAAAATCTCTTTGTATCAGTCTGAAAAATCTTGTTTTGTCTGTAAAATCTTGCTCTTTTTTCATAGCGTCTTATTCTTTGAGCCTTCAGTTGGATTTTTTGCTTTATTTTTTCTTTATTTGATAAGACTTCATTTTCATTCCTAATGTTATATTTTCTTTCGGCTCTTCTGCTTTTCCTAGTTCTTACATTTATTCCTCTACTCAGTTCATCCAGTACTGATAGTTCACTTCTATGTTGTTCGATTTCTTTTTCTATTTTTCTTTTCCAAGGTGGATCTTCACGTCTGCGAGACTGCCTTGTTTTTATTTTGATATTCAATTTTTTTGTTGCTGCTGTTGCTGATGCATATATTACTTCGTTGAGATTTGTATGAGTGTCTTCATCAAGTATTAATTTCAGTGCTGCATTGTAGAGTTTAATAGTTCGGAGGTTATGTTTTGTTGGTTGTAATTTTGGGAGCTGTTCTCGTTCCTCCATTGTAATATTTTGTATTTGACTTAGATGGTTTTTTATTTCTATCTTGGCTTCCTGTATATTGTTCTTATTTTCCGTCAAATAATTATCTTCGATGTGTTCTGAACTCGTTTTATTTTTGTCTTTTAACTGACTCAGATCACACCTTTCCAGCACTTTTAAACTTACAGCATTATCTTCGCAGTGATTTGCGTGTTTCACGGTTTCTACATTATGACCTGTGGCTTGATTGATGTTATTACTTTTTATTTCTGATTCCGGTTCCTTTTCATATTTTGTTGATTCGTCTCTTCTTGTTACAATTCTTTTAATTTCATTAATTTCAGCCTCTGTCAGTCGGTTATTACGAATAATGTACCTACGTACATTGGCTAATTTATTTTCGTCAATATACTTTCTATTTGCTTGACCAACTTTTTCACGCCAAATGTCATATGTTTGGCGAGTCATGTTTTTTTGAGGTTTGAGTAACGCTTCATGAAATGCAGTCATAACGACTTTGTACTCCTCACGAGACCATTTTATTTTTTCTTTCTTTAAATATACGGTTGTAGATCTAGCTGGTGAATTTTCAGGACCATCATTAGGATTATCCTGGTTGTGGGGACCTGAAGATTCATTCTTTGTGTAGGAGTTTGTTCCTATGGCAGATTTTTCGACCTCAGGTAGGTACCCTCCTGAAGGACGGGCTCCCTGTTTATCCACTGGAAGAGCCATACTGGACTTTTTATTTCTATTTGTATTTTTCATGTTTTTCCCACGAGTGACGCACGGGTCCAAAAGTCCACCCAAAGTTGCCCGGCACGTTGGGTAACGGTCTTTTACAAACAGGATCCCGAAGCCTGTAGGGGATCGTTTGTGACCTCATAACGCAGTAGCCATTCACTCCTCGGCACGATTAACACCTTGAGTTGCGGGTTGTTGTTCGGAGTTTTCCTTCTCCTAAATGGGCTGCCAAGCAACATCTGACATAGATGCGATTGGAATTCAAGGAGAAAGACGGTTTTCAGGAGCCTCAGAAAAGCACGTCATTCTCGTTGTAATTCCAATCGCGTATTATTATTATTATTATTATTATTATTAATCATATTTCGATTTCTGCTATGGTCGTACTACCAACCAAGTATGCGGGAAGACCTAAGGCAGGTCGTGGTGTGTAGTTATGGCTCTATTTCATGTCATCTCCCTTAACATCCCTAGCGTTACATAGACAAAGTTCTTAGTGTGTGGGCTGTACTTAACAAGACAATTTTTGTATATCTCTTAAGCTGGGGTTTCCAGGGATTCTTTCAATGTGTTGTTTTGTTCCATTTTTTATCATTCCAAGTGCACCTACTATCACTGGCACAATTCTTGTTTTCAATTTCCACATTTTTTTCTATTTGAATTTCCAGGTCTTTATATTTTGACAGTTTTTCAAATTCCTTGGTTGTTATGTTACAATCCCCTGGACAAGCCATATCAATTAATAGACAAGTTTTTTCTTTCTGGTTTTTAACAATTATGTCCGGCCTATTTGCTTCAATTTTTCTGTCTGTGTAGATGGTGTAATCCCATAGAATGGTGATATCTTCTTTTTCTGTAACCTATGCTGGGTGATGTTTATACCAGTGTTTGTTTACAGATTTTCCATAGTGTTTGCATATTGTCCAATGTAAATATTGCCCCACTCTATCGTGGCGATTTTTATATTCATTTGGGGCAAGCACAGAACAGCCTGAGATTAGGTGGTCTATTGTTTCTTGGTGTTTATCACAAAACCTGCATTTTGGATCCATATTATTATGCATAATATTTGCCTGAAAGTTTCTAGTGAAAAGACTTTGGTCTTGTGCTGCAAGAATAAATCCTTCAGTTTCAGACTTTAATCCAGATGCACGTAACCATCGATGAGTATTAACTTTGTCAACATTGGATTTATTGGCACGTACTGGATATTGGCCATGCAGAGGTTTGTCTTGCCAGCGCTGTTTCATCTGTTCAAGAGCTTTATCTTTGGCTTTCATTTTCATATTTTTTGCCGCAATAGTTGGTTCTTGGCTTCTGTTTTGCTTTTCTACAGAATCTACTAACTGTAAATCTTGTTTGTATTTACTGCCTTCTTTTAGTATTGAATATTTTTCTTTCTTTCTTCATGTTGCCTTACTAATTGTATAATCCAGTCTTTTGTTGTTTCTATGTATGTTAGTAAGCCAATATTTGTCTTGTATGACAATTGTAGCTGAATAAGACCTATTCCACCTTCTTTACGGGGTATGTATAGACGGTCTACATCAACCTTTGGATGATGCATCTTATGCTTCGAAAGAAGCTTTCTTGTTTTAGAATCCATTCGCCTGATGTCGTTTAGAGTCCAGTTTAAGATGTTGAAATTATATTGGACAACTAGGATTGCAAGGCTATTCATGGCCATAATTCTCTTCTGAGAATTCAATTCAGTTTTTAATATCATTCTTAGCCTTCTGTAGTACTCTTTACGCACTATTTCTCTCATTTTTTATGGTGAATGTTTTCACCCTCATTTACACCTAGGTATTTATAAGCTTCTTCTGGATGTAATTATTTTATTTTTACAGCAGGGTCTAAGCTAATTGAGGATGTTTCTTGTATTGATCCACGTAAAACTGTAGCTTTAGCACATTTATTCAAATTGAATTTCATTCCAATGTCTTCGCTGAAGCATTTTACAGTTTGCAGAAGACCTTCCAGCTCATTATCATTCTTAGCATACAACTTTAAATCATCCATGTAAAATAGATGGCTTATTTTCTTTTGGGCTATTTTATAACCACATTCTGTCCTATTAAGTTGACTGGTTAGTGCTGTTAGTAAGGGAGACAAAGAATCACCTTAAAATATACCTCTTTTGATGTTTTTGATATTATTATTATTATTATTATTATTATTATTATTATTATTATTATAAGTGGATAATAAGGTTTTTCAAAAGTTAGTCACACATGGTCTATCCAATCACAATCTCAAGAGGCTCTTTCCTTTGAAAATGATGAATGGCAAGGAAGAGCCACTTCCGTCCTTATACATTAGGCTCGCGATCTTTTTATAGGTGTAAGCCATGTAGAAAACTAAAAAGATGCTCACGACCATCACTGACATATAAACCAGGCTCTCGACAAGAATGGCGATGCCCGAACTGTTGCCCTAGTGGCCCTTCAAAGCGTTTGGTAAGTCTGGCACGACGCCCTTCTACGCAAGCTGGGAGGCTATGGTATAACTGGACAATTGTTTGACCTAATCCAGTTATTCCTTTTAAATCGCACAATGAAGGTAGTATTGAATGGACATGCTTCCCAATACTATCATACGAACGCGGGTGTTCCTGAAAGCTCTATTCTAGGTCCTACGGTTTTCCTGATATTCATTAACGATCTCCCCGATGTAATAAGATCTCGCCTCGATCAAAAATCTGCCGAGGCTGATAAAGCAAACCTTGCTGCAGAGCTTGAAAAAGACCTCCAATCCATGGTTGACTGGGGTAAGAAATGGCTAGTGAATTTTAATGCTTCCAAAATGAAGCTGCTATCTATTAAGCATCACAGACAATCGCTCCTACCCCCTATTAGCATGGATCAGGCTAGTCTCCCTGAAAGCAAAACACTACGCATCCTCGGGTTAACTCTCACAAGTGGAATAACCATATCGAATGCATAGCTAAATCCGCTGCTAAGAAGGTCGGTTCTCTGTGTAGGGCCAGGAAGTTTTTCCCGTCTGAAACCACTCTGCACATATATAAATCTACTATCCGTCCGTGCATTGCATACTGCTGCCATATCTATTCGAGTGCCCCTGCTATCCTCATAGGGGTCCTTGACAAAATCCAACGGAGTGTCTGTAATGTGATCAATCCAGACTTTGCAGCTCGGATACAGTTATTTTCTCACCGGGGCAATGTGGCTTCCCTGTGTCGCTTCTACAAATACTTTCACGGCTTCTACTCCAATGAACTTGGCTCTCCGGTGCCCCCTATGTATGAATTTACTCGAGCCACAAGATTAGCAACTAGTTCCCACACTTTCACTGTGAAACCAATTAAATATAAACGCAAATTCTACTCTAATAGATTCTTTTCTCGCACTTCCCGCCTTTGGAATTCTCTTTCGTTTTGCTTGCTTCCACGACAGCTACAATATCCAGGAATTTAAATGTAAAGTCAATAGTCATCTCCTATCACACTAACCTACATCCTCTCTCTCATGTTCCTTTCTCCGTCCACTCTACTCATCAGTATTCCCATCTTTCTCTTACCCACTTTCTGACACCCTCTGTAAAATATCACTCTTTCTCATAACTTTTTTCCTATGTACATCCCACTGCGCACCAGTGGTAGTAGATTTCCTTGCTTAGGGTGATATGATTTTAAATATAGATTTATAACCAACCCGGGGACTGACTAAATTTCATGAGAATTGAAACTAACTGATGGACGACGAATCAAAACAAGTACTACTTGCATCGTCTCACCGCGGCATTAACGATATAAAAGAAATTAGTTTCTCTTGATAATTAGACCATAAATGCAGAAAAAATCAGAAGCTTCAATTATTCATGTATATATTTATTACTAATAACACGTATACTTCGACAATGGCATCCCCACCAGCCACCAACTACCATCACATAGATGAAAAAAGAGTTGACTTAGCGCAGATTGCACGACAGGAGTAAACATAAGAAAATGATTTCATTTCAAGTCCCATTCATATTTCGATGCAGTGCAAATAGATAAATTCTATGTTATCGATTTTAGCTTCTAAAACAATGCAACTGAACTCTATCACCTTATAAACACTAAATATAAGAATATTCTTAATTTGTATTTCAATCTTTCGAACAGCTATTGATATTTATTTTACTTATTTTGTACCACTGTTCCAATCGACACTCTCCACGTTTTTTCTCTTTTTTATGATACATATATATATATATATATATATATATATATATATATATATATATATATATATATATTTACCACGCTTAACCAAGTCAGGCAGAGGGATATGAGCAAGATTAACCAATGAAGATAGTACTCGATAAATTCCCAGATTAACTTAATTATTTAATAAAAAGTTTTAATTTGATTAAAAATTTTAATTTGGTTAAAAATTAAATCTTATTTTTAATTCATACCGCAGGTTTTGTCATTTTTATTGTCTCGAACGCTGTTTTTAGTGGATACCCGTGTCTGAAATAGACAACCCGTTTTTATTTTATAGATTGTTTATGTTATCTGTCTACATATCTGAGATGAGGTATTGTAATTATTTAAACTATTTAACTCGTGAATATGACAAAGATGTGGACAACAGTCTGAACAATGAAAATCGTGTAAATAGTGTGTATTATGTCTACCGGCCTGTCCACTGGAGAAAACTCAATAAAGAAATGTTCTCTCCTTTCTCAAGCTCGCAGGTCGTTAGACGCAATGCATGGTTAAAAACAAAAGAAAAAAAAATTCAAACACAGGTACCCACTTTTGGCGCAATAAAAATGCCGGATTAAAAATAACTTTTCCGAAAAAGTTTCCCATCCTTCTCTTGCCTACTTTCTGACAGCCCCTGTAACCTATCACTCTTTCTCATAACTTTTTTCCTATGTACATCCCACTGCGCACCAGCGGTAGTAGATTTCCTTGCTTAGGGTGATATGATTTTAAATATAGATTTATAACCAACCCGAGGACTGATTAAATTTCATGAGAATTGAAACTGACTGATGGACGACGAATCAAAACAAGTACTACTTGCATCGTCTCACCGCGGCATTAACGATATAAAAGAAATTAGTTTCTCTTGATAATTAGACCATTTAATTTTCAAATGTCGCAATGGTAATAGTTCTAGACGGTGTCCAATAACAGTGCAGGAGACAATGTTTGGATTGGAAATGAATAGAATTATTACTGCGATGACCTGATGATCATCCTACCAGAGTCATCTACAAGTTCGAGCCGCCATCTACAGAGTGACGACGATTTCGTGGCACATCCAGTCGATCAATTTGGCACTGGAGGATGTTCTGACGCTCTGCCAAGACCCTAAGAGCTGGAGGAGCAAGGGGATTCTCGTAAGCTTAAGGTCATCATGGCATTACAGAGAGAGAGAGAGAGAGAGAGAGTGCTAGAGTGATAATGAAAGAGAAAAAGATAAAGAGAAGAAAAAGTGTAAGGGAAAGGGGATTTGAGAGAGAGAAAGACAGAGAAAAAATAGAGAAAGAGAGTACAAAAGAATGAAAGATATAAAGGGAGGGAGAGAAAGAGAGACTGAGAGAAAGACAGAGAGAAAGAGAAAAGGAGATAGAAAAAGGAGAAAAAGAGAGTGGGAGAAAAAAAACGGAAAGAGAGAAACTTATAAATAAATGTATGCGACTGAGAATCAGAAAGGGAGAGAGAAAAAGAGCGAGAGAAAAAGAAAGAGAAAGAGAAAAAGAGAGATAGCTTAATAGATAAGTGACTTTTCGATTAAAAATAACTGAATGGTTATCAGGATGTAAAGTAAAATCATTCGATTCTATTTCGTTCACTTCACACTATTGCCCTTGGAAAAGATATGAATCCATTTTCTCCAGCTGTGTGAAAGAATACAGTTTCTCCTTTTGAAGTGCATATTTATTTCTCAGAACATAAAGATTTGAATTGGCGGTGAATTTACAAGAGAAATGGCGAGACTTTCGTATTGTAACTGATAGCCAAGCTTATAATTATTATTTACTTGTGAAATAGATTAATTATTTTCTAAGTAACCATTGGGAACCCAGGTATTGAACTCACAATTCTTTGGCTCATGTCACTTTTTGAACTACTTAACCAACGATTTTATCCACTGGACCATGAGTTTTTGGTTGAGTAATTCAAAAAGCTCGGTGAGCCGAGTTCGAATTTCAGTTGAATCCATTGCATTCACTTACCCTTGGGAAAGGTATTAATCCATCTCTTCCCTCCAGTTATGGGTTAAATAACAGGACAGATTGGGATCTATAGCCTTGGTCGGCAACCAGTCTACCGCAGAAAACAATGGCAACCTACTGCGGGATAATCTTCTGCCCAGTCAGTCATGTCTCGAAAAAGACATGGTCGCCCAAGCGTGTTTCACGTATGACACTTAACTGACTGACTGAATTCAAAAAGTGACTTGACCCGAACAGTAATGAGTCCAGTTAACACCAGAGATTGCAAAACCTTGAAGAGTTGAGTTACTAAATCGAATTAACCGATACTGAGATAAAAAGGCATGGTACATGGAATTAGAACACTCTACCACCGTGGACTAAATAAAAGATTCGGTTTGAAATTCCAACGTATATCAGCTGAAGAAGGTCGAGGCGTACAACAGCCGGAAAGTCATGAATTTGGCAATAAAGATGACCACAACAGTCCGAACGATGTAAATAGTGAAAATCATCATCTCAGAAATAGACAACTATAAGAAAAAATATGGAAAAAAATTCCCGAAAAACTGTAAATTCAATCAGTCAGTTAAGTACTATTCGTGATACACGTTTGGGCAACCATGTCTCTTTCGAGACATGATTGATTGATCAGAAGATTTTCCTGTAGTAGTTTTTCATTATTTTCTGCGGTAGACTGGTTGCCAACCAAGACTATAGAACCTAATCTGTCCTGTTATTTAACCCATAGCTGGAGTGAAGAAACGGTTTATTACCTTTCTCATAGTTATTTGCGCGTAAGTGAATGCAACGAATTCAACTGGAATTCGAACTCGGCTCTCTGATTTCTTATTCTGAGCCGATACAACCCGCATCCTCGTTATGCACATCCATGTTACCCACATCCTTGTTAATTGAATATTCAGTCTTCAAAAAGAATTATTATTAAAATCCGAAACAACTTTTGGCTTTAAAACAACCCACAAAGGATTGATAAACCGTCAAGGAAAGCAATGAACCACCTACCAATTTTAATAAAAACAGTACACGATATTATCAATACGCAATAATTTTTGCTGCTATTTGTACTTTATTGATACAATTTCGAAAAAGAATAATTTCCCCCGTTACAATATTCTTTCTTCTTTTATGTGTTGTTTCACTTCCGGACGCAGGCGATCACGGCCCTCCCCACTTTCCTGTCGCTGGTAGCTTTTTAGTAAGCTTTTTTTTGGTATTTCTCCCATTTTTTAACATGAATTTGCTCAAGCGCTGCTTTCCTATTTTAACTTTCTTTTCCTTTTTGTTTCCATTTTCTCTAAAATTTCCTTGTTACTCACGTATTCGATAAATGGTATCCTCAGCATCTTTCTGTAGAACAACATTTCTCTTGCTTCAAGTCTCTTCTTCATCTGTGAATCATTCGCTAGCACACAGCAGGGCAAATATTACAAGCCATTCCAGTCCTTCTTTCTTTGTTTTTAACGAAATATTTCTGTCTCTTAATACTCTGATTAGCTTTTGAAATGCATCTTTGGACATCTCAGTACGTCTTCGGATCTCAGTATCGCACTTTCCGCCCTTTGTTAGAACGCTTCCCAGGTATTTAAAAGTTGGTACTTGTTTGATTTTAGTATGCCCGATTTGTAATTTTTGTGGGTTCATCCTTTTGTTGATAACCATATAATCTGTTTTCTTGCAGTTTATATTTTGTCCTTTCTTCTCACTTTTCTTCGTTACATTCTGTAGGAGCTTTCGTAGCTTCCTTTCCGTGTCCGCTATCAACATTGTCATCTGTATTTCAATACTAAATCCTTATTTTTTATGACTATTTTGGTCGGATTTTTTAAAGAATGTACAACGAAATGTTATGGTGCCCTCCTACGAGGAATGGACTCTTCCTCTTGTTATATATAGTTACCTGCGTGACTTCCAGGGAGAGTTAACAGGAGCAGTTAACAAGAGGGGTAAACGAATGCAGTTGACGACAGTTACTAGTCAGGCAATACGCAGCGTAATAATACCTTCGGACTTACTTATTTCTAGTTACTTATTATTAACACTTCTTTTGAATATGTTATACTTATATACTATTTTGAACCTAACTTCTTGTTTCGTGTCTTACTTCCGGCACAAACCGGTCACTACACTTTCGCCACAACCTACAACAATAACAGAAGCCTCTAAAGTGATAAACGCTTGGGTGATCATATCTCGAAAGACTGACCGGGCAGAAGATTTTCCAGCAGTAGGTTGCTAATACTTTCTGCGGTAGACCAATTGCCAATCAAGGCTATAGAAACCAAGCTGTCCTGCTATTTAACCCATAGCTGGAGGAAGAGAATATTTTTTCCGCAGCAGGTTGCCATTACTTTCTGAGGTAGACCGGTTGTCAACTCAGGCTATAGAACCCAATTTGTCCTGCTATTTAACCTATAACTGGAGGGAGAAGAGACCTTTCCAAAGGGTATCTGCGCGTAAGTAAATACAACTGGAATTCGAATGCAGCTCTCTGATTTCTCGTTCCGAGCCGATATCCACTGCACCACAACGCACAAAATGAGATTAGCTCGGATTGAACTGAGTCTGGGGAAAAAAGTTGTCCTAGCCTATTTCTGTTCTAAATTGTTGTGTAACAGAAATTTTCATCATCACAGAATTACGTATATCGTCAAAGATACCTTGGTTTTCAGTTCTTTCCTCATCTTTTTGACTGTAACTGCAAGTGCCTGCTAAGACAAAAGAAAAATATCTAAATGTATAAAAATTCGTATCAGATTTAAATTCAATTTGAAGCTTCTTCTATCATAGGCTATTCTGTAAAACTGAAGAATTCGATCAATTCTAATTGCCTTGTCTTATCTTATTACTTCCAGGATTGGTGCACAACACGGTTACAATCGATTCACCGACATTTTCTTTAGGGCAACGTGAATTTAATAAATTGGATTTGTTTTATAGTAGTTTTATTTTTTCGTTGTCACATACCACTAGATAGTTTCTATTAAATCTTTTCAAAGAGTAACAAAAATGGTTTTTAACCGAAATGCATTAGAACTACAAGTTTCAGACTTAAGCAATATTCAGTCTGGCCATTATGTGAATGGGTAGTAATTTAAGGACAGAAAAATTTGTTTTTATATTGGTGAATATGACCATGCTTAAAGAAAAGTGCTTTTCACCTAATAATCAATTGAAATTGATTTTTTTGTGAATGGATAGTTTAGCGTTCTAAATTACCACCGTCCTCCTGAGAAGACTTGTTTAGTTGCAATAAAATTCTAAGCAGATAGCAAATTTAATAAAAAGTGCCCCCCCCCCAAAAAAGTATCCTGAACTAAAATGTACGTAAACACTTCATCTTCAAAGATATAGGTGTGTCTGAGGGATTCAGCTGAAACAGGTAACTAAACTAGACTACTTTTTCTCTTAGCCTCAATGTATTATCACCGCAGCTCATGGCAGAATACACTTTGAACTCGATGTGAGATCAGAGGGGTTAGACGTAGCGACAGGTTTATCTCCTGGCCATCGACTTCAGATTGGCGGATCGGCCCAGCTGCACCAAGGAAAGAACCACATTACAGACAGACATATAAACACCTACCCTAGAGAACACATATGGGGTCTCACTTAAGTATCATACACGAGAATGTAAGATCCACGTTTGGATAAGGGCCCATGATCAACATCCATCCACTGGCCGGTGCTAATTCGCGAAGTCTAACGTGAAATAAAGAGTACGAGAGATTCAGTCTCGTGCCTTCATTACCCATAGCAACAATTGTATGTGTAATATGTTGGGCTAAGCTTATATTAGTTGTCTAAAGTCATTACTGCCACTGATTATTTTTTTTAAATAAATCAAAAAACTAGTTCTTCTTGTGTTTATTGTTTATTTATTTATTTTTTAAACACCAGCATCTAAAAAATTTATATGACTTAGGAGCAGGAAAATGTCTATAGGTCTCATTCCAGGAAAGCCCTTCCCGCAAAGGATGTATTCAAAATGGAAACAAAAAAGTTTACATTAAAATTATATTTTTTTAATCAATTCATCCCAAGCGAGGCGATAATGCCACCAAGACGCAAGGGAGTACTGAGAATGAGAGGGAATGAAAAGAAACCGGTAAAGATAGCTTTGATTCCTAAGCCTACGTAAAAAAGAACTGATCTTTAGACAGAAATGTCAGGGTGTGATAATTTGATCTTAGGCCAAAAAGGTTGCTTATATATTTAGGAGCACTGTTCTAGTTTATATAGTAAAAGTAAAAATCGATCTAATAATGGGCACCTGAAGATAACCAAAGAGTAAGCATGTCTAAAAAAGCATATTTTTTATTAATCAATTCACTCTAAACATGGGAATAATATCACTAAGATGGAAGCGGGGATGAAAAAGAATGAAATCACTTTAGAAGAACCGGAAACCCAATCCTAAACACGAAAAGGGATAAACCTCTAATCGTGTTCAAAAGTACCGGGAATGAGTTTGAACCGGATAAGAGGCGAACCTAGCTACTACTAAAGACATCTTTGAAAATTTGACACCCACAAGTCATATTGAAAGGTCAGATGAACAATGTTTAGGAGAGATAACAAGGAAGACAAGACTTAATAAGTGCTACAAAGAACGGGAAATAGTGGAGATCCATCGTCACATCTTACCTTGCTATTGTACCTATAAACAGAAGATAGTCTGCTATTAATTCATGCCTTTCCAAAAGGTAATAGTGCTAAGAAAGTACAAACCGATGGAATTTGAACATGGTTTGCCTATTCAATGGTTTCTGGTATCGACCGTTGTCTAATGTTCCATATTTGTTCATACTAACTAATCTGAATTATAAAGTTACGTCACTATGAACGCCATGCATGAAATAAACGTTAAACTCTCCACAGCTTCAAATATATCACCATTAATAAATCATAATAGTTACAGGGTGATGTTTTAGCGAACTGAGTATGCTGGCACTTTTTCCTGTGTCTGACAAAGGGTAACCGTATAAGAGTACGTAAGCGGCACAGGTAGCGTAACAGTTATTAGCGCAGAGAGTGGAGTCGGTTTACCGGGTTCAAATTTCCTTTACTTTCTATTAATGCTGTTAACATAAGATATAAATCTATGCATCAGATGTCGGGTAAATAAGAAATTGGGTTTTGGTCCTCGAGCGTTGGGAATAGACAGAAGAACTCCAAATTCCAAACCATCAAGAACGATGTAAACCATTTTATAGCAGGATCGTTTTAAAAAAAAGGTTCATTCGTCTAATAATTTTCCCTATTATGCGCATTGTTATATCCATGGTATAATAACACCGTTATTCACGGACGGAACAGAGTGGCTGAAAGGAAAAGGAATAGCAAACATCCTTTGTTCTCAGAGAGACTTTTTACTGCTAAGACATACACAAAATTATACATACATATATACACGTGACCCACACGAATAATAAAATGCTATATATATCTACACAGAGCATAAAGTAAGGAGAAACAAAAAAGAAAAGTGTTACATATAATATGAAAATTCTTCTGCGCTTCTGGAGAAGCAAGTTTTAGGACAACAGATTCGAACGGGCCAGATACATCTACTATGTTCCAGGTGAGGACATAATCCAGGAAGGTGAAATGGCATGTCTTGGGTTTTTTTTACAAATAATTGAGGACTGCGAGCCAGAGTTTCTTTCTATATGGGAAAGAAGTATTCCTAAAGGGAAACGGCACCATGGACTTATAATCTGTAGCGCCATTCTCTACGCGTAAGCCTGGGCAGGACGAACAAACTAGTTTTGACATCAATAAGCTTACTGACTGAATGATTGACCACTTTCGTCACTGTATGAAGATACGCCAGTTAGTGACCTATGTGACTTATCCCACTAAAGGAAGATAATAACTTTTTGTATCCATACAACTTCATTATTTTGCCTCAAGACGTCATAGATAGCAATTCATAGATATTAAAGAAAAATGTTAGCTGTAGATAATTATGACAGACTATGTCCTGAAGTGATAAAGTATCTAAACTTATTTATAAATGGAAATTTGTCTGTGTGTGTATGTGTGTTTGTGTGTGTTTGTGTGTGTGTGTGTCCGTTACCTATAGACTCCGAAACGGCTGAACCGATTTTCTTGAAAATTTACACAGTTGTACTATCAGCGTCTGCGAGTGTTCTTAGCTAGGTTTTGTGTCGCGGTACCCCCGATAAAAATCGAAAATCGATTATCGGAAAAATCGGGTTATAGAAGGAGTGGTCCGATTTTAATCAAATTTGATACACTCATAGACAAAGACATAAGAAACGATATTCAGATGTTTCAAGGTTGCAGTTCTTACAATAGTGCAGAAAATCGATAATATATATATATATATATATATATATATATATATATATATATATATATATATATATAAAAGGCAAGATGTTTGTGTGTGTGTCTGTTTATCTGCCTGTATGTCTGTATTTTTTTCAGCCCTTTTATTTTAGTTTTTGCTTCGGGTTTGACTCTAAGTAGGTATAATTGTAGTTCTTAGTTTCAGCCATGATACCATTTACTCAGAGGACTTATTTAGCCTTCAAAATTCAGTTTACGACGAAAACAATTTATTTGATATCGATACCATGAAATCAAAATTTGACTTTTTCTTTCAGTCTACTGTTTCGCTTTAACTGGAAACAACTATTGCTTTTTAGTTTTTCGTGCCAACGTCGAAAGAGTCTGAGTTCCATGACCATGGATTAGTTTTAAAGCTTTCATTACACCCGAGCAACGCCGGGCTATACTGCTAGATAAAAATAAATGGATAAATATGGGCTTACCCACCCCACAAAAAACCCCAGAGTTTCAAAAAGGAGTTTTTTCGTATGACACCGATATTTCATTACTTTCACTATTCTGCAATTTTTATAATTTAAAATACTAATGATTAGAATTAGAACAAAACCTAAACATATGATGAAGAGGAATTTATACATTTGTTGACCTTGAGAATTTACAACAAAAATATTAAACAATATTTATTAGATTTTTTTATTTACAAAAATATTTTTATAATTGCACTATTCTAAAAACTAATACAATTAGAACTAATGCAACACAATATTTATCATTTTTCAATTTATAAAAAATAAATACAAAAACAATATTTATTTAAAAATTTATAAATATTTACTAAATTATTAAAATATTGGAATCAACTATAGGGAATCCTTATTATTTATCATTTTCGAAAAGATCGACATTTTGCCAACCTTTACAATAAACAATCTAATAAATAAATAGTGTTTATTATTTCTGTTCTTTATTCTCAAGAACAAAGAAAATATATAAGTTCACTTTCATATGAGTTGAATATATGGATCGGAATCCGACAAAATGATGAAGCACATTAAAGAACGCGATAGGAAACGTGTCTCAATCTAACGTCTTTAAAAATTTATAGATGAGTTAAAAATGAAAAACTCTTACAAAGAGACAATATACTGGGATGTTGGGATTTGGGTGGATTCTTATGTGCGTTGTGGTGCAGTGGATATCGACTCAGAACGACAAATCGGAGAGCCGAGTTCGAATTCTGGTTGAATTCCTTGCATTTTCTTACGCAATTGGAAAATGTATTAATCTGAATCTTACCTCGGGTTATGGGTTAAATAATAGGACAGATTGGATTTTATAGCCTTGGATGGCAACCAGTCTACCGCAGAAAGCAATGGCAACCTACTAGGGGATAATCTTCTGCCCAGTCAGTTATATCTCTTTCGAGACATGATCGCCCAAAACGTGTATCACGTATGGCACTTAACTGACTGACTTATTGGTCAGATAACATTCCGCACGCATACAATTTGATTGCTTTGATTTGAAAATCGTGCAGAAGGCAAACAGAAAATGCAATCAACTATCTTACCCAAGAAGCTATGTCACTTCACAGATATAAAAGGAACAGGAATCAGTGGAGAGCCATGACCGCCTACGACCTGAATAATTAGTGTGTGTTCCGGGATTTCGTTTCAAATTCACCAGGAAAATAAATGTTAATAGGTTAAGAAAACGGTTTATTAGTGAACGTATATAGAGGGTTAAATTGTAGAAGATAGGAAATTAAGAATTAAAAGCAACCTTCTACTTCACTTTTACAAAAATCTATAATGACGTGTGAAATCCTGGTTTTGCCGCATAGAAAAAAGGATTGACCTTGTGTTTATAGAAAAAGTTCAAACCGGATTTCGCGAGTAGATATTAAATTGATTTTCTGACCAATGGAAGCAATTTGCAAGACCAAAAAGGACTTAGTGATCCAGTGCGAAAAATCTAGATGACTATAAATGATCAGCATCAGTCAGTCAGCTGAGAGCAGCGAGACGACACACTAAAATGTAACGGGAGAAACTTTAAGGTCGTGTCGCACATTGTCCTCTTTCTCCTCTTTCTCCTTCTTTCTCGTGTGCTGATTCCTTTTACTTCTTCTTATCGATTCAAAGACATTCTTACTAAACAAACGCTCCTGCATGCATACATAGATAGGTGCGCATAAACTCTTTCCAACAAATTACTACTATGAACATTCCTACAATCCTTGATACTCTTAACTCATTACTTTTTTCCCATTGAACATTAACTTCTACAATTCTTGTTATCCTTTATATCAATAAATTTCTATTTTAACATACAAAATGTATATTTATATTTTCCTCTCTTGCACACAAATTCCACAATCTCCAACCTTCTGATGCCAATCAACCTTCTGATGCGCACCCTCTGATGCCAATCAACCTTCTGATGCGTACCCTCTGATGATGAAAACCTTCTGATAATTCTGATGATAATTCTGAATAATGTGTAAGCTTTAGGAAGTTCGGTTATGTATGACACAAGGCCGAAGTAATAGACATTAACCATCTTCTTATGCTACAATGGACGTTCAAAGAACATGCACCCTATAGCGACAAAATATTCCTTCACAAAGCAAATCCAAACAGGACTTTTATTTCGGTTTTCAGGTGTTAAAAAATAATCCTTTGGGTTCTTCCACGCGGTGTAATGGTTAGCAAGTTTGCTTCGCCACATAACTTATAACTGAATAGTGAGTTCGATCCTCACTGGGTGCCCCAAACTTTCGACCTTGTGCCACATTGAAGGCACGCATAGAAAATCAACAGCGACGTGGTATAATGGTTAGCAAGCTTGCATCGCTAAATCAATTGCGACCGAATTGTAAATTTCATCCGGAGTGAGCATCCCATATTTAGAGCTTGTGCCATGCTTAAAAATCCCCAGCACACTTCGACATGGTGTAATGGTTAGCAAGCTTGCCTTGCTAAATCAATTATGACTGAATAGGGAGTTCGATTCTCACTGGGTGCCCCATACTTTCAACTGTGTGTCACATCTAAGCTACGCTTTAAAATATCACCTTTGGGCTCTTCGACGTGGTGTAATGGTTAGCAAGCATGTCCTGCTTGAGATATCGAATGTTAGCCCCATATTTTCTGCTTTTTACTGTGATCATACCGAGCAATCGAGAGAACCGGATGTTTGTCCTCAGGGATCCAAAAAGCAAATGACCAAAACTGGTCTTTGCGCATCTGGCTCCACGCAGAAGTTCCGGAGGTAAACCAAAAATAAATAAATATCAAATTCCTTTTACGGACCTGTAGCGGAACTCTGGATCCTGATTGGTCATCAAATCGCAAAATTCAAAATACGTCAGAGAAACGGTTTTTCCATAGCTAAAGAAAATATCATTCTGTAATCCACACCACGTGACTATTCAATATTTAAGGATGGTCTCTAACCGGTCACAGCGGTTATTTCAAAGGAGGCGTTTTGATGACACACATCAAAGATGTAACTCTCAATTTCATGTGACCCGGACATTGTCCTCTCTCTCTCTCTCTTTCTCCGTATCTATCTCAACAATTACTGCTACGAACATTTTGTATGAACTCTTAATTCCTCGAAATTATCATTGAATACGAACTCTTCTCATAACTTCTTACTAAGGTTTATAATTGAACTTTAATTTCTACAACTCTTGTTATTCCTTCTTTTAATAAATTTCTATTTTCGCATTCAAAGTGTATATTTTATTATTCCACTCTTCTACACTAATACACACATTCCAACTGGCAACCAACCTTCTGATGAAAACCCTTCTGATGAATATTCTTCTTCTTCTGTGTGCCCTGTTCCTTCAGGACGTAGGCGATCATGGATTTCCACGTTTCACTATCCCTGGTGGCTCTGAGCACGCCTTCTCCTGTTACACCATGCAATCCTCATTCCGTCATCCACCTGATTAGGTCCTTCAAATATGTTATCCGTTGCTTTCCCCTGTGTCTTTTTCCTTCTATCTGGCCTGTTAGTATCAGATTCTCCAAGCCCTCCTTCCTCATTGCGCGTCCCAGGAACTCAGCTGTCTCTTTCTAATGCTCAGTATGAATTTCCTTTTTGTTTCCATCATTTCTCACATTTCTCAGACCTCATCATTGCTCACGTGCTCTATCCATGATATTCGCAGCATCCTTCTGTAGAACCACATTTCAGTTCAAGTTTTTATTACTTCAACATAAAACTTGTAAGCTGTAGGAAGTTCGGTTAAGGAAAAACACAAAGCCGAACAAAAGAAACATTAACCAGCTCCCTACACTTCAGTACCACATCTAACTTACGCCTAATAAACCTCCATTAATTCAGTAATACGAATTATCCTGTGCTGAGATTCTTATTTAAAACAGACTGTTCGAAGGAAATTACAGATAAACATAAAAGACTAAAGGCAACGAAGATTAGTTACTTCTCTATTGCTTTTGAAGTGCACAATCTTTTTCATTGCGACCTGTGGTGGCACAGACACGAGCCGATGGTTGCCGGTTAAATTTGCATTGCTTATTAAATCCATACTTTTTTCCAGGGATATTTGCGCGAAAGTGAATCCAAAGAAACGTGACTGAAATTCGAATTCGGTTTGCCAATTTCTCGTTGAGAGCTGCTAACCACCGCTTCACCTGAACACCTACCTCTTCTTTTCACAGCAGAAAAGCCTGAACACTCAAACAGTGGTCGATCGGATAAATAAAATTCATGTTGAATTATTCTAGTATCTCATTGTTACTTGTTAACAATTGTAATTTCTTAAAATCTTTTAGTAAAATACAAATTAGTTGGAATAAATTAAAGATTATTTTTTTCAAGGAATTTGTACAACGTGGGTGAGCTGATCATTTAAACGCTTACATGGTGGTAGAAAAATATATCATGAAGAAACAGAGACATTTGAAATTACTATCGAAAAATTAAAAGACCATCACTTCTGTGAACCATTGTCAAAGATAAATAACTTTTGCCATCAATTCGTTATCTTTTCCGCATATCAACCATAAACTGTGTGTATTACTCTGTAACCCTCTACTACGAATGGCTCTTGGGCCGTGAACAACATTATAAAAAATGTAAAAACAAAATGCAAATTCAGTGTGAAAACATAAAGCATGGTTTTATTAAAAAGAAACGATGAAAACATATTAACAGTGGCGATTCTACGGGGGGTGCAGAATGGGACAAGGCTTTCCCAGAATTGGCTGGCTCTATGGTTGCACCCCACAAATTTTTATAAGTTTCAAAAGTTTATGAAATTGATCAGCCTCTGATTTTGATAAGATTTGATCTTCAGCACTTTTCCCTCTGCGTTTTCTTTTTTATTTAGCTTTTTAATGACATTAATACTGTTAGTGTTGCCGTTAGTATTAACAATCTGATTTTGTTTTGAAATTAATCTCTCTTGCGTTTCAACAACTTGAGAGTAAAAAAGAGAGCAAGAATAGATTATAACTCCACTTCTTCTTCTTCTTCTTCTTCTTCTTCTTCTTCTTCTTCTTCTTCTTCTATGTGCCCTGTCCCTTCAGGACGTAGGCGATCATGGATCTCCACGTCTCCCTATCCCTTGTGGCTCTTAGTATGTTTGTTCCTGTTGCTCCTGGCAACCCCCGTTTCGTCATCCACCTGATCAGACCCTGCAAATATGTTATCCGCTGCCTTCCTCTGTCTCTCCTTCCTTCTATCTGTCCAGTCAGTATCAGGTTCTCCAGGCTCTCCTTCCTCATTGCATGTCCCAGGAACTTTAGTTGTCTCTTCCTGATAACTCCACTACTATGAATAAAAAGTTATTCCGCTTAATTTAGTGAAGTAACATACTTATAGTCAAACTCATTTCTAAGTTCTGTATACGATAGTGGTGTAGTATGAAAATGAAGACGCTGCTTGAGTTTCCCCCCTCCTCCTCAGAAAAATCTCAGCCCCTACGTGCCCCCCCCCACATTTTTAGAGTTCCACAATCGCCACTGCGTACTAAAAGCGTAAATAATTTTCATAGTTAAATCCTTCGAGATATAGAATCTTTACTGTCTTGTTCACGGTTGAGTCTAGTATCAAGTGATATAATAATAATAACAATAATAATAAAAACATATTCAATAATAAAAAAGGCAGTAATCTACAAACCAGATTTATATTTAGTAGATTCTATAGAAAAGCAAAACAGAAGCCAAGAACCAACTACTGCGGCAAAAATATGAAAATGAGAGCCAAAGATAAAGCTCTTGAACAGATGAAACAACGTTGGCAAGACAAACCTCTGCATGGCCAATATCCAGAACGTGCCAATAAATCTAATGTTGATAAAGTTAATACTCATCGATGGTTACGTGCATATGGATTAAAGTCTGAGACTGAAGGCTTTATTCTTGCAGCACAAGACCAAAGTCTTTTCACTAGAAACTTACAGGCAAATATTATACAAAATAATGTGGATCCAAAATGCAGGTTTTGTGATAAACACCAAGAAACAATAGACCATCTAATCTCAGGTTGTTCTGTAGTTGCCCCAAATGAATATAAAAATCGTCACGATAGAGTGGGGCAATATTTACATTAGACAATGTGCAAAAACTATGGAAAATCTATAAACAAACACTGGTAAGAACATCACTCAGCACCGGTTACAGAAATAGAATATGTCATCATTCTATGGGATTACACCATCTACAGAGACAGAAAAAATGAAGCAAATAAGCCGGACATTATTGTCTTATTAAGTACTGCCCACACACTAAGGAGAACTTTGTCTATGTAACGCTAGGTATGATGGGGAAGATAGAAAAAACATGAAATGGAGCCATAACAACACGCCACAACCTGCCTTAGGTCTTCCTGCAGACTTTGTTGGTAGTGCGACCATAGCAGAAATCGAAATATGATGAAAAAATGACATAATAATAACCAGGAAATTGAAATAGAAAAGCTGCGGAAATTGAAAACAAGAATAGTACAAGTGAGAGTAGGCGCGCCTGGAATTATAAAAAAAGGAGCACAACAACATATTGAAAAAATCCCCGCAAATCCAAGCTTAAGAGAAAGACAAAAAATTTTCTTGACACGTTGTGAAGCTCTTTGTCCATGTAACGCTGGTGATGTTTTGGGAATTAGAGAAACAAATCATGAAATTTAGCCATAGCAACACACCATTGCCTTAGGTCTTCGCACACACTTGTGTTTATAGATGAAATCAAAATGTAATGATGATGATGATGATGATGATGATTAAAAAATTCCACAAATCACCCTTTCAATATTGATTAGGTAGAATGCTGCTTAACTTCGGTCAGTGCTCAGGCGATGTTCAAAATAATGACAGATCAGACGTATTGATTGATTAAGGGTGTTGCGCTTTATGATGACGTTTAATATTACAATGCAATGACAGGTTTAAGTTACATGAGCAAATATAAAGATTTACATTGATTAATAGCGGTTCTGTTGGACTTTTTCTCTCGTTTACTAATTGATTATTTCAGCGATTCGAATCAAAAATCAAGAACAATACGAATCTTTTAAACTTGAAAAAAAATCAGCAGAACAAGAGTCACACGAAATCAGTCGTCTCTGGAAAGAGGAAAAGATTATGAAAGTGTGATAAATGATGGCGAACTCTAAGGGCATTTCGACTGTTATTTGCTGTAAGTTATTTTAAATTACTAATTGTTTTCGACATTTTCTTTCTTAAAAATTGCATTATAATTAATATATGCTTTAATATTTTAAAGTTAAGATTTGGTTGACTGAAGTACGAGAGATTTTGTATCAAAAGAATATTTTTCCTGCACCATTTACTTTTCTTTGTTGAAAAGGCCATAATTTTTTCAATTCGAGTGAGGAAAAAACTTTAACGTTCTTGTTCAGTTTATAAAACTGAACCCTGATTTTGTGTCCGTTTGGATAAATAAAAGTGCTAAAATCTTTACTAATTCTGCACCATTGTTTATATATCAGAGTGTATCAAAAATAATTTTAAAAAACTTTGGGGACGAGTTCCATACACCAAAAAAAAAAAACAAAAGCTAAAAAATCCATTTAAATATATGTCTGCAAACCCTTCGTTTTTTAATTACTAACAGTATAGCCCGGCGTTGCTCGGGTGTAATGAAAGCTTTAAAACTAATCCATGGTCCTGGAGCTCAGACTCATTGGACGTTGGCACGAAAGACTAAAAAGCAATAGCTGTTTCCAGTTAAAGAGAAACCATAGACTGAAAGAAAAATGAATGGATGTAAGTCAAATTTGGATTTCCTGGTATCGATATCAAATTTTCTGCACTATTGTAAGAACTGCAACCTTGAAACTTCTGAATATCGTTTCTTATGTCTTTGTCTATGAGTGTATCAAATTTGATTAAAATCGGATCACTCCTTCTATAACCCGATTTTTTCGATTATCGATTTCCGATATTTATCGGGGGTACCTCGACACAAAACCTAGCTAATATTTATATTTATATTAATATATTGCATATATTCATGCACATTATATGTATATATGAATATATCATTCAACCATGGCAGTGGTTGAATATATTTTTAAGTCTGACATTGAGTGAATCTAGGCAGGTTTCAAGCTTCACCACTAATTCAGTTTTCAGCCAAATTTCAAACAATTTACAGAGTTAGATAAGACACCTCTTTAGCTACATTTTGAAAAAGAATTTTGAATCTTGGTTCAGTAGAAATAAGTTACATCAAAATATGTGAAGTTCTTAAGGGGAGACTGTTACGTATGAACATAAGTGAGTGACTAACGCTTCTAATAATAAATCTTATTCTTTGTAACTTTTTCTATTTAATATTTTTGCATGGAATTTTCAATATTTAAATTATGATGATACCTTTTATCATATTTGTCAATCAAACTTTGCTTATCACTTATTTTATCAGAATTGATTATCAGAATTAATTTTAAATCAATTTTTTATTGTATTTTCAATTAATTGCATAAAATTGTTTTTTCTTTTGAATGTGGTTTTCAGCATTAAATTTATAATAAATTAATAGCAATGCTTGAAAAAATCATGGATTACATCGAAAAATGATCCCATGAAAAGTAATATTCTTAAGATTATATTAAACGAGAAAAGAACAAGACAAGATATTCTAGTAAATTAAAAATAAGAAATTTCTTATTTAAAATATTGCAGCTAAAAATAAAATTTGAATTAACACAGAGGAACTTTTTAGGAAATGGGTTAAGTCCAACATATTTTTTAATTTATACAGCGTTTAAACAATAAATTTAAAAAATATATCGGATTTAATCTATTTCCTTAAAAATGTGTATGTTTACATCAGGATACGAATCAGAGCAAATAGGTATATTTCAAGAATCGGCTAGAATGTGTGTCAAAAAGCACTATTCTGGGTTTGTTTAGACAGGAAGTTCTGCGTGACCGACTGCACAAGGCACGTCAGATATAATGTTATTTTCCCATAGGTGTGCAGGTTCTAATCCTGCCGAAGTTCGCATATTTTCTAATATTTCTCGCATATTTAGGCTAGTACATATAAAGATCTGCTTAATATTAAAAACAGAGCATCTATTCAAATATAAGTATTTATTTAAAATAATGTCTAAACAATTTATATATATATATATATGTGTGTGTGTGTGTGTGTGTGTGTGGTTTTCTTAAAGTTAAAATAAATGTTGATTTTAGTTA
This sequence comes from Ascarosepion bandense, assembly GCA_037127315.1. Taxonomy (NCBI): domain Eukaryota; kingdom Metazoa; phylum Mollusca; class Cephalopoda; order Sepiida; family Sepiidae; genus Ascarosepion; species Ascarosepion bandense. The sequence continues at coordinate 134,784 of JBBBDQ010001659.1, read as the reverse complement.
ATCATTATTATTATTGAGCAGTGAGTTAGATCCTAACCGGCAGCACCAAACTTGTGGTGTTTTGCCATTTTTTATTCTTTTTTTCTTCTATTTTACATGTTTTCATTTCATTTAGAGTGTACATTTCTCTTGCAGTCATATTTGCGTAAAGAATCAGAGTCTAGATTTACATCCAATTAAATGCCGTCACAAAGTCAGAATCCCTTTTGAAGTTATACTAATACTAGAAACGGAATCATCCTTTAAAAAACATTCCACTCGATCAATTTTAAAACTTATTTTCTTTTTTAAAAAAATTAAACTTTTCGAAAGAAATAAATGCGAGTACCTACAAAAATTCACTAAAGAAGAGGATCAGTCAATTAAGTGCCATACGTGATACACGCTTTGGGCGATCATGTCTCGAAAGAGACATGACTGACTGAGCAGAAGATTATCCCGCAGTAGGTTGCCAGCCAAGCCTATAGAACCCAATCTGTCCTATTATTTAACCCATAACTGGAGGGAAAAGACGGATTAACACCTTTCCAAAAGGTGTTTGTGCGTAAGTGAATACAAGTAATAAAACTGGAATTTGAACTCTGCTCCCCGATTTGTCGTTCCGAGTCGATATCCGCTGCACCACAACGCACGTCCTAAAGGAGTGGATACATGATGTAAAAATGCAGTACCAAAACATAAAACAAAATTTTATCGTCAAAACCTTTGTGCTGTTATTAAAAGGAAAGAATCAGAGTATTTTTTTAATGTCAAATTTTTAAAAATCCTTTTCAGAACCATAGATATTTTAATTAAAAAGTCTATTTTTCTTGCGTCAACGAGCACAATTTGTACAGAAAAGCGTCTTTTGTAGTGAAAAACATTGATTTGGAAATTATTGTGAAAATCAAATAATTGTCGGATTTTAATTAAACTTATTCACAACCGATTTAAGTTATTTTTAAAACGTCCTTTTCTTTTTTTGTAAATCTTGGTAAAAATAATTTTATGTTTGTTACACCACACGACACTTATTTAATTTCATGAAGTTTTGAGTAATTCTTTTGTGTATTGCTTAATTAATATTTCTATTAGTTTTAAGGTGAAGTCCTCAGAGAATTTAAATAATAATTTTTTTGTCAAACAGGACCATCATTTACAGAAAATCTGCTCTGACTTATAAAATATAACACGCAATAAAGCTAAGAAATCATTTAATTAGAAAAAGTTTATGAATAAAATATATGATAGACACTATTGTGCCATTTTTTCGATGAACAATGAATTTTATAAGAATTGTATTCCCTGATTAAAATTTTGATTAAAATAATTTATAAAGTTTTAAATCTTAAAATTTTGTATTAATTTGTATCGGTCAAGTAATGTTGTTATGGATGCGTTGTGTTGCATTTGACATCGGCTCGGAACAAGAAATCGGGGAGCCGAGTTCGAATTCATTGCATTCACTTACGCGCAAATACTCTTGGGAAAGGTATTAATCCGTCTATTCCTTCCAGTTATGGGTTAAATAACAGGACAGATTGGATACTATAGCTTCGGTCGGCAACCAGTCTACCGCAGAAAGCAATGGCAACCTACTGCGGGATAATCTTCTACCCAGTCAGTCATGTCTCTTTCGTGACATGATCGCCCAAGCATGTATAACGTATGGCACTTAACTGACCGAATGTTGTTATTAAATAAAAACTTCATTACTAATCATGGAAAAACTCATTGCAATTAATACAGCGAATCTACGTGTTTTAAAAAGTATTTTGCATTGTTGTATCTGTGTATAAACATGACAATTTTTGTAAATATGGACGTTCATATATGGCCTTATCATAAAATGAAAGCGGTACCCATAAAAAAAAAATGTTAGTAATTTTCTAACATTTCCTCAACAAGTGACTTCGTACGTAATGTTATAAATCCAAAGTACCTAAAATCGATAAAACATGCAGTCATTTAGTTGCCATGCGTAATACACACCTGGGCGATCTTGTCTCGAAAGTGACATGGCTGAATGGATAAAAGATTTTCCCGCAGTGGGTTACCATTACTTTCTGCGGTAGACTGGTTGCTAGCGAAGGCTATAGAATTCAATCTGTCCTGGTATTCAACCCATAAAAGGAGGGAGAAGATACTGATTAATACATTTCCCAAAGATATTTGTGCGTAAGTGAATGCAACAAATTTAACTGGAATTCGAATTTGGTTTTTCGGTCTCTGATTCCGAGCCGATATCTACTGTACCACAACATTAGAATGTTTAAAATACTTAAATTTTTAAAGATTTCTCGGTAGTTAGTATATATATATATATATATATATATATATATATATATATATATATATATATATATGGTTAAATAAAATAAAGACAAGAGGAAAACTGTATTTTAAATCGCCTACGCGTTTCTTCCGTGATGGACTTTTTCAAAGTAGAAAAACGAATTCGTCTTTCTGCCTTGAAAAAGTCCATCATGGACGAAACGCGTAGGCGATTTAAAATACAGTTTTCCTCTTGTCTTTATTTTATTTAACCATACTGTCCATAATCTCGGATTAAAACTGAGTATATTTTTACATATATATATATATATATATCCGAGTGAATAAGAAGCGAAGAAAAATTTACAACGTCTGAAACATTTAAAACAGTGCTCGATATATAATATAGTGCTATGAATATTTATTATAAATTATATTTTAGAACATGTACAATTTGTTTTTTATATATATCCACTACAAATTGTACATTTTGTTTCGACATTGTACTTCCAATGTCTCATCAGGTGGTGTAGAAAGGAATGGAAGACTTCTTTTCTTATATTTGGGAGTTATGTGTGAGATGTTGAATGGGGTTAGCGATAAGGGAATAAGTCTTGTAAATTGTCCGTTAGAATTTTGAAGACAGTGGGGTAGGTAAGGGATATAGTTGATTCATGAAAGTGTGTTTTATGACCGCCTGGCTAGACCTTATCCTTTGGTTTTATTATAGGGGGAGAATAAGGGGGTGTAAAGGGTGGGAAAGGATGGGATTGAACCTATCTTTAATGTTTTTTGTACAACTATAGAATATTTTTGTATTTAAGCACAGTTTTATAATTAATCTAATTTTGTATATTTAACCTTAATTTTGAATTTAGGAAATTACTTTTTTCTATAAAACTTTAAATTAGATTTGATTATAGTTTGTGGTGTGTAATAGGGAAAATTTGATATAAGAGGGTTGTTAGTACCATAAAGGTATATCGCTTCGGTGGGGGGGGTCCTAGTTTTGGCTTGTGCAGTTTTTTTCAGCATGATTGTAAGGTTAATTCTTTAATGTGTTTGCAGTTTACTGTGGTTTCATGCCTCTGGTTTAAAAGCTTGTCGCTATTTATGTATTTAATGATTTCAATTTTTTCTTGAAGTCAAAGGAAACATGGTTCATTTACTGATTTAGCTATTCTTGCTTGTTTGAGGACTTTCCATTTAACTTTAGGTGTTTTATTTTCGTTTTTTAACTTTCAAAAGTGTTTGGAAAGAGACATCATGTTTTATTTTTCTTTGTTATTGAAGGATGAGAGCTGATTATAAAAGCGCTTTTTAAATACGTTCATGGTGTTTCCGATATACATTTTTCATCTTTGGGATTCTCCATGGATGAAATCGAACACGTATATATTAGGGATTTCGTTAAACATTTATTAGGAATGGGGCATTGGTTTGTGTTTCTACAGTTACAAAGTTTGTTATTATGTGGCAGACTGGTATTAGTGTTGGAGTTATTTTTGTTGTGTGCTTTTAATATTTTATTGTTATGTAATTTAATTATTCTTTCTAGATTGTTGGAGCAGCTATAGCTTAGTTTTATTGTATTTCTATTGAATATTTTGCTTAGAGGGTTATTTTTGGGAAAATGCTTCTCTATTAGTTTAAGAAATTTATGTCCCAATTTAAAGTTAACTAACTGATTAAAAGGAGGGTTATACGATATGATTTTCCTCTTTCTATTTTTTTCTTTTTGAGCTCTTGAATTTCTCGACAAAGTTAATTTTGGATCATTGATATCCGCTGTCTTTGAGAATTTTATCGTAAATTACTTTGTGTTTATCAAATATTTCTTTATTTGAGGAGTGTGTGTTAATGCGGCGTTCGACTGATGATGGGATATGCTTGATAATAGATGGTGGGCGATTAGAATTTGGGTTTATATAGATTGGGTTAGCATTATTTTTCAGGTCCTCCTCTCAGTGGTGGACTGGGGTAAAAAGTGGCTAGTAAATTTTAATGCTTCTAAAACGAAACTCCTATCTGTCAACTATCACCCATAAGCATGGACCAATCAAGTCTCCCTGAAACCAATACACTGCACCTCCTCAGTCTTACCCTATCTTCCGCCCTCAAGTTGAATCACTACATTGAATCAATAGCTAAATCCACTGCTTGGATTCACTGTTGGGTCACTCTGTTGGGCCAGAAAGTTTTTTCCACCTGAATTCATTTTGCACATATACAAATCAACCATCCGACCGTGCATGGAATACTGTTGTCATACCTGGTCAGGCGCCTCTGCTGTTCGTCTCACTGTTCTCGACAGGCTCCAAAGGAGAATGTGTAATGTGATTGGTCCCGACCTAGCCGCAAGACTCCAACCACTTTCTCATAGTCTCTTCTATAAACATTTTCATGGCTTCTGCTCTGACGAACTTAGGTCACAGGTGCCCCCCCACAAGAATTTGGGCAACCAGGCTGGCAACAATGTGTCACCATTTTACAGTTAGATCAATCAAATGCAGGCGATAATTCTATTTTACCAGCTTCTTTTCTCGCGCTTCCCGCTTGTGGAACTCCCTTCCATATCCTTACTTCCCTGACGGCAACAACCTTCAGGAATTTAAATCCAATGTCAATTCCCTTCTTTTATCTACTTAACTTCAGCTCTTTCTACATCACACCGTGTATCTTGTTCTTTTCCTTTCTCTTTACCTTCGCAACTGTCTTCACTCTTGTGTTCACATTCTTCTCTTCCCCTTTCTCTTTCACCTCCTGTAGCTGGTTCGTTTTTGTCTTAACTCTCCTCCTGCTTAAAACTTTAACTCTCTTATGTATCCCGCTGAACATCAGTGACGATACCGCCTTGCTTGGGGTGAAATGATTAAAAAAAACAAAAAACAAATACGTCACTTCACACGTCCAAAAAAAAAAGAAGGAAACACATCGATACTGACTTAAAAAGATTTTCTGTGATATTTTAAATTAAAAGTAATATTTCTTTCAATTCAGAATAATTAAACTTTGAATCAGCTAATATTTGGCAAATAATGTTTTAGAAAAACACATTTTATTTTTGAAAGATTTTTTACCAACGAGAATTATGTTGTACGAGAATTTTTCGCAACACGCTGATGCGTGATAAAAATCTCATAGTACAGTATTTAGCATTGCTGAAGTTATCACTAACATTTTTGGTCACGATTTACAAGCTCTACATTTCGTTCAATTTGGCAAACCAATCGATGAAATTTCAATAAGCTGATTTATTTGCAAAAATACTTTGATAAAAGCCCTAGTTCGTAGTTTAATATTTTTTTAATTTAATTTTTTTTAAATAATCCATGGCAAACCATATATTTTTCAAAATTCTTTTTCTTTTCTTTGTAACAGCGAAGATAAAATTCTTAGGATTTCTTACTCTTGAGTATGCAACGCACAATTGGCTATGCATAAATATTTCTTTTTCGAGCCAAATTCAAACCTTTTTTAAGTGTTTGAACTTGTGATTTGCTTATTTATAGTTCCCGCTAGCGCAGTGCGAATTGGAAATTGGCCTCTTGATTATAAAAAATACTTAAAGAACAAATATGCAAAAACAATATTGCATTTTATTAAATAATTATCTTTTATTTTAAGCATTAAATTTTTTTAAATATGTGGAATATTTTGTATGTTAAATAATAAAACTTGTAATTTTACCAAACATTTAATGAACATTTATTGTATAAGGTTACGCTAAGTAAAACCAACTGTACTTTGTACCACTTTAGCTATTTGCAGTTTTCTCCAAAGTTTGGTTTCTATCAGTCAATGTATGGCTATTTTATAGGGTGTGGCAGACAGACAAATATAAGTCACACAATTATACATATAAATTGACAGGTTCGTCAATTTGAAAGAAATTATATATTTGAAATTTTCCCCCGATTCGTTTGTGCTAGTGCTCGACAGTGTGAGTGGAATGAACAAAAAAAAAAATAAAAAAAAACAAAGCTTGAAAGTAACTGTTCAACAGCTTGCATTAAAAGCTCTGGTTGAAAAAAGAGTGTGCAACAGTAGTATTTTACGGGGGAATGATATCAGCGTACGACATCATACCAAAGGAAAAGGCACGTCGGAAGAAAAACGAATAGATCACTGAAGAGATTCTTGACAAAATGTAAAAGAGACAGAAAACGATGCCAAAATATGAAACGGAATACAAGAAACTGCACAAGAAAATAAGAAGTAAATGTAGACAGGCTAACGAAAGTTGGCTCAACGACAAATGCGCCGAAGTAGAGAGGATGAGCACGACGAATAATGGTGATTTGTATAAAAAGAATAAAGGAACTAACAGAACAAAAATCCTTCTCAGCAACAAGATGTATAAAGGCAAAAGACGATACACTAATATTAGAAAAAGAAAAAAAATACTTTAGAGATGGGATGGGTATATTGGTGATCTTTACCACGACAAGATAAAGCAATCAACAATGCACAAAAATACAGATGGACAAGAAATATTAACAACTGAAGTGGAATCAGCAATGACCAAGTTAAACAGAAACAAAACTGCAGGACCCGACGGTATTGTAATAGAGATGTTGATGTCCTTAGAAGGCTTTGGTGCAGACAGGCTCACAGAAATAACGAACGAAATTTACAACGGCGGCAATATACCGGAGGACTTAAGCAGCTCAATTTTGATAGCATTACCTAAGAAGCCAAGTGCGAAGGAATGTGAACTCCACCGAACAATCATCTTAATGAGCCACATTATAAAACTGATCATCCGGATTCTGATGAACAGCGCGCGCAGAAGAATCAGCGGCGATAGGACGAGAACAGAAACGAGGAATGCGATATTCATAATCAGAATGCTATCTGAAAGAAATGAAAAAGGACCTTTATCTATGCTTTATAGACGACGCAAAGTCATTAGACAAAGTACGCCACAAAGACTTGATTCAGATGCTCAGCAACCTCGACATTTTCAGAAAAGACGTTAAGATAATCAAGAATCTATGTTGACAACAAACCGCTTGCAGATAGGCAGGAAGTGATTTCAGTATGTATACAAAAATAGACAAGGATGTGTTTTCTCACCGGATCTATTCAACTTATACAGTGAAGCAATTCTGAGATAAATAAAATTACTTGTCAGGATTCGTCATTGGCGGCCACAATCTCAACAATGTAAGATACGCAGATGACAAGGGGCTGATAGCAGTCACGGAAAGGAAATGCAGGACCTCCAGCAGAAGGTAGCAAAAGAAAGCGAGAAGAAAGGACTGGACGTAAACTTCAAGAAAGCTTAATGTATGATCATCAGCAAAAAAAAAAAAAAAAAAAAGCCCAAAATGCCAACTACGGGTAAGGGAAACTAAAATAAATCAAGAAAAGAAATTAAAAATACCTGGGAATTGTTCTGACAGAGGATGAAAAGTGTGACACTGAGCTTCAATTATGCATTGGCATGGCCAAGGATGCATTTCAAAAGCTAACCAGCGTACTGAAAGACAGCAAAATCTCATTGGAAACAAAGAAAAGTGTGTTAGATTGCTATGTGATGTCTGTCCTTCTGTATGGAAGTGAATGTTGGACGATCTCATTAAGGATGAGGAAGAGGTAGTAGGTGTTTGGCTTTACAGAAAAATGCTGAGTATATCATGGACTGATCATGTGAGCAACGTTGACGTGTTGGAGAGGATGCAAACAAGAAAAACTCATATCTAACATCAGGAAAAGACGGATCGGGTTCTTGGGACACGTAATAAGGAAAGAGAGCCTGAAGAATTGAATACACACAGGACGGATAGAAGGAAAGAGAGACAGGAAAAAGCAGCGCGAGACATACTTGATAGAAATGAGCAAATGGATGGCGGAGCGAGGTTTAGGAGAGCTACCAAGAGGAAAATATTAAAAGCGACAAGGGACAGGGGAAAGTGGAAGTCCATGGTCGCCTATGTCCTCAATGGACACGGCTCATGAAGAAGAAGAAGAAGAAGAAGAAGAAGAAGAAGAAGAAGAAGAAGAAGAAGTCGTTTTTGTTGAGAGATGCTAGATCAGACTTCGTCTTTGCAGCAAGTGTTGCGTGTGGTTTTCCTGTGGTAGATGTTTCGAAGGGAGATTTCTCTGCTATTTCCCACGGAAGGGACGAGAAATCTTGTCAAGCTACGAGGACAGGCCTCGTCTTCTAAAATGAAGCTGTGTGTATCACTTCGCACTCCACTTGAAGGTAGGAAGTGAAAAGTGGGAAAGAGAGCCGGTCGTGAGGAAGAGGTTGCTGAACAGAAAGCTGAAAAAAGGCTGAAGAGGGTTCGGTTAACACCTCTGGGAATCCTAGTTGCATTCTGATTATTTCAGTTGCTGTTGCTACTGAATGGAGTGAAGTAAAGAAGCCGCCAAACGCCACAATAGCCAACAATGTAGTGAATTTCGAGTGTTGGCAATATTAAAATTAATTTATTAGCTTGAAATTAAAACCAAAATTAATGCTTCTAGGAAGATTTTGTTTTATTTTTCAAAATGCATTTTAAACCTTACATGCCACCTTTTTTTGGAGGTACCTAAATAAATCTTTACTTGGAGGTACCTAAATAGATGTTCATTTGGAGGCACCTAAATAGATTTTTATTTGGAGGTGTAAACATTTTTTAGGAATCTCCGAATAAACATTTATTTAGTTTATTCGGAGATTCCTAAAAATGTTTACTTGGAGATATCTAAATAAATGTACTTTTCTTCCGAAATGAACGTGGGACAATTACTGACGGAATTTCCTCCCCGCCTGAGAAGGAACATTCGTAATTTGGAAAAACAAAGCATTACACATACAGGTCTTCTTTACAAGCTGAAAAATTACGTTGTCGCCGGACACTTTCTGAGTTGATCTAGTCTTTCCTATGAAATTCTAAAATGAAGGTTTCCCTGAACGGTTACTCGTTTTGATCCTTTCGTACTAACGCTGGTGTCTCCCAGGTCTCTATCCTTGGTCCTACATGGATTTAATTCTCATTAACGACATCACAATTTGGCATCTACACTGATGATACAACCATTTACTTTCATCTTGATACTAAGGCTGGTCAGTTCGATAAGCTCAAAATAGTAGCTGATGTCTAAAACGACTTCAAGGCTATCGTTAATTTGAGCAAAAGATGCAATGTCACTTTAATGCCTACAAAAGTAATCTTCTCTCCATTAATCATGTGAGAGGCACCGCTGATGGCTGATGCTAACCTTCAGAAAAGTGACTCGTTGCGCCTTCTTGGGATAACGGTCTAAACTGACATGAAATGGAAAGACTATATTGAATCTATTGCTAAGTCAGCTGCTAAGTAATTCGGTTCACTGCTTCGGACGAAAAAATTTTTGTCTCCAGCATCTATCTTATATATTTAGAAATCTATCATTTGTCCATGATTAGAATATTCCTGCCACATATGGCTCGGTGCTCCTGCTATTTATATCGAGCTTCTTGAAAAGATTCAAAGAAGAATCTGCAATATTATTGGTCTTGATCTGGCGACTCGGTTTCAGTCACTTATGCACCGCTGTAAGGTTGCCCCTTTGTGTGTGTGTGCGTTTTTGTTTTAATAAATACTTTCACGGTAATTGTTCGGATGGGCTCTTCGCACTGGTATCTAGACTTTATGAATTTAAGTACAATAATAGACTGGCGTCTAGATGACATCAATTTGAGCTGGTTAGATATAGCCGTAAGTTCTATGTCAACAGTTTCTTTTTCTGTACTTCTCGCCTGTGGTACTTTCTTACGGCTCCATGCATTCTAGCCAACTTTAATCTGCACAAATTCAAATGTGTTGTGGAGGAATATCTTGTCCTACACAGGAATGGGTATGGCCCGGGTTATAAAAGACCGGGACTAGAACGAACTAGAGAGTGATCGAGAGTATTCGTGACTATACGAGAGTCTTCGTCATTACACGGGAGTGATCAAGATTATTTATCATTATCCGAGAGTCGAGAGTCATCGGTCTTAGACGCGAGTTAGACGTCACTAGACGGAAGCCTTCTTCACAAGACGGACGCATACATCCTATACAGAGACATTGCCTTCTTAATTGTTATTCGTGTTAACTGTTCGTTGGTGTACTTATATTTGGTTTATTGTACTGAGGTATAATAAATCTCTATTCATATATTATCTGTGTTAATTATTTCTTGCACTATTCTTTCTCTGTTTATCCCCCCCACCCGGGATACAACAAAATGCAATGGTAATATTTATTCTCGTGATTACTCTTTTCTCTTTCTGCTCACTATTAATGTTTCAGTTTTGATTCTGTTCCTAATTCTTCTACATCCTTGCATTTTAGTGGTTTTATTCCCTTCCTTTGAATGATACCGATAAAAAATTTTCTCCTTATGAGACTGTGTTCTTGATCAAAGCAAACTCATAAATAATTATATTGCTCATATTACTGCATGCTTATCTAGACGACTCACGTTATGCCTACCCGACCATAGCTCAATTGTATAGTGAAGTATTTAAATATTCAAATTAATTATTTAAACATTTAAGCACGCAGAAAACCTACCAAACTTCATCCAAAACATATTAGTATAAAAAACAAGTATAACAGCCCCATCCTCATATGAAAACAGATTAAAAATAATGTAATTATAGAAAAGAAGCCAACACTCAATAACATTAAATATGAACACGGTCGCAATGTGCTAACCGTGTTTGAAAAATAAAACATTCCTATAACTTCAGACGCATACATAAAACACACACACACACACACATATTCAGTTTTTAAAAAATCGTCCTTTATAATGCCTAACAGAATAGCCGATAGGCAAAACTTTTATAATGTTAATTTTTGTAACTTTATTCTGAAGGAAACTTTTGGTAAATCGTTATTAGCGAGTTATAATATTTCGAACGTACTCAACAAATCCTTCGAATAATACACAATAATGCTCTTCAAATAATTCTATTGACTAATTCACTCAAACGACAATCTTTTCAATGACGGACAATACCGGAATGATGCAAACACATTATGGTGTTTATCTGCCTCCCCACTAACGCAGAATGTGACACAAAGCCTTTTTAAGTGGGGAATACCTACAGCTCGGGGAAACATTTGCCGTAGACCCTGCACAAGTCAAGGTCGGGTACCTAGTCTAATTTTCCCCAGACAAAACTCTGCCCTTCGGCCGAGCCTTGTCTGGGTTTTTCTCCGCCCGGTGGCGGGGAGTCTGATGCACAACGCAAAACAATATTTAATCTTGTAAAAAAAAAAAAAAAATACAAAAAATGTGGCACAATGCCAGAAACGAGGATTGGGAAGACCGGTCTTCATCTGTCTTAAATTAACTTAGCTAGCCTCATTCGCTGACTCAAAACAGGCTATACAGTATTTTTTAATAAAATGTTGTTAGTAATAAAAAAAAAACCTCAGTTCTTAATCGTGATAGAAAAATCAGTTAGCTTGACGAGATTTTTCTGTATCGTGTATAAACCAATCATTCGTCCAACCATACACGCAATCACACACCCATCCAAACACAACAACAAAGAAAAATGAAACAATCGCAAACGAAAAGTACCCAGCATCCACCTGGGAATTAACTAACGGTGAGATGTTTAGCTAAAGAAAGTGGGGAAAAGATAAAAGTGGGGCCAATGACCTTACATACCCTAGCTAAGTTTTAACTAGGTGAAGCAAAGAAAAACAAACCTAACTAGCCTAGTTTCGGGTGGGATTGACAATGTTTAATACAGGTATCCCAATATCCTAATGTTTAACTGGCATCAAAATTCCACTTCAAGTCGACTCTTTTCACTCGACAGATGCATGCAAGACTCACCTACCTTTTGTTAAATTCTGATGGAGGAAGTCGTCGCCTTTACGCCTTGATCTTGACTTTAAGCCGATGCTTAAAGAACAAGATCATTTGGGAAGAGAAAAATTCACTCTGTCGTGTCGTCCATATCACGAATCACAAAACAAGTAGTAAGTATACGAACACATAATGCTCATCCCTAGTCAAAGACGGCACCACATTGCTACAAACAGAAACATCTTCAAGGACAAAGAACTTTCCGCGCAGCAGGCCAACCCACTTAATCTTCAACCCACTTGCACAACGGTACTACGACATCGCAGTGGAAGGTGGCGTGAGTCAGAGTCTTCACAACCGAATCACCACAATGGACGCAATTGGGCGAAATTACCAAACTCGCTGTAGAAAGCTTTTTACCTATTCAGAGACCCTTTCGCATAATCGGTCAGATGCGTACCAAATGACGCTTATTCTGAATAGTCCTACCCTTCACAGCGCAAATCAGACTAGCGAGGACAGCCTTCAAACGGATGGCTAAGGACTTGGTTAAAATTTTCAACTCTGTATTTAACATCGTCAAAGGCCTGAAATTTTCTATCCCATCCCCACCGTCCTTGTTTTTGCGCAGCAACTTGATTACTTTCTTAGTGAAGCGTTGAGGTATAGATCCCTACCTTATCCAGTTGTTGGGAACCAGCGTCAGCAAAGGAACAAGAACAGACGACCGTCTCAAGTAGAGTTCGTAAGGAATACTATCTAATCCCGGAGATTTATCCCGGCCAACCAGCTTCAGCACATCCCATATCTCAGATTCTGTTACGGGACCTTCGCACCTAGCAGCCTCGAGAATTCGGCCAAACAGACATCGAAATGAGCAGGGCTCAGACTGGGATCCCTGGTGAACAGAACCTGAAAGTAGTCACGAAAAGCCTCACATATGCCCACGTTTGTAGTTACGTCAACGTGATGCACGCGATATAGCTTTCGGTAGCATTCCTCCGTTCCCAGTTCTGTGGCCATATTCGTTGCCTCTGGAAATATTCTTTTTAACCTAGTACAAGAGCTCGATTCGTCTTGATAAGTAAGAAAGCCAGCTCCACCCTAGCTATGGTTACGTCAGCATTAACACGGGATTTAATCGCCCGATTAATTTTTCTTTCACTGCAAACCAATTTAGATTGAGTCGACTACTATACTGAGCAGCGAATGACGTAATTTTAGACTTTAAGGAATTCTACTATTTATTCCCAACCACAGCTCCTGTCAATTTCCGCTGTAGCATTAATAGCAGCTAGTTCCGGAAATATAGCTTCTCAAACAATGGCGAGTTCAATTTCCAGTACCCAGCCAATTTATTCCAAGGCGTATCTAAATTTACACAAACCCGGACGAACCTCTGATCTACGTGAGCTATAGAAATGAAACTTGGACAACCTAAGTGCCTTACATCGACTATCCTAACTAGAACTTAGTCGATGTAGCTAGAACAAAACACTGAAGCCTAGCTGGCCCTATTGATTCAAGCCAAAATAAAAGACGGGGTTGCTCATTTCGGTACTTACCGATAATATCCAACTTGACGATAAAGTCACCAGGGGCCAAAACTCCAGATGCATTCTTCTCTGGGCAAAAAGAGGACAGGTGACAAGTTTGCCCACACTTTCAGCAAGTTTGTTTACGGCCGGACACAATGACCGGTATTTTCTGGCCCCCTACGTCCATACAGTTGGAGATGGAGATGAAGGTTTGTCGGCCGATCATTATTTCGAAACTCCACGCCCTGCACAGGTCGTCAGCGGAAGCATTGAAAATCCGCCCAAACTTGATTAAATAAGCAGCTAAATTCTCCCTTAAGATCTGATGAGGAACCTCGTATACTAGCACTGGGGCCATCTCCAGTCTTCGTGTTCTGTCCTTATTACGAAATCAGTAATTATTAGGTTGCGACTGCAGACATCTTCGCAGTCGACGGGCGTTGGTAACAGTACATCCCACGTAAAGAACCCTTTCTTTTAATCATTCTTTGGAGTTTAACCCCCAGAAACATCAAAGACTTGATAACTGTTTCTTTTGTGGTGCGTAAAATTTTGTCAGCTCGTTTTTCTACCATAAAGACGGACATTCTTTTTTCAACCTTCAGTAATTCTTTAGTTTCAAAATAGTTTTATAAAACAAGAAATATTTAAAAAATATATATACTAATATAATACAAGAAATATTTAAACTATTATATACTAATATAATACAAGAAATATTTTAAATATTGTATACTAATATAAAATCTTTGAACAAGAAAAAATACGGAACCAAAAACTCGAGGAGTGTGAAAAGAAAATAAACTGAAAAAGAATAAACAAATAAAAATAAAGACAGCAAAATTCAAAATAAAAAAATAAAAGAACTTAACTTTAAATTTTGACTTTAACTGAAAAATCAAATGTAAACAAAAGGGAGACTCTAAAGTGGTCTAAAAAGATCGTACGTGGTTTGCAAAATCCGACACATTGAAATAATAAAAGCAAGAGTCTGACCCTGCTTCTTCGACTCTGCACATGCACAACACCGAACGGTGTTTATCTGCCTCCCCACAGAGGTGGAATGTGGCCCAAAACCTTTTTATAGTGAGGAATCCGAGCCAGAAAGCCAGGTCAAAAATTTCCATTAGACCCTGTATATGACAGGGTCGGTTAACTAAGCTAACTTTCCCCAGTTGAGAATCTGCCCTTCGATCGAGCCTCGTCTGGGTTCCTCTCATCTCGCAGGCAGAGAATCCGACGAGATTAGAGTTCGAGTTTACGCATAACAACGAACATCCTCAGACTTCTGTCTGAGTGCTATATATTCTAAATATTGGTGGTCACGTTATCCCAGTAGTACAAGTCATTCAACGGTTACGTTCATTGCCTGTAGACCCGTGTTTGACCACACGTGTCGCCATCAACATTTTCTTCCGACATAACACGTCCCCTTTTGAGCTAACTCCCTTTAGAGTCTATCTTCTGGAGTATGCATTTTTACAGGTTGCTTCAACACTTCAAAATTCCGTCGTAGTTCTTTTTCTTTTGCTGTAGCGCTGCGATTCAATAATGGCGTAGTTATGTCGAATGTATGACATAATATTTTCGTGGGAATTTCTTGCCTGAGACTTTCTAAATCAGTGTGTCTACGTCTTAACTGGTTCAGTTGACGTTCATATTCCCACCTTTGTCCCTGTACCATATAAGTCATTGGACCGATCCTTTTTTTTTTATCACAGCATCTTTCTAAATAAAAATACATTTTCTCCTGGGTTAAAGTAATTAATTGCAGGGATATTTCTTGGTGTTTTCACCTTCCGTTCAGGTAGTATTTTGTTGAACACAAACATAATTTTTCTGGCGAACATCCATTCCATCGGCGACATTCTAGATCTAGTGTTAGGATTTGCCGTAATTCTGAAAACGCACAGAAATTGCTGAAGTATTTTCTCATCTGACTCCTCCCTTTCCGATTTTAAGAGACATTTTGAACTTGTCAATACAGCGTTCCGCTTGTTTGTTTGATCTTGGATGATACAGGGGCGTTGTAATATGTTGTATTTATAAGGACTTGCAGAATAACTTGAATTCACTAGATGTGAACTGCGTGCTGTTGTCCGACCATGAAATCATGTATACCAAAACTTGCAAAGATTTTGTGCAATAAATTTTTGCTACCGTGGTATTTGGTCATCAGCATTTCAATATTTCAGGCCACTTAGTATAACTGTCGACGACCACTAGATAATATGTTCTAAAAAAAAACAATACACTACGTCCTTTAAAACTAACTCGCTTAGCCGACTTCAAATGGATTGACTAGATTAAATCAATAGCGAAATCTACTGCTAGGAAGGTCGGGTCACTGTGTCGGTCTAGGAAATCTTTTCTCGTCTGAATCCATCTTGCACATTTACAAATCTACCATTCGTCCGTGAATTGAATTGAATACTGCTGTCACATTTGGTAAGGCGCTCCTGCTATTCATCTCGGCAAAATTCAAAGGAGAATCTGCAATGTAACCGATCCCGAACGCATATGTTCATGGCTTATGCTGCAACGAACTTAGATCCCTGGCGCCTTCCTCTACATGAATTTACTCGTGCTTGTAGACTGGCAACAAGGTCTAACCTTTTTACAGTCCAGACAACCATATATAGCTTTCACTTCTACTCTAATAGGTTCTTTTTTCGCACTTCCCACATGTGGGACTCCCTTTCGTATACTTGTTTCCCTGATAGCTACAATCTCCAAGAGATTAAATACAACATCAATTGCTATCCCTTGACTTTCATCCCTTTCCAGATACCCACTGTCTGTTGTTCTTCTCCTTTTTTTGGCTCTGCTCACGTAAATCTCTTGACAACAGTGTTCCCATTCTTCTCTTATCCATTTTCCGACACCTCCTGTAACCTGTTCCTATTTGTCATCTTCCTTGCGCGCGCCACTAACAGAACTGCATTGCTTAGAGTGAAACGATTATATATATATATATATACTAGGTGTATAGCCCGGCGTTGCTCAGATGTAATGAAAGCTTTAAAACTAATCCATGATCCTGGAGCTCAGACTCTTTGGGCGTTGGCACGAAATACTACAAAGCAATAGTTGTTTCCAGTTAACGCGAAACCGTAGACTGAAAGAAAAATAAATGGATGTAAGTCAAAGTTTGATTTCCTGGTATCGATATCAAATAGGGTTTTTTGTCGTAAATTGAATTTTGATGGCTAAATAAGTCCTCTGAGTAAATGGTATCATGGCTGAGACTAAGAACTACAATTATACCTACTTAGAGCCAAACTCGAAGCAAAAACTAAATTAAAAGGGCTGCAAAAATATAGACATACAAGCAGATAAACAGATAAATAAGCATTATAAACGATTATATATATATATATATATATATATATATATATATGGCTGGGTATTTAGAATATACATATGCAGTAGCGAGCATAAAGATCAGAACGATGTTAAGAAAAAGTTTTGGTGTGAAATAACTTCTTATTTTAAAGCTTCATAGAACGTTTTATCACAGAAAAATAAGGAATTAAAGGTAAATTATATAGTTCCAAAAAATATAACTCAATAAACTTATTTTGATAAAGTTTTAAGAATAATTATACAACATTCGAAAAAATAGATGGTCAAAAACCTCAGAACGATTAAGAAAATCATACTGTTATAATGAATACATCATATCCAAATGAAAATAGCGTTCATAAGTACTTAATATGAGAAACCTTTACTTTCAATAACTACTTGACATCGTTTGCTATATGAGTGAATTAATTTCTTGCATTCATTAACGGACTTTTTTTCCCATTCTCCTTTAAAATTAGTCCATAGTTCTTCAACGTTTGTTGGATTCTATTCCTTAGCTCTTTCGTTTAGTAACGTTCAAACATTCTCAATAGGATTCATGTCGGGGCTTTCAGCAGGCCTCTCCATAACAGTAACATCCTCCTCAGAAAGAAATGTCTTAACAGATTTCGCTGTGTGACATGGCGCGTTATCATGAATAAATACAGCTGGTTGATTAATTGCAGTTCTAAAATTAGATACAACATATTTCTTCAATATCTCTTAGTATACAGTTGCATTAATTTTACCGTGTAGCCTAACAAGATGTCCCGTACCAGCAACTGAAATCATGCCAAACACCATCACACTTCCTCCTCCAAATTTAACGCTACTTTTAATGCACCCAGGCAAATATCGATCCTTGGGACTGCAAACCTTCTCCCGTCACAACCCAACAGGTTAAACTTTGACTCGTCGCTAAAATGAATACAATCTCACTGTTCGTCTCTTCATATGAGGTGTTCAGTGGCAAATTTCAATCAGCTCATTTGATTCCTTTTAGAAATGTAAGACTTCGTAGAGGCTACTTGACTGTTCAGATTTATTTCATTAAATCTTCGGATATAATGTGTCTTGATATTTTAATGCCAAGGTTAGCATTCGCTCTCTTTTTTATTCTTTATCAATCCATCTGGCTTTGCAGTAGTTTTCATAGGCCCGCCAGTGGTTTCTTAGCTTCACATGACCCAGGTTCCTCAAGTTTTCTTAAAATTCTATGAATAACACTTTTAGATTTCTCCACAATCTTTGAAATATTCCCAGTCGAGAGTTTATCTTCATTACGTAACTTGACTATCAGTTTTCTAAGTATCAATGACGTCACGGATTTCTTCGCCATGTTTGCAATGCAAGAGCCAGTAAAGAGCCGGTGTAATTTAGTAAAATACCCGATTTTATATTCTTACCCTCAAAAAATTTTCAATAATGTAAAATAATTATTAAATTTTATGGATTTATTTAATCGTTCTGATGTTTTTGATAATCTATTTTTTTTTTCAAATATTATATAATTATTCATATAACTTTATAAAAATAAATTTATTGAACTTCAGATTTTGGAATTATATAATATACTTTTATATCCTTTTTCCCTTAATAATATGTACTTCAAAACTTTAAAATAAAAAGTTATTTCATATTTAGTTTTTTCTTAACATCGTTCTGATCTTTACGATCGCTACTGCATATGTATATCTAGAATTTATAGCATAAATATGTTATAATATCACTACAAAAGTAGCTATTTATATTATAATATATGTATGCTATAAATTCTAAATAAATATTATTCTCTCTACTTTGTATTGAGCACATTTTTAAGAATAGTGTTTTTTGGATATATAATTTTATTCCATTCAAACCTGCCCTATATATATATATATATATATATATATATATATATATATATATATATATATATAGTCATCCGCAGACAGATCTGTTTCGCTGTATCACAGCTCATCAGTACGGTTAGACATCCGATTGCTTTTAACCCAGGATTGAAACCCGACCGAAATGGCATCAATCGGCGATTCTACCTTTGAGCTATGGGCGCTCGGTAGAAGAAGGCAGACTTTTAGCGTGTATCATTATACACGCCCAATAGCCGAGAGTGTTCTAATTCATTGCTGAATTAATATATATATTCATCACCAACATACAAGCTTGTTTCGCTGTATCACAGCTCATCAGTATGGCTAGACATACACTTGATTCTGGACTGGATCGAAACTCGATATATATGTAAAATATTTGATTTCCTCTGTCATAATTCGACGGACTTTTGTTAAGAATAATGAAGACGGCCTTAATTCAGTTTACATTTACATTTTTTTTTCACGTTATCATACAAACAGTACTTTGTGGGTTTTGAAAAACAGAAATGTATCTGACTAGGCGTCTGCTTCCGGATTAAGTAGGCACTATAGCAGACGAAAAGGATCAGCCAAAACAGTAATAATAATAATAGTAATAATAATAATTATTTCCTTTGATTTTTACTTTGTACACATTTCTCTCTGGGTTCCAACCAGAGGCAGAAGGTCAGAAATTACTTCATGAACTATTTCCATGATCATTAAAAAAAAAAAAAGAAATTACATCGATAAATGTCTTCGTAATGTATGAGTTTTACTTGTGAGTATAAATATTGTATTTCTTTAAAGCATAAACTACCAGGAATTCCTTCAGTAAGTCTATCCGAACCTTTTTTAAATCAGTCCGAGGGCTCCAAGTACAAATGAAATTATTGTTGTTCTCGTGTGTTACATTTTTGAGATTTCCACTTTAAGGTCCTTGTATTGTGATAGTTTTTTTAAAGATCTTTATTATAATTATTTTATTTATCACGCAGAAATAAAAATTTATATGCCAATGTGATGTTTATTCCCTTGATACCACTATTATTTTATACACGTTAGCCTCCCTCGGTAGTCTACTTTTACATTTTCATATTTGTGAACTAAGTACAATGCAATATTTATCATTTGGCTTTTATAAAATTATTTATTTACCATTTTTTAAAGAAATAAATTTGAAAAAACTTTTTTATTTAAAAATGTATAAAAAAATATAAATACCAATTGCAATGAACTATAATTCAATATTTGTAATTTACAATTCTCTAAATAAAAATGAAAATTTTTCTTATTAAACCTAATAAATAAACAGTGTTTAATATCTTTGTTGTCAGTTCTCAAGAAACACTATCAGACGTATCTGAAACGATTTTTAGTTTTTCTGCCAGTTCTGCTGTACAAACTTCTCTGAATCTACTATGAATTACAATATGAACTTAATTATAAAACGCACGAGTAAAGGCAGTGAAAAAAAAACCCGGCTGAAACAAATTTAAATTTATTTTCCGAGCGATTTCTTTAAAGATAAGTACAGCGACTTGTAATGAACTTTAACAATTAGTATAAATAAGTTAGTATTTACACTATTTGCATTATTCAGATGTGCGTTATTGTGCAGTGGATATCAACTCGGAACGATGAATCGGGGTGACGAGTTCGAATTCAAGTTGAATTCTTTGCATTCACTTTTTTTTTTTTTATAAGCGTTTCACCCCGAGCAAGGCATGTCACTGCCACTACTGTGCAGGGGGCTACGTAGAGAGGAGAAAGGCTGGTTAAATATAGGACATAACAGAGGGTGGGTGATAGGCGGGTGAGGATACCGAGAATGAGGGTTGGGTAGATGAGAGTGTTGTGAGAATAGTTGGGAGTTAGTGTGATAGGAGGTGTCTATTGACCCTACATTTAAACACCTGGAGATTGTAACTGTCGGGAAAGCAGACTTGTGGAAGGGAGTTCCACAGGCGGGAAGCGCGAGAAAAGAAGCTGTTGGAGTAGAATTTACGGTTACATCTTATTTGTTTAACTGTAAAAGGGTGGGACCTAGTTGCTAATCTAGTATCTCGTGTAAATTCGTGCTTGGGCGGCACCAGTGATCTAAGCTCATCGGAGCAGAAGCCATGAAAGTACTTGTAGAAGAGGCACAGGGAAGCTACATCACGCCGGTGTGAGAGCGGCTGCAGCCGGTCTGCCAAGTTAGTATCAACCACGTTACAGATCCTCCTTTGTATTTTGTCAAGAAGCCCAAGGAGAGCAGCAGGGGCACCCGACCAGATATGGCAGCAATATTCAATACACGGGCGGATGGTAGATTTATATATGTGCAGAATAGTTTCAGGTGGGAAAAATTTCCGGGCCCTGCACAGAGAGCCGACTTTCATAGCAGCAGATTTGGCAATGGATTCAATATAGTCATTCCA
Source organism: Ascarosepion bandense (assembly GCA_037127315.1). Taxonomy (NCBI): domain Eukaryota; kingdom Metazoa; phylum Mollusca; class Cephalopoda; order Sepiida; family Sepiidae; genus Ascarosepion; species Ascarosepion bandense. The sequence goes on along the minus strand of JBBBDQ010001659.1, from coordinate 113,577 downwards.
TTTGAGGTCCGCCGAGAGTGTAAGGCCAAGGAGGCGTAGTATTTTACTCTCTGGGAGGCTAGCCTGTCCCATGCTAATGGGAGGTAGATGCGATAGTCTATGGTGGTTAGTTGATAACAGCTTTGTTTTGGAGGCATTGAAATTTACCAACCATTTCCTACCCCAGGTCACTACGGATTGGAGGTCCCTTTCCAGTGCGGCAGCGAGGTTCACTTTGTCGTCCAGACCTGGTTTCTGATCGATGCGGGAGTAGATTGTTGTGTCGTCGGCATACATGCCAACTTGGGATCTAATGGTGTCGGGGAGATCATTAATGTAGATCAGAAATAGCGTGGGACCTAGGATAGAACCTTGAGGGACGCCCGCGTTCGTCTGGTAGTTTTGGGAGGCATGCCCATTTAATACCACCTTTAATGTGCGGTTAGAGAGGAAGGACTGGATGAGGTCAGACAGATGTCCAGTTATCCCATAGCTCCGCAGTTTGCACAAGAGGCCAGCATGCCAGACCCTGTCGAATGCTTTGGAGATATCCAAGGCAACGGTTCGGGCTTCACCATTCTTGTCGAGTGCCTGGTATATGTACTCGGTAATGGTCGTTAGCATATCAGCAGTAGACCTGGTGAAGCGAAACCCATACTGTTTGTCAGAGAGAAGCCCGTTGGTCATAAGGTGCTGAATCACCTCGGCAGAGGTTATAGAGTTTAGAGAGGACAGAGGAGAGTTCTGGGGCACATTTCTTCAGTTACGCGCAAATACACTTGGGAAAGGTATTAATCCGTCCCTTCCCTCCAGTTATGAGTTAAATAATAGGATAGATTGAATTCTATAGCCTTGACTAACTACCAGTCTCCCAGAGAAAGAAATGGCAACCTACTGCGGGATAATCTTCTGTCCAGTCAGTCATATCTCTTTTAAGATATAATCGCTCAAAGTGTGTAACACATATGGCACTTAACTTACTGACTGACATTATTCGGACTATTGTCCTCATCTTCGTTGCCTTTTTTACAACGTTTCAACAGTTGTACGTCCAGGCCTTCTTCAGGTGCTAGGAATTTCGAAATAAAGGTTTCGGTTCGAAATTCCTAGCACCTGAAGAAGGCCGGAGCATACAACAGCCAAAATATCGTAAAAATGGCAATAAAAATGAGGACAATAGTCCGAATAGTGCAAACAGTATAGTATAAATAAGTGAAACAGTTAAAATTATAAGTATCTCCCCTATTACCAACAGCGAGAAACACAATGTGAACGATTATAATATATATAGGGAAGGAACTTTAAGTTGAAATCTAATATTACAATACTTAACCTTCTTTCAAGTTTAACTCGAAAGCAAACTCAACTTGTACGCGCGCACAATATGAAGATCTACATAGATAAGTATGTAATCTACTGTCCGAGAGTCGGGGACCAAGCCGGCTACCAGACTCCATCTTCTAACGAGCGAGGAGGGTTGTTAGCAGCTCCGGAGGATGAAAATAAGACCAAACAAAGAGCGGAAGAACTCTTGACGTGTTAACGGCCAGGTAATAAGGGTGGTGTCTCAATAAATTACCGCTGAGAAGGCAACGAGAAACCGTTTCACTATCAATCCCAAGAAATATCCTGACAACAAACAAAATATGAAACCTAACGGCGTGAACGGGATTAAGTCTACGGGAGCTAATCCCTCGCTCGGTAAAAAGCGACATGCGCTACAAGTGTCAAGTGTCACCTGACTGCCATCTATCGACTGTTAATATAAACGGCATAAGGGTGCCAAATTACTCGGGATTCACCCCTTACCCGATAAGAAAAGACATGATCAAAAGTTGTCATCTGACCGTCATTCAGCGACTGTTCGCATCATATAAAATATAATTCTCGGGACATGTTAGAACATTAAACCATTGTGGACAATTAGAAAATATAAAACAAGAAATGGGACAGTTAAATATCAACATCTTCGGCGTATGCGAAATCTGGTGGGCAAACGATGTCACAGACAAACTGGATCATACACGCAGGAAGAAAGAAAAATGAAAGAGGAGTAGGATTGGTACTAGACTATGACAGAAGGTAATGCATTCTAGGAGAGTCAATTATCTGAAAGAATTATTGTGATTAAACTGGAAAGGAAGCCTTTCAATATAGCTTTCATAGTTGCGTATGCACCGAGAGCGCAAAATACAGAAGAATTTGAAAACCTCTTCTCTATGCTGGATGTGCTTTGTGGTGCATTGGATATCGGCTCGGAACGAGAAATCGGGGAGCCGAGTTCGAATTCCAGCCGAATTCATTGCATTCACTTACGCATTCACTTACGCGCAAATACCCTTGGGAAAGGTATTAATCCGTATATTCATTCCAGTTATGGGTTAAATAACAGGACTGATTGGGTTCTATAGCCTTGGTCGGCAACCAGTCTACCGCAGAAAGCAATGGCAACCTACTGCGGGATAATCTTCTGCCGAGTCAGTCGACAAATGATTGTAGCGCTTTCGAGACATGATCGCCCAAGCGTGTATCACGTATGGCACTTAACTGACTGACATTAATCTAAATATTAAATAGCGAACATTGGACAACTGAACGAGTTTAAGCTTCCGAACATCTTTTTAGAATAAGTATTTATATGTGAGTTGTGGCGCAGTGGATATCGGCTCGGAACGAGAAATCGGGGAAGCGAGTTCGAATTCCAGTTGAATTCCTTGCATTCACTTACGCGCAAATACCCTTGGGAAAGTTATTAATCCGTCTCTTCCCTCTAGTTATGGGTTAAATAATAGGACAGATTGGGTTCTATAGCCTTGGTCGGCAACCAGTCTACCACAGAAGCAATGGCAACCTACTGCGGGATAATCTTCTGCCCAGTCAGTCATGTCTCGAGACATGATCGCCCAAAGCGTGTATCGCGCATGGCACTTAACTGACTGATTTATATCTCGTAAAGGTTATTGATAAGTAAACTGAAATAGTGTTCTATAATATTGGAATATTATAAAATATTATGAAATATTATATAATATTATAAAAATAAAATATTAAGAAACATTATATATATTTAAATATATGTAAAAAATTATTTCGAGGATTTATTTTAAAATTGCATCAGATTTTTCAAATTGATCACTTGCACTTTTAGCGAAGTGACAAATTTCCCTTAGATTATTGTTCAGTTATGTTTTTGATAATGCTCTCGTAAAAGAAACGAAAAATCAACAAGAAATTAAAAATTTTAAACATCCATCTTTTTTCACTCATTCCATCTTACATTTTTCGGATATTTCATATCAATCGTTTATTACATAAATTATATGTAAATAAGCTATTAAATAATATTACACACATTTTATACACCCGTTGGGATTAGAAGTCCAAGGTGTGTATTAAATCTGACAAACTTTTGCAGAGAATGATTTATGCGGAATTTCGTCCAGTTCTTCGATGAATTGTTATTATTCTATATCGATATTGTTTCGTGATAAGTGCTAAACTTTAATAACTGCACGTCATCGCAGGCTAATAAATCGTTGTCTGATATCTACGTTGAGAAACAAAAGTAATATAGACAAATAAAAACAATCAATGATCATAATGCAGTCAAGTGCTTCCAACGATTTGAATCATATGACACAGCATAGCATTCACACCTTCAGTGCACATTAATAGATGACTTCATTCTTGTTTCCTCAACCACACCTGAAATATGAGATTTTAAACCAGACATGTTCAAAACATGCTTTTTATGCAAACTTTCTTCTCTCTTTGCAAACGAGAAACATTAAAAGAATATATATATATATATATATATATATATATATATATATATATTTTCTAGACATATGCTATTAAATATAAGAGACAATGAATATATATATAGATATATATACGTAGATGGGTGACTGATTGGGAATACTAGGTGCTGTAAGCTTGGATGTGTGGGATGTGTAACGGATAATAACGCGGAATTGTTAACTGGGGTTAGAGTTCTAATTTCAGCGGAAAACTTATGCGCAAATATTGTGGCGAAACGTTATGAATTCACGTCTTTTACCCCAGCTATGCGTTAATTAGTAAGAGTCGTTTCTCTGCACCATTATCACTTGCAAAATTAAAATAGAACACTATACAAAAATATTTAGATTTCGGCATTAAATAATCCATAGAGGTTGATATGCCACCACACAAAATTTACAAACCAAAATCCAAATATTTAGATTTCGGCATTAAATAACCCATAGAGATTGATATGCCACTTAACATTATCAACCAACCAAAATCCAAATATTCAGATTTCGGCATTAAATAAAACATAAATTTTGATATGCCTCTAAACACAATCAACCAACTAAAACCCAAATATTTAGCTATCGGCATTAAATAATCCGTAGATGTTGATTGGTGCTAAACAAAAAAAAAAAAAAAAAATATCAAACAACCAACTGGAATATTTTGAATTTTTTTTTTTTTTTTTTTTAATGACCACTGATCAAGGAGAAATAATGACGTCAAAAATTTGAAGCATGAAAACATCTTAAATTTTTTGATTAGCTTTTGTTATGCTGCATTGATTGAAACATATTGCAATCTGATAGTGGCAAAATCTTGGAAAAACGGCTTGTAAGGAAGAACCTCTCATTTCAAAACTATTATGAATTTCTGAGTCAACAATCAACGAGTGAACGATCGTTTTATTGCAGCATGTGTGTGTGTGTGTGTGTGTGTGTGTGTGTGTGTGTGTGTGTGTGTGTGTGTGTGTGTGTGTGTGCTTAGAATGCGATGGATAAATTGAATTGCTAAAGAGTAAATCTATTAAATAAAGTCGCCATTGGTTACAAGTTCGGCCTCCAGACGTTTTCGGAATCTCCTGAATCTCTTCTAAACGGTCTCCTTGTTTAAGTTGGCCAGAATCCTTACCTTACAAGGAGTATTGTTGTTCTCTGGCTCAACTGCGCCCCACACACAATAATCAAGGGAGTTGCAGTCTGAGGAGTTACGTAGCCAGATGTAAGGCGTGATGTTGTCGCAGAAATTCTCTGGTAGCTATGACTAATCTCTCCTGCTTGTGTGGTATGGTGCAGCTGTTCGGCTGGAGGGGACTTTTGAGTTTGTTGGTTTTCTACCAAACCCGGAACATACTTGTTGACAACACAAATATCATAGCATCATCCACATGCAAAAAAGACTAAAAACAATGGAGGATTTAATGATAAAAACAAAAACAAAAAAAACCCTTAATACTCAATAGTATCAACTACGAATATGCTAAAAATATGCTTACCGTGTTCGGTACATAACACATACAACTACTCCACATTATACATAACATCATATACATTTTTTTAACATGTAAAATAACATTCATCCTTGAAAATGGCTAAAGGTATAGCTGAAAGCGCTCGGATAGATTAAACATTTCTAAAGAAAAAAATGATAAGATCACATGAAAAATTACTTAAAAACTTAACCATCACACCTTGTTTGTTATTTTTAACGAAACCTGCATGAATATATATATATATATGTATGTGTGTGTGTGTGTGTGTGTGTGTGTGTGTGTGTGTGTGTGTGTGTGTGTGTGTGTGCTGCCATGTAGACTAGATTGTCATTCATATACATTTCTGGCTAGTCTGTGTTTAACTTTTAACGAGAGACGTTTTAACTGAGACGTTTTCCGTTTAACACTCACAGGACATTCGTACAGTGAGCAGGCAGATATGATTTTTACATACGGTAATGGACGCGAGGCAGCACGGCTGTAACAGATTTTGCTTCCAGACCGAAGGTAGCCAAGTGATCGAACCTTTACTGCTTGTTATTTTTGTTGAGACAAGATTCGTGGCACCATAAACTATGCTAATAAGTATTTCTGGATTATATCTTGAATTATACATTTAACAAAGTCTACCATAAATTTAAACTTAATACACGAAGAATTTGACGCCGCCCCCAAAGTATTTTGATACACCATATATATATATATATATATATATATATATATATAAACGAGAAGATTATAATTATACTCGTGTCGAAAACCTTCCTCGAAAACATGCGACGGAAGGGAAAAAATGGTTTTAAAAAAAGAAAGAACGTCAGTCAAAAGTGTTCGGACCGAAGTCAGCACGAAGCCCAAAGAAAAAAAAACCGATGCGAGTAATCATCTAACAGAAAGCGCTCAATACAGAGGTAGAGCGAAATAAGTAGATAACACCTAATGAGCCAGACGAACTTACCTAGGTTTCACCTAAACGGATCGTCAGTCAGATTTCCCTGTGGATCCTTTCATTTTCATGGAACTGACATTAGCCCCGCAGATATTGAGACTTTGTGTTTCTTAATGGCTCATTAAGTTTAGTTTATTTAAAACTCAATAAATGTCATACACTATACCTAGCAGCTAGTATAGTGCGTATATATATATATATATATATATATATATATATATATATATTACTATATTTTTTGCTCGGGTGTAATGAAAGCTTTAAAACTAATCCATGGTCCTGGAGCTCAGACTCATTGGACGTTGGCACGAAAGACTAAAAAGCAATAGCTGTTTCCAGTTAAAGAGAAACCATAGACTGAAAGAAAAATGAATGGATGTAAGTCAAATTTTGATTTCCTGCTATCGATATCAAATTTTCTGCACTATTGTAAGAACTGCAACCTTGAAACTTCTGAATATCGTTTCTTATGTCTTTGTCTATGAGTGTATCAAATTTGATTAAAATCGGATCACTCCTTCTATAACCCGATTTTTTCGATTATCGATTTCCGATATTTATTGGGGGTACCTCGACACAAAACCTAGCTAAGAACACTCGCAGACGCTTATAGTACAACTGTGTAAATTTTCAAGAAGATCGGTTCAACCGTTTCGGAGTCTATAGGTAACGGACACACACACACACACACACACACACAAAAAGTTCCATTTATAAATATCTTTAGATATATATATATATTAACTCAAGCTTTATTTTTAGTGGATACCCGTATTTTAATAGACTCTCCGTTTTTATTATAAACAGTATTTATTTTATTTATCAACCTACGCACTATACTAGCTGCTAGGTTTAGTGTATGACATTTATTGAGTTTTAAATAAGCGCCGAAAATAAACTTAATGAACCATTAAGAAACACAAAATCTTAATATCTGCGGGGTTAATGTCAGTTCCATGAAAATGAAAGGCTTTATAAAATTCGGTTCTTTTAAGTTCTAAGTAATTTTGAAAAGCATTTGAATAATTTAATTTACTCTTTGCACTATTTACATTGTGCAAACTGTTGTCCTTATCTTTATTACCACATTCACGACGTTTCGGTATTGAATATAGTCGAGTGGATAAAAGTGTTGGCTGAAGTAATCCAAGTGACTTGACGCAAAGAGTTGTGAGTTCAATACCTGGCCACAGCAGAGAGAACGGAATTTGGAGAGTTGAATTACTAAAGAAAATTAAGTGAAAATTGACATATCCAGAAAAAAGGTATGTCACATGAAATTAGAACAATCTACCTCTGCGTTGTGGTGTAGTGGATATCGGATCGGAACGAGACATCGGAGAGCCGAGTTCGAATTCCAGTTAAATTCGTTGTATTCACTTACACGTAAATATCCTTGGGAAAGGTATTAATCCGTCGCTTCTCCCTCCCGCTATGAGTTAAATAACAGAATGGATTCTATAGCCTTGGTTTGCAGCCAACCTACTGCGGGAAAATCCTCTGCCCAGTCATTCGAGACATGATCGACCAAGCGTGTATCACGTATGGCACTCAACTTACTGAACCCCGTGAAATATATAAAGTGTTCAGTTCGAAATTCTAGATGTATATCGTCTGAAGAAGGCAGGAGCGTACGGCCGAAATGTTGTGAATATGGCAATAAAGACGAGAGCAACATTCAGAACGATGTAATTAATGTAAATAGTTACAATAGCTCATCTAAAAAATATAGAAAATTTTAATTTTCATTTAAACATACTGGATGTCCAATGAGATTTAATGGTTAAAGGTTTTGAACGGCAAATCGACGGCCAAGTTCAAATTCCGGTTGAGATTTTTATATTCACTTTCGCATAAATCCACTCATAAAATAATATTCTTGCCATCCCAAATATGTTTCGGCTCTAAAGGGCAATTTTTTTACAGCTTATCAACCTTTAATAAGGTTGATAAACTGTAAAGAACAAATAAATTAATAACAAAAAATTCTTTAAAACATACAGGTTTTCTTTTTTTTTCATTCGAAACGTTTTATTAAACGTTTCCATTTAGGAAACATTCAACATATATTGACGGAACAGTTTGTGTTATTATCCACTGAATTTTATAATTTCTTTCTCAATTTGTTCAGGAAATTAGACTTCAAGTTTATTGCTTTTTGCTCATTCTAGAATTGATGCGAGTTTTATTTTAAAAATTATGGCTGAATAATGATTTCGATCCGCACTAGGTGTGTCCTTGTGCCAGACTAAACAGTAAACGAATTATGATGTCTCGATGTACGCAATAGCTGTGACCATGTCACTTGGGCATATAAACAAACAAACAAAAAAGCAAAAGAAGATCCGTAATAGGAAAACTAGTGCGGATCGAACCTACTACCGAGAAGTAAAGGTTATCCCAAGGTGCCCACTGTTAATGTCCACGCAGATTAGCTTAGTTAGAAGCAAGTAGAAAATTATGGGAAGTCGAGTGGGAATTGAACTCGTACTCAACGGTAATGGCCAACCAGAGCAGCTCGTTAACTTTTAGTCTAACTCGAGACATCCAGGGTTACGGCCATATCACGTTGAAACACCCGCTCTCGCTTGATCTCTGGTTAAGAAACGTGAGCTGGTCAGTACTTTGATGGAAGTGCCAGGTGCTGAAAACACGGATATGCGAGTGGCGTAATGATAACGGCTCAGAATTGGCGATTAGCGAGCAGAGTTTAGGTTCGTTATATTGACTTACGCGCAAATACTCTTGGGAAATTTTTTAAAAAAGAATTTTATTCGGTTTTTACGGTTTATCAATCTTTGCAGGTTATTTACTATGATAAAATATTTTTATATTGTAAGAACTTTTTTCGAGAAAATAAAAGTTTGATGATATAATTCTTACTAATTAACCCATATGAGGTAGAGAAGAAGGAGTTTCATAATTTTCCCAAGTCAATATCACGAACCGCAATGGAATTTGATCTCGGCTCTCCGATTAACAATTCCGAGCCATTATATTTTACACCACCCTCACATCCAAGCTTACAATACCAGGTATTCTGAAGCGGACATTCATCTAGGTACTGGCCACCCTTGACGTTTCTTAAATTTAGTGATCGTACGGGAACCGGTATTTTTAATGTGACGTGATTGTAAGCCCATTGTTTTAATGTCATGTCCCATAAGAACGTGGCCGATTATGGTCCCCACAAATTTTCTTTAGAAGTGTTTTCTTGGGAAAGATAATGAAATGGCTTTCAGTTATTCTTCAACTAGACTACTTATCAACCAAGGCTAGAGAGTACAGTCAACTTTGCTATTTATCTCATAGCTTGATGGACTCATACCATTCCCGAGAATATTTGTGCAAAAAGTACGCAATGCAATCAGAGGGAATTTGAACGCTGAATCCCAATTTCACTTTCTGCCGAGCTAAACGTTACGCTACGATGTTTTAATGTGTTACAAATTTCCAGATGAACTATTGTAAAAGATCTCTGAGAAATTATTACTAAACTAATTTTCTGATATTACAGATGCGATCCTGCTGTCCGCTTTTCACGAAGTGTCAGCAACTTGCATGAATTGTTCGATATATTTGGATTTTAAGCTTTGGGAGCCTGTCTCAAATAAAATTGCCAGCTTTCATATGTTAACCATAGCTGACCAAACGACAACATGCAAAATAGACTTTAAAGATTCGACAAGTGAAAACCAGATACTTACCCCTGGAGTGAAAAGTAAAAATATTTCCCACACTTATCAGAAGGCAGGGACTTACAATGTAAGTTGTGAATGCCTAGATAGCATAAAGACATTGTTTATAGCTGTTAAAAGCGACATTCAATCAGCAAATTATGAAGTTGAATACAATCTCACCACGCTTCTTGTAGATGTAAAATTGGAGATAGATCCGAACGATTGTTCGGATACAGTTTCATGTAATATATATCTCGGAAGCCAGAACATATCCAATATTAATGTAAAGAACCTTCTTAGGGGCGTCTCGGTTAGTTCCAACGAACTTGGTTTTAATCGCGTTGGTTTAAAATGTCTTTGTCCTGATATTTTATACATGGAAGAAACAGTTTACGTCTATGACCCTTGTTTTGAAGAGTACTTTTTTCAGTCGTTTCCGTCGACCTCTGAACAAGACCCATTTGTATTTTATGAAGACAGCAATCTACTGATTGACGAAGTGACACAACCAATCAAGTGTGCAATCAATATAACAAGTCGTGAGCGGATTATTGAGAAAAAGGTTGGGGGAATATTCGAACCAGTAAACTGGACATTTTTAGATGAAGCAGTTTTCCCCGATAACGCTTCATTCGGTTTATATCGCATTGTGCTGAACGTCAGTTCTGAGCAGAGGAGTTACTTCCAGACATTATATTTGCTTTATAAGAAAATAATACGACCTCTGGAGATATATGGTGGTTCAGTTCAGTCAATGGACCGTTCTCAGAACGTTAGTTTGGTTGAAGATGAGGAACTGGAAGGAGTTCATTATTTGTGGTGCATCCATACAACTACACCGGAAAACGACCTTAATATAAAACCTTTATTCAGCATCAACCTTCAAAATGGAGTCAACTGTGAACCGTTTACCAAAAATAATTCCTTCCAAATACCAGCGAATTTCGTGGGCTCATATCTGCTTCTTCAAGTATTGGCGATTACAGAAATGGACTTCAGAGAAGGTCGATCGCTCTTAATTTTGAAATCGATGAACAACATGACGGGAATACCAGTGAATATCAGGTAATGTAGTCAATTATATAAATTATTTCTTTTTGTTGTTCAGTTCCTTATGCAAGTACCCGTTTTCTTCTGCTACCATTACAAGAGAAAGATCAAACTGAAAATGCATTTGTATATACTTCTGAGACGAGGTATTATTTACACTAAGTACTGTGTTCGTTGTACGCTCCGGCCTTCTTCAGGTGCTAGAAATTTAGAACCAAACCCTTTATTTCTATCGCTGGATAGTGCGATGCTACTTCTGGTAACCATGTAGTTATCTCCCTTTAACTTAACACTCTAAGCTATTTGTTCACCATTGCTGTAGCCTGGTATTCAACTCGCAACTCTTTGGGTCAAGTCACTGGAACTAACCAACGTCTATTTCCACTGGGCCATGTGTCATTAATCGTAATAAAGGGTTCGGATCGAAATTCCTAGCACCTGAAGAAGGCAGGAGCGTACAACGACCGAAACGTCTTAAAGATTAGGACAATAGTCCGAATAATGTAATGAAAATGAATGATTGCTGTTATATGTAGACATGAGCTACCCTGTCTTTATTTTCAGGTCTCGATAGAGTTCAAAAGTATCTCCGCGTCCTTGTGAGTGATGAATTACCTTTAACCCTACAACTCTATTCCCACAGACAAATTATTATTAGCTTCTCTCTACTCTATCATTATTTTCGTAGAAGGTACTCAGCAGAATTGAATGTATGGTCATCAAAAGAAGAACCCAAAATGCCAACTACAGGTCAGAGAAACTAAAATAAAACAAGTAAAGAAATTTAAATATCTGGAAAGCGATCTAACAGCGGATAAAAAGTGCGACACTGAGATCCGAACACGCATTGGCATGGCCAAGGATGCATTTCGAAAACTAACTGAGAGTACTGAGAGACAGGAAAATGTCACTGGAAACGAAGAAAAGAGTGCCGGACCGCTATGTGATATCTGTCCTTCTGTATGGCAACGAATGATGGACGTTCTCTTCAAGGATGAAGCAGAGGCTGGAGGCAGCAGACATGTGGTTCTACAGAAGAATGCTGAGGATAACATGGACTGAGCACGTGAGCAATGACGAGGTGTTGGAGAGGATGCAAACTAACAGAAAACTCATAATCAAAATCATGAAGAGACAGCTGAGGTTCCTGGGACAGGCACTAAGGAAAGAGGGTATGAAGATCTAACACTCACAGGACGGATAGAGGGAAAGAGAAACAGGGTAAAGCAGCGCCAGGAATATTTGATAGGCTGAAGGAAAGGGATGACGGAGCGGGGTTTGCGAGAGATACCAAGCGGAAAGGTGTTAAGAGTGACAAGAGACAGGGACAAATGGAAGTCAATGATCGCCTACGTCCTGAAGGGACACGGCACATGAAGAAGGAGAAGATGGGCAATATCATTATCATTATCATCATCATCATCTTCTCCAATATTTTTCGAGGAAATTAACAAAAATTAATTGAACAGATTTTAATCAAACATTAAGTTTGGTTTTATAAATTCTGAAATCACTTGTCTGAGATTAAATATTACGGAGAATGGAAAATACGACACTGGGATCCGAAGACGCATTGGCAGGGGCAAGGACGCATTTCAAAAGCTAACAGAGAAGAAAATCTAATTGGAAACAAAGAAAAGTGTGCTGGACTAATATGTGGTATCTGCCCTTCTGTATGGCATCGATTGTTGGACGATCTCATCAAGGATGAAGGATAGGCTCCTTGCAGCAGAAATGTTGTTCTCTAGTAGAATGCTGAGGATACCCTGGACCGAGCACGTGAGCAATGACAAGGCGCTGAAGAGCATGCAAACGAGAAGAAAACTCATACTTAACATCATGAAGAGACAGTTGAGGTTCCTGGGACACATAATAAGGAAAAAGAGTTTGGAGAATCTAACACTCACAGGACGGATAGAGGGAAAGAGAAACAGGGGGAAGCAGCGCAAGAAATATTTGATAGGCTGAAGGAAAGGGATGGCGGAGCGGGGTTTGCGAGAGATACCAAGCGGAAAGATGTTAAGAGTGACAAGAGCCTGGAGAATCTAACACTCACAGGACGGATAGAGGGAAAGAGAAACAGGGGGAAGCAGCGCCAGGAATATTTGATAGGCCGAAGGAAAGGGATGGCGGAGCGGGGTTTGCGAGAGATACCAAGCGGAAAGATGTTAAGAGTGACAAGAGACAGGGACAAATGGAAGTCCATGATCGCACTACGTCCTGAGGGGACAGGACACAAGAAGAAGAAGAAGAAGAAGAAGAAGAAGAAGAAGAAGAAGAAGAAGACGATGAACAGCTTTCTATTACTTAGGAATATAACATTCTGGTCCAGTTATAACTTTGACGGATACGACCAGCCCTAATATCCTTCGTATTTTATTAATTAAGATGTAAGTTCCACTTAAGCTGCTTCTTTCCATGAACTTCATTGTGAAACCGACTCCAAAGAAGATGCTTTTCCGTTCACTATAATCTTGGCCTGTTCAAATTTAGGGATAACCCTTATCTTTCCCACATATCCTCATGAAATGTGACTCCTTCTCTGTAACTCTCTAACTCCAGTGGCTCTTGGGCCTTGTACAGGGTGAACGCTATTTTAAAAAATAAAAGTAAATGTACATTTTCTTAAAAGAAAGAAGAGTCTGAAAGAATTGGAAAATGGATGTGAGTTTATCTGGTTGCTATCTTTGTGCTAACATCACACGCTAGCGAGAAGCTTGTTAACCAATACACCACATCGCAGTGCACTTCTAGCCAAGTACGCAGTATTATAACAGAGATGACTGCCACCATAATACAATGGACAAACATAGAGGCGCGGGTAATTGACCCTGAACATGTTGATGATGTTGAACTGGCAATGGTCATCAAGACCGGTGTAATGCGTTCTGAAAAGGGACTGCTATCCTCTGGAAAAATATGGCGTAGAGCGTCGACGCTCATTACAGGTAGAGGACAGTGCATTCAAAATTTATATTTATATTTATGTACGTGTTCACGCATGTATGTGTGTGTGAGATAAAAACGCGTTTGCGTTTCGAGGAAGATAAAAGTAGGGAAGATAAAAGTAGGGAGAAATATTTGCCACATTTTGTGGAATTAATTTCTGAAGTAACACGTCATGCTTACTCCGTTTGAAGCTATTGCTTTGCGTCCTATGAAGTTCAAAATTTGTGGTGATTGAAAATCTGAGGCAAATTACGCTACAATATCCTGCAGTCTCTCTCTCTCACCGGCGCGACGTGGCTTCCCTGTGTCTCTTCTATAAATATTCCCATGGCTTCTGCTCCGATGAACTTAGATCACTGGTGCCCCCTAGGTTCGAATTTGCACGAGATACTAGATTAGCAACTAGATCCCACCCTTTTTCAGTGAAACCGATAAAATGCAACCGCAACTTCTACTCCAACAGTTTCTTTTCTCGTACTTCCCGACTGTGGAATTCCCTTCCACATGACTGCTTCCCTGACGGCTACAATCTCCAGGAGTTTAAATGTAAGGTCAATAGACACCTCCTAACACAATAACTCGCTTCCATTCTTTCAAACACTCTTCCCATCCTCCCAACTACCTATCACCCCACTTCTGACATTTCCTATATCTAACCACTCTTTCTATTTACCTTCCCCTATGTAGTCCCAAGCGCAATAGTGGCAGTGGAATGCCTTGCTTGGGGTGAAGCGATTAAAAATAAAAATAAAAAAAAAAGCTAACCAAAACAAAACAAAAAAAAGGAACAGATTACTCTTCCGTCAGTCAGTTAAATGCCATACGTGATAGACGCTTGGGCGATCATGTCTTTTCCGATCCGATTTTCCTGCAGTAAGTTGTCATTTCCTTCTACGGTAGACTAGTTGCCAACCTAATCTGTCCTGCTATTTAATCTATATCAAAGGGAGAAGTGAGGGATTCATACCTTTCTCAATGGTATTTGCGCGCAAGTGAGTGTAACGAATTCAACTGGAATTCGAGCTCGGCTCTCAGATTTCTCGTTCCAATCCGATATCCACTGCACCATAACACAAATTTATTGGCTACGCAACCTGAGCTACCATTCTTAATTAAGAAAATGGAATTATCTATTATAATGTTGTATCCAAAAATTTAGGTCCCTATTTGATGCTCTCTTGGAACAAGTTCCTTGAGTTTTGTGTCTTTTTCGCTGAAACTACAAAGTTACAGAGACAATGGTTACATACAAAATTATTAGAAGGAAAAGAATGGGTAATTATCATTTCATTTTTATGTTAATTCATTTTGATCTAAGCTTTTGTTTTGCAAATTCTATTTAAATGCACTTTATGGTGCATCGATACATTTATGAAGAAAATTACTTTTTTTTAACTTGATTGTTTGTTGCCTGAATTTTCAGTCACACTCCACCCACGTCTATTAAACAGGTGTAGAGGCTCATCTCTTGTTCTCTGTTTAGGATGTGGTTTCCGGCTTTCTCTTTCCAATCTTTTACTCTTTTCCATTCTTTTACTCTTTTTTTCTCAATTGGAGTAGATAGACTAAACTATCGCCCGGTTAACACTCCACCCACGCCTATTGAACAGGTGTAGAGGCTCATCCCTTGTTCCCTGTTTAGGATGTGGTTTCCGGTTTTCTCTTTTCCAATCTTACTCTTACGTAGCCTCCTGCGCATCAGTGGCGTTACTGCCTTGCTTGGGGTGATATGATTTTAAAAAAAAATTCATATTTATTACACCACGACGGATATCCGTAGTACACATAAACAGAGACTAATAGATAAAAGCCAGGTACTTGTATCTGAGGATGCCTGAATACTAAGGTGTCTACACAATCCTTGTTGTAGATGCCTGCATAGGCAACGTTGTCTTTGTTCAACAATCACAGAACCCACCTCTGCTTTTTACTACAACTATGTTGAACGAACATGAGGCACGTTTTCTAGGAGAAAGTGCATTATCTAGCGTGATCAAAAGTCTAAACAAGGCCAGCACTCCCGGTCACGTTTGCTTTGTGCTAGCACAACCATCGACGGCTCCCAAGGAGTTCCATCTACGCAATTTAATTTCAAAGACTAGTGTGTGGTATTCAGATACTTCCCAAAGGTGCTGCACGCTAAGATCGCTTCCCTCGGATAGATAACATCAAGAAGTTACCTTCCTGACAAACCATTCATGGTCAAATTCGAAGTCAGATTCTGGAGGAGTGTGTAAATCTCCATAAGTGTGTTTAGGTAACCATCCTAAAAACATGTTTAAATGGGGCTTACAAGGTCCTTCTGCTGAATTTTTTTATTGCAATTTTCTTCCAGTTTTCGAATAAAGTGCTAATTATTGGAATTAGGGATCGAAATTGGTGATAAACTTTGTTGTTTACGTTGTGTTCAAGTACTTTCAAACGTCTCAGTCATTTTCAAGAATCAAGTATTCATCGAAAAGGTGCATGTTTGAGACCATATTGGTTCGAAAGAACTTGAGCAAAATAACACAGAGAACTGAGAAAGAATTGTGAAAGACGAACGTATATTAGAAATTTTAAAATATTTGTAATTATGAATCCAAGGTCCTTTTATTTACATATTGTTTTCAACTTTCTTCAGATGTATCTACAATTGTGACGGTCAGGTTTCGGCAAAAATGAACTGGGTTTTATCTTCAGAAATAAATGAAAATTACAATCCTAGAGATTCATCGGTTACTTATGAATGGACAGTATATACATTTGAATTAAATAAGGATACCGAATATTTGGAAAAAGAAATTTGGTCCAAGGGTAAGTTTTGAAAAAATTCTTTACATAATTTTAAAAAACTTATTCTCATAAGGTTGCAAACTCTGTCGATATTCTAGCTCAACTTTAGATATAGTTGTATACCTAACATAGGCAGGCTGACCAAAAGGCAGAGTTCAAAAATAATTAATGTGACGAAAGAAACAGAAAAAGAGAACAGTGAAAAAGTTGGCAGAAACCTGAACATTAGCTCATTGGATATAAAATGCCCCACAGAAGGTGTTATATACAAAGCAACGGTGAAAGCAGATGGAATGGGTGAAGACATTTATTTCGATTTGACCGAGCACACAAAAATATAGAAACCACAAAATGTATTTCATTGTAGAGAGATATAGGAACAACACAATTTTTTTTCAAGCTATTTATGGAATATTGCAGAAAAGAAGTAATTTGAAGTCGGATGGGCACTGCGACGACCATGCTTCCGTCAACAGCGTCAATGTACCAGTTGATTGTATGAGGGTAGTCGAAAGAGTTTCCCAACCCGAACGGTGAAGGGAAATGCTTCTCCCTAATTCACCTGTACCAAATGTCCATCAACCAGTCGCCAACTTGAGTATAGGATCTTCGCCTTAGATGACTGCTGTTTTATCAGTGAACGGAGCAGTGACGTGTAGAGGTTTGATCATTACCGGCACCAGTTCCTTGATTGTTTGCTCAAGAACCTGTTTAAGAAAGGAAGAGATTTCAAATATGTGAAAACAGATGAAACATGAAATAAACACTTTATTCAATTTATTGGATGCCCTCCCGGTTTGTATGCTCGGGGCCACCACACCCTCTACACGCTACTGGGGCGAAGGAACGTCTGAGTGGCGGGACGGGGTAGCTTTGTTCTATTTTGTCAGATGGAGGGGAATGGTGATCACAGCGGCACGCAATGCGCTAACTAAATAAATGAATGATGAAGTCCAATTAATTATTTATTAGCTTTTTAAAATGCTTTTACATTGAATTTACTAAAAAAAAAAAAAACTTAATAATTGTTATATCCCGGGAGGGGATAAACAGAGAAAGAATAGTGCAAGAAATAATTCTTAACACAGAGAATATATGAATAGAGATTTATTATACCTCAGTACAATAAACCAAATACACGTACACCAACGAACAGTTAACACGAATAACAAACAAGAAGGTATTGTCTCTGTATAGGACGTATGCGTCCGTCTTGAGAAGAAGGCTTCCGTCTAGTGACATCTAACTCTCGTCTAAGGCCGATGGCCCTCGACTAAACTCGATGACTCTCGGATAATCACGAAGACTCTCGTAAAATCACAAACATTCTCGATCTCTCTCTGAAGTTCGTTCCATTCCCGGTCTTTTATAACCCGGGCCATACCTATTCCTGGGTAAGACAGGATATTCCCCCACAACCATAATAAAGAGCTAATTCGGCTACCCTATAAGCTGCCGTACAAAGTGACTAAGCGTATAAGGTAGACCGCAAATTTTCAAGTTAAAATGTAGATTTTGAGGTTACATTGGCCTTACAAAACGATCCCCGTTTCTAAATCGTATTTTAAAATGTATTATATTGAATTCATCAAATAAATCCAATAAGCATATACTTTCTTTTCACTCATATTCTAATGCAAAAATGGCAGGGAGATATTGTCAATCAACTACCACAGTTTACAATACCGCATGAGTGGGTGTTGTGTTTTCGGTAGTCTATTTCGGTAGCCTGAATAACTTTCCAGTAACTAATCCACTGTTCTCGAATGCTATTTTAAACGCCTTGTTGAGACACACATCTCCCAACTTACCATAAAACATAGGAATTAAAGCTCACACCTGGAGTATAAGACGGCCCCCTATTTATGAGGTGGGTAAGGTTAAAAGGTCTCCTTGTACACCGACATATACGCTACATTTCTTAATAGTTTTTCTCTTTATTTTTTTCATAGGTTCAAACACATCAACATTTACAGTTATAGGCGGCACTTTACCTACGAAAACGTGGGTCAAAGTCTGTGTTGAAATCAAAATCAAATCATTCGATGTGTCGACATGTGACGAGGCATTTTGTGGATCGCCCCCATCAAAAGGGGCATGCACGCTTTCACCACCAAACGGAGTTGCTCTGGAAACTAAATTTACAATAAATTGTACTGATTATGTTGATGACGGAGTCTTTGCCTTCAGACCATATACAAATCAACGTCCCCTTCATGATGGGATACGATATGTCGTCATGTTTGAATCAGACTCAAACGTGGTACTTATTTATTATGGAGGTAAGTGGATTGATTACTTTATAAATGATTTAATTTAATTTGATAGCGCTCATTCTATATCAATTTCTATCTCTCCTTCTCTTCCTCCTCCTCTTCTTCTTCTTCTTCTTCTATGTGCCACGTCTCTTCAGGAGATGAGCAAGCATGGCGCTCCACAATGTCATATTAAGTTTTCAGTAAATTTTGTCTTTTCGCTGTCGCCCGTAATTCCTGTTCTACCATTCATTTACACAAACTCGTTAGATAGGTTATGCACTGATTTACTCTGTCCGTCTTGCCTTTAATATGTCCTGTGAGTATTAGATTTTCTAAGCCCTCTTTTCTTGTTATATTCCCTAGAAATGTAGAAGAAGTATAAACGCCGACGTTTGTGTTTGAACACTGATCGCCTGTTAAATAATAATACAAAAAAATGGCTTATTCCACAGGCGATCAAGTGACCACAAAAAAAAAACAAAAAAAAAAACGGCTATGCAATCACAGGACAGAAATCTGGGGCGTTGAGCAATAGCGAGTCATCGTAGTTCAGCGAATAACGAATCTATCGAGTGACCCAGCTGTGAATCAACTGTGGATCATTCGTATTACGAGTAACTAACTGAATATCTTCTTCTATGTGCCCTGACGTAGCCGATCATGGTTCTCTACGTTTCCCTATCCCTTGTGGCTCTTAGTATGTTTGCTCCTGTTACTCCTGGCAAACCCCGTTCCGTCATCCACCTGATCAGGCCCTGCAAATATGTTATCCACTGCCTTCCTCTGTCTCTCTTTCCTTTTATCTGGCCAGTATCAGGTTCTCCAAGCTCTCCTTCCTCATTGCGTGTCCCAGGAACTTCAGTTGTCTCTTCCTGGTGCTCAGTATTAATTTCCTTTTTGTTGCCATTCTTTCCAACACCTCATCGTTGCTTGCATGCTCAGTCCACGATATCCGCAGCATCCTTCTGTAGAACCACATTTCCGCTGCTTCCAGTTTTGTCCTCATTTTCGATGATATTGTCCAGCATTCACTGCCGTATTGAAGAACTGACATCACATAGCAATCCAGCACTCTTTTCTTTGTTTCTAGTGAAATTTTCCTGTGTGTTAGTACTTTACTCAGCTTCTGGAATGCGTCCTTTGCCATGCCAATTTGCCTTCAGATCTCTGTGTTGCACTTTCCATCTCCTGTTAGAACATTTCCTAGGTATTTAAATTTTTTATACTTCTTTGATTCTGGTATCCCCCACCTGTATTTGACATTTTGGGTTGCACCTTTTGCTGATGATCATGCATTCAGTTTTCTTAAAGTTTATTTGTAGTCCTTTTTTGTCACTCTCCATCGCTACCTTCTGTAGGAGGTTTGTAGTTTCCTTTCCGTGTCTGCAAGACCAATATATGCAACCGTGTGAAATCAACACCCCAGTAATCTTGTAGGCTACAACAAACCAAACGAGATTACAACAAAACGTCAACAGTCTCTTTCTGATGTATAAGCCGCCTTTTCGTTTCCATTTTCCAAAAATCTTAGTCGTTGTTCAGATATTAGTTTCATGGTATTCTCAGTATATTTCTGAAAAAAAACACACATTTCAGTTGCTTCAAGTCTCTTCATCATCTTTGAGGAGACTGTCCAGCATTCACTGCCATATAAGAGGACTGATATTACCTTTTTCTTTGTATCTAACGATATTTTCTTGTTTTCTTTTAATAGTTTACTTAGCTTTTGGGGTCCATTGAACTTCGGTATCGTATTTTCTGCCTTCTATTAAAACACTTCCTAGACATTTGAATTTTTGTACTTGCTTGATTTTGGTATCTCTAATTTGTAACTCGCATGTTGGTTCATTAGTCCCTGTATTAATTGCATGTCTCTAGTTACGCTTACGGTGTAGCAATTGCTTAGGTTTACAGTATTACTGGGTTTTTTTATTTATATTATACAAGAATTTCTGATTCTCTATCTGTCACCCACTACTTGCGTGTGGTTTTGCAAGCGAGTATGTTATGTGCATGTGTAAGCCTGTGTTGTGCGTGAGTGACATTGGAACGAGACATTATCCACTCACACAGTCCGGACAACCTCTACCATGGACTGAGCAAAGAAATCATAAAGTTGGAAACGAGGGGAAAGATTTTAATTTCTTTAATCCATAAAACAAACACGGATAAATTTTATTTAAATATTGTATTGAACTTTCGAAACTTATTCCGTAATAAAAATGCCAATTATAGGTTGGGGATGCTAAAATCAAGCAGGCACAAAAATTTAAGTACTTGGGAAGTGTTTTAACAGAAGACGGAAAGTGCGACACTGAGATCCGAAGGCGAATTGGCATGGCTAAGGACGCATTTCAGAAGTTGATTAGAGTATTAAAAAAGAGAAATATTTCACTAGTAACAAAGAAGAGAGTACTGGGTTTTATGTAATGTCTGTTCATCAATATGGCACTGAAGGCTAGATAATCTCATCGAAGATAAAGGAAAACCTTGAAGCAACTGAAATGTGGTTCTACAGAAGGATGCTACGGATATCATGGATCGAGCATATGAGCAATGATGAGGTTTTGGAAAGGATGGAAACGAAAAGGAAATTAATATTGAGCATCAGAAAAAGACAGCTGAAGATCCTGAGACATGTGATGAGGAAGGAAGGCTTGGAGAATCTTATACTCACTGGTCAGATACAGGGAAAGGGAGTCAGATGAAAGCAGCGGATAACATATTTGAAGGGCCTGAGCAGGTGGATGGCAGAGCGGGGTTTGAGTGGGGTAACAAGAGAAGCACCAGAGATAGTGAGATGTGGAGGGCCATGATCGCTTACGTCCTGAATGGACATGGCACAGAGAAGAAGATGAAGATTATTCTTTTTTCTTCTATGTGCCGCATACACACGCGTACACGCACATACAAATTAACACGCATATATAGACGCACACACCTAATAATATGAGTGATCAAATATTTTCAAATGAAAATGTCATTTATAAACGTGAATTATTTTTTCTCTTTTAGTTTTTTCACAAATTGGACCGTTTTATCTTGGTAGTGGAGACAGCGACACACACAAGGGAAAACTATATATACGAATCTATGATATTTACTATTCCTTTGAAAATATAACGTTTAACATGACGGTATGTATTTCGTTTTATTTCATACATTGATTGATTTGCTTCTTTCTGATAATCAGCATTTAGCAGCTTATTTAAAGCCGAAACGTATTTTTGCATTGTAAGCGTGTTTTGGAGATCATAGTTGAAGAAAGTTGAAAGAAAGGGCTACAAATAATCTACAAAAAAACTGAATGCCTGAAAATCAGTAAAAAGAGGAGGCCAAAATGCCAATTAGAAGTTGGTGATACTAAAATCAAATTGGTTCAGAAATTTAAATACTTGGGAAGTGTTTTAACAGAGGACAAAAGGTGCGAAACAGGAGGCTAAAATACCAATGTAACACGTTCCGGAACTGATTTACATACAACAGAAACAGCAAACAGAACTATAATATACCAGTCGTTGAATTCCTATTCTTAGAACGGAGCGAAAGTTTTTGTTTGAGAGTAATGTTTGTTCACTCAAATCGGAGATTTCAAGTTTATTTTCAAGTTTTGACGGTTCAAAAAAAATCTTATCAAGGCTTTTCACCGAAGCCTTACGGAAACAGCTGAAGTTGGGTTTCGTGACGGCGGCGGTAGATTCATCTTGTCTTCTTAGCTCGGCGCGGCAACCAATCTGACTTGGCTCTTTGGAGCTCTAGTATTTATGCCTGTCCCAAATTCTCTTGTGGGGTGCATGACGGACACGGGGTGCCCATGCAAATCAAATCTTGAACCAATGAGATCACTCCCAGCTCGTATCATGAGACTGAATGATTTTACTCCCTTGAGTTAACCAATGAAATAGCAAAATTTATATTGACGTAATTTCTTTTCTTCTTCTTCCTGATTACATCATTTATTTTTTCAAGTTTTCAAATTTACAAATCTTTTCCCAGCGAATTCGTGGAATCAAGGATCTGACCTTCTTTAACCTCATCAAACTTTTCGACAGTCGTGTTTTTACTACCTACATTTTTCACTTCCACCGGCTGTAAAAAACCAAGGCTTCCAGTGCTGTCTTTCTTAGTTACACAATGACGGCCAATGATGACCTCACCTGACCTCTTACTTTTATACCTGCAAAATATATTTTTACTTTTTATTCTCTTCTATTTTCAGCTAGTTTTTCAGTCTGTAATACTTTGACTATTGTAATATATATTTTTCAGCTTAACTCATATTGCGATTGACAATAAAGGATTTTATCATCTATTTGGCTTATTTTACTCTATTCCTATTGCGATTTCTAATAATCTGCAGAATTAATAATACCACTAGTAATAATTTATTTCACTCCGTCGTACTAAACTTAGGATTATATTTTTTTCTTCACATGCAATATTATAGTATTATATATTTTTCTCAACATGCAATATTATCATATTTTTCTACATGCAATGCAATTACGTGTTACACCAATTACAAGTTGGTGATACTAAAATCAAATAGGTTCAGAAATTTAAATATCTGGGAAGTGTTTTAACTGAGGACGAAAGGTGTGATACGGATGCATGGCCAAGGATGCATTCCAAATCTGAGTAGAGTGTTAAGAGACGGGAAAATTTCGCTGGAAATGAAGAAGAGTACTGGATTGTTATGCAATGTCTGTCCTTCAACATGACAGCGAACGCTGGACAATTTCATCACAGATAAAAGGAAGACTTGAAGCAACCGAAATGTGGTTCCACAGAAGGATGCTGATGATACCATGGACGGAGCACAAGAGCAATGACGAGGTTTTGGAGAGAATGGACACCAAAAAGAAACTGATACTTAACATCAAGAAAAGAGAGCTGAACTATTTGGGACATGTTCTGAGGAAGGAGGGTTTGGAGAATCTCACAGGACGGATAAAGGGAAAGAGGGACAAGGGAAGGCAGCGCACGATATACCTGATGGACTTGAACATATGAATGGGGGAGTGGAGATTGAGTGGAATAGCAAGAGAAGGGATATTAAGAGCAACAAACGACAGGAGAAAGTGGAGGGCCATGATCGCCTACGTCCTGAATGGAGAGCACAAAGAAGAAGAAGAAGCAAGAAGAAGGGTTTTCCAATACAAGCCTCACTAATAAACCATAGGTTAGATAAAAATAGGTGGATTCATGCCTTTCCCTAGGATATTTGCATGTAAGTGAATATAACGAACCCGACTGAAATTCGAATTCGGATTTTTCATACTGAGTCATTATCTATTACACCGCTCATACAAGGGTCACCCATTTAAGTATTAACCGGCATGCAAGAATCTTGTAGACCCCACCCCCTTCACAGATACTGTGATACAGGGATCACTCTACATCTCAGTTTTCATCATATAATATTCATACGATATATTAATACGGGTCGGCTCGGAATGAGAAATCGGAGCGCACAGTTCGAATTCCAGTTGAATTCGTTGCATTCACTTACGCACAAATACATTTGGGAAAGATATTAATCCCTCTCTTTTCCCTCGAGAAAATTTTCTGCCTAGTCAATCAGGAATCGATGATCGATGGAGACATGATCGCCCAAGCGTGTAACATGTATGGCATTTAATTGACTGACCTAGATAAAAGAACTGAATAGAGTGACAGATTGGGCTCTATAGACTTGGTTGACAACCAGTCTACAACGGAAAGAAATGGTAACCTACTGCGCGAAAATCTTTTGCATAGTCAATCAGTGATCGATGATCGATGGAGACATAATCGCCCAAGCGTGTATCACGTATGAAACATAACTGATTGAGTATCCATATGAAATATAAATTTGTAATCTAATTATCTACAATAATGGATTATGCAATATTGGTGAACTATTCAAATTGACAAGTCCAAAATATATACATTGAATCTAAATACAAATTATATGTCATAATAAATCAACTTGAAACGTTTCTTGTCAAAAAGTTGAATATTATGAATATATTTAATATTATGGTTAAAAAATTGAATTTTGAAATAATTTTTTTTATTTTTATTTTTAGACAGATTTACTATAAACAAGACAATTTCATGAATTTGGACCAAAAGAATAACCTTGGAATGACGTCAAAATCCGCGGAAGCTTTTATTTGTACTTAGTTTAATTTTTAACGTATACTGGCAACTGGGTCCCACCCATTCACAGTCAGGTTAGCCAAATGCAGACGACAATTCTACTCCTGCAGCTTCTCTCGCACTTCCCGCCTGTGGAACTCGCTCCCGTATTCTTGCTTTCCTGACGGCTACAACCTCCAGAAATTTAAATGCAAAGTCAATACTCATCTACTAACCACTGGACTCTAGCTCTCTCCCCACCCCTGTATATCCTTCCCTTTCTCTCCACCTATGTATCTGTCATCGCACCTGCTTTCTCAGCTTTCTATTGTTCCTTTCTAACTAGTTTGTACTCCTCACTCTTTTCTAATTAATCTTTTTACATTTATGTAGCCCCCTGCACATCAGTGGCGTTTCCGCCTTGCTCGGGGTGAAATGATTAAAATATATATATATATATATATATATATATATATATATATATAAATGTAAGTAGATAAAAGCAAATTTTGACAACAGCAAGGGTCAGAAAGCACTGCCCGGTGCTCCCAATCTTCCTGTTCAGTGAATTTGTGGGTAGTACGCAACTGACCTGCTGACCAGGTTCAACTTTACTTAACACTTTAGATAATTTTTGGGAAATCTTAAAAGTGTCTTTGAAGTTTCTTCAGCTCATGTGCAGTCAATTGACAGTACTTAGAAACCTTAACCCTGTGTTAACCACCTCAGATTTCCAAAAATGGAGAGTACACTGGCGTCTGCCTTCCACAACCACTGCGCCACACCGCGTGCTAAACGCCCTCAGTGAGTCAGGAGGGTAGTGGAAGAGAGTGAAAGGAACAAGCTTCAAACTAGGAATTACAAGCACTTTAAGCATTTTTTTGTACGAGTAGCAAAACTTTCTATGTGACTAACGCAGGGTTAAAGATTTTGAGGCTAGAAAGTTTCACTTTGACATGGAAAGGAACATCGGTCGGCATTTCAGTACTTACCTTAATTTTCATTCTTAGTAGAGAGTTTCGACTGCCATCCGTTTCATATTCCTACCCGGTCTTTCGAATCAAAGTAGAGCTTTGTCTTTTGTTTCCTGTTTAGTGTTGAGTTTCCGGTTCCTTCTAAAGTCTGCTTCAGCTCTATACTCCCAACGCTTGTTTTCTTCCTTATTTAAGTCCACATAGTAAACCTCAACCTTGAGTGGCACTTGGGCCTTGTATTAGGTGATAGAAAAGCGCAAAAAAGCGAAAATTAAAAAAAGACAATGTATTTTAGATTGTAAGATTTTTTGAGATAAATAATGATTTATTGATTTCGGAATGAGAGTCGATTTCTAAATAAAGCCGAGTTCCTTATATTCACTTATGCACTAATACCCTTGGGAAAGGTATCGATCCATCTCTTCGCCCCCATATATGGGTAAAATAGCAGAACAAACTGGGTCCTATAGTCTTGGGTTGTTACCAGTCTAGGAGAAGAAATTCTGAATTCAAACCACCTGCTGCTTTGTAGCTCCTGTTTATTTAGACAAAGGCTAGAAGATGTTAAATTAAAAAACAATCCACCTCGGGGTAACTTCAACATCTCCGGTTTAAAAGGAATCGGCAACCCATTGAACTCTTCTGTATTGAATGCCAACTGTGAGATGGAGGGGAATGGTGAACTCAGCGCAGTAAAATGGGCTAAATGAATAATTTATTGATAAATTCTACTAATTAACACATAGATCGATGGAAGAATAGTTGAATTCATACCTTTCCCCAAAATATTTGCACATAAAAGAATGTTACGGAAAATCCCGAAGATTACCGAAATGGTTTTAACAACCGACATATTAAATTTATTTGTTTGAATTTTATTTTTAATCGATACTTGTATTTAAGTAAATATTCTGTTTTTAATCAAACAGTATATTTATATATTTCTACCGGCCTAATTATTTATGAGAAATTTTGTTACGAAAATGTGTGTCATTCCGCAGAATTCGAACCTGTGATCCGTATCAACATAGGGGAAGCCAATAATTGATCTGGCGCGTCTTAGTTTCCACAGACTAATAGAACTCAAACCAACACAATATATAACACAATTTTTGATTCCATTAGACTGTGGAATCATTATCCCATACACCAACCGTACATCTAAGCTTACAGCACCTGGCATTCCCAAACGTTCACCCATCGAGGTACTGGCCAAGTTCGACATTGTTTAACTTCATGATCGTAGGAAAACCGGTGTTTCAATATAATATGGTCCATGAAACATAGTCTAATTTATCCTCTGACAATGTTATTTTATATTTTGACTTTTCATACATTCCAAAACGTTCGCCCATCGAGGTATTGACCAACCTCAACATAGGAGAACCGGTGTTTCAATATAATATGGTCTATAAACCACAATTGAGATTTTTACTATGACAATGTTTTTTTTATATTTTGACTTTTCATATATTGCAGGTGACAAATCCATCTATAATGTCCAGTTCAAGTAAAGAAATTGAGAAATACTTGCTGAGTTGGATTTCAAATATAGATCATCTTCCACGTCAAGCTCAGTTCAATATCTTGAACAGTGTCTCTGGAGTGATCAATAAAATGGTAAAATTCGTCCATTTCTCTTTATATTGATCAAGAAAAGAATAGTTTTTTCTTTTTTTAAAATCTATTTATATAAGTATGGTTTTAGTCTGATGCAGCAAGACAAACCAATTAATAAAAAATGTTTTAAATACTCTAATTCAAATGAATTCATATAATTTATTAGTAAGGCCTCCTCTTAGACAAACTGAACAATAGCATTTAATAATCGCAATGTAAAAATATAAAGAATATACACATAAGTATAAACATATATATATACACACCCACGCGTACATACATTTATTTTTATTCATTTACATTATTTTTTTCTAAACACAAGAAGTGAACGAGATAGACTGTTCCACTATCATTATAGTATGATATATATATATATGCGTGTGTGTGTGTATGTGTGTGTATGTATGTATGTATGTGTGTGTGCGCGTGTAATTTAAGTTATATAACAATCTGTTTCAATCAGCACCTGAAGATGCTACCAGTGTATATATATATATATATATATATATATATATATATATCAGTGAATTATATATATATATCAGTAAATTCAGATCACATTTAGGGGGAGAGCTATTTCAACATGATAGTTTGAAACATGCAGTGTCAACCCCAATCAACCAATGGAGAAAAATTCTTGTGTCGGAAGCAAGGATTGATAAAAGAAAGAGTGAGGAATGTTGGTTACTATAGGGTTAAACCGAGGAGAATTGTAGTGAGATATATTATAACTGTGTTATTCTATACCAAGTACTATTTTATAGCACCAGCACTCAATGAGTGATATATATATATATATATATAATCTTCTGAGAGAACCCTCCCTGCCTTCCTTTATCATGGCTGATGCTAACCTATAGGAAAGTGACTTCTTTCCCCTTCTCGATCTCACATTCTCGGCTGATATGGAGTGGAAGACCTACATTGAATCTATTGCTAGGTTTGCTAGTCATTGTGTCTTGCTAGACAATATTTTCTCTAAAATTAATCTTGCATATGGATAAATCTATCATTTGTTCATGTTATAGAATATTGCTACCAGATCTGGTCCGCTGTTGCTGCTGTAGGTTTAGAAATTCTTCGTAGTATCCAAAGAAGAATCAGTAATATTATTGGTCTTGACCTGATGTTACGGCTTCAGTAACCTTCCCACTGCCTTCCCTGTTTCTTTTCTATAAATACTTTCCTGGTAATTGTCCGGTTAACTCTTAGCTGTGTCAACTTCTTTATGTCTTGTGTTTACTCAAGATATTAGCAATCATGGCTTCCCGCAACATCTTGTCACCTGTAGCTCTTAATATCTTTGGGCGATTTCTCTAAAACCTGTTCAACCATCCATTTACACAAAACCCCTAATTATGCTATTCGCTGTTCTCTCTCTTTCCTCTCTCTCTCTCTCTCTCTCTCTCTCTCTCTCTCTCTCTCTCTTGCCTTCAACCTGTCCTGTGAACGGTCAGATTTTCCAAGTTGCCTCTTCTCATTATGTGTTCTAGAAACCTGAACTGTCTGTTCCTGGTATTAAGCATAAATTTCCTTTTTGTTTCTATTTTCTGTAAAAGTTTTAACAATGTTCGGTCCATGGCATAATTTTTAGAACCACATTTCTATTGCTTCAAGTTTCTTCATCTTTGATTGTCCGGCACTCCCTACTATACAGGAGGACAGATATCACATAACAGTTTAGTACACTTTACCTTGGTTTTAGCGAAAGTTTACTATTTCTCAGTACTCTTCTTATCTCAGTCTGCCTTCCTATTTCAGTGTCACACTTTTCATTCTCCGCTAAAACACTTACCATTTAAAATTCCTCACTTACTTGATTTTGGAATCTTCGATTACTAATTCGCGTTTTAAGTCCATTCATTTTTTTTAATCGCATCACCCCGAGCAAGGCGGTAATGCCACTGATGTGCAGGGGGCTACATAAGAGTAAAAAGATTAATTAGAAGAGAGTGAAGAGGAAGACGAACCAGATAGAAAGGAGCAAGAGAAGGATGGGAATACAGGTGTGATGACAGTTGGAGAGAAAGGTGGAGAGAAAGGAAAGGATATACGGGGTGGTGAAAGAACTAGAGTCAAGTGGGTAATAGATGAGTATTGACATTGCATTTAAATTCCTGGAGGTTGTAGCCGTCAGGAAAACAAGAATATGGAAGCGAGTTTCACAGGCGGGAAGTGCGAGAGAAGATGCTGCAGGAGTAGAATTGTCGTCTGCATTTGGTTAATCTAATTGTGAATGGGTGGGACCCAGTTGCCAATCTGGTTGCACGAGTAAACACTTACAGTTGCACGAGTAAACACTTGCAGAGGCACCAGGGATTTAAATTCTTTGGAGCAGAAGCCATGAGAGTATTTATAGAACAGACAAAGGGAGGCCACATCTCGTTGGAGGGGAATTGCTTACAACCATGAATTCTGTCTTGTAGCTAATGCTTAGTCCTTTCTTTTCGCTTTCTTTCACTACCTTCAGTAGGAGCTTTTGTAGTTTTGTTTCCCCTGTCTGCTCTCAACGTTATTTAATTTGCATATCGTATATTAAGATTTTGGCAGCTAATAATGAATCATTGAAGAACTTCTAGATTGTCAGAATTGTCTAGCTGTATAGGTTGAATAAGTCCGGTGATAAGACACACCCTTGTCTTACACTCTTTTATATTTTTGTATACCAGCTGAACTCATTTTCTCCACGTATACAGGTCTTTTGCTGCCGGTAAAAATTCTTGATTATTCTAATATCTTTTTCAAATACATCAGGGTTGTCGAACTGTTCCAACAGATCACTGTTGACATGACTAGATTTAATCGTAAGTTCTGTGATAATAATTTCCTTTGTCATATTTCTCGTTTGTAAAACTTTCTTCCGAGTTCATTTTTTCAGCCAATCTTCAAAAATATAAATGCAATATCAATTTTTATCTACTGTCTTCCTGGTTATACTTCTTTTGTTCCCTCCTCTTAATGTTGCTGTTACTTTTTTAATTCTTACACACTCGGTAACCCTTACTGCCTTACATGAGGTGATATGATAAAAAACGATATTTTTCGTTATAAATACTCCGTTTTTCTACCATGAGGCCCGGATTCGAATCGTGATCCGTTTATCAGGAAGCTGACCTCTTGATGTTATCGACCTCGAGGAGGTGATCCCAACGTGGGAAGTGCCTGAAGACCATACCACGTGTTGACTCCAAGCGTTGTGAGTTAAATTGGTTAGATGGAACTATTCTGGGAGCCGTCGATGGTTGTGTTAGCACGAATTGAACATGTCATCGTAACCAAGGGTTTGAGCGTACTGGTTGCTGATTACGCCAGATAATGCTCTATCTCCCTAAGAAACTGTAACTAAGGTCTACTCAGAATAGTTGCACTATAAACCACAGGTGGGCTCTGTGTGTGTTGAACAAACGCAAATTTGTATGAGAAGGCGTCTGCAACG
>JBBBDQ010001659.1:0-77500 GCA_037127315.1 Ascarosepion bandense | reverse complement strand
CAAAAGATATTTCCCAAGTCACATAAATGAAAATTCACAGAGGATGTTGAATTGATGGGAACCTGCACAAAAGCATAATTCACAACCATAGAAATGTAAATCATTTTGTAGTGTACAGTCATTGAAAAGAAATCAAAAAAAAAAAAAAGAAAACCTAACACTGCACAACCCAACGAAAACATTGTTATCAACAAGTTAATCCAATTATCCACTTTAAAGAGTAGAAGAAACTTCCTTTACATGATTTTACATTTCACTTACTCAATAAAAGTAAGATTAATTAAGCAACATACCAGTAAACTCACTTCACATATATGGTAAAATATTAACAACAAAAATAAATCATTAACTCAGATGTTTTGTACTTACAGATAGGTAATATTTCAACTTTCTTCCTCCCGTCAACCCCAAACCTATGCGCTCTCCGCTACTGCTACTCTCTACATGTAGTCCTACACCCCCTCCGTTCTACCCTTAATGTGTTCGACACATTTCTCAATTCTAGGGTCAGATCGGCAAAAGTATGCATTTTTTTTCTAACTAGACTTATAAACACGAGCAGAAAACACACACACTATCAAATCAAAGAGTCACCTACCTTGGCTGACGTCTATAGTCGCGCGGCTGCTATATATTTTAGTCTTCTTTTTTTCTTTCTATCTGGTAGTTTTAAGTCCGTTGAATTTTCAATCGTCGCCGTGGTAACCAGCTCGTATCTATCTGTTTTGTTGTCCCAAAACAGCAAGTCACTTAGGCACCAAACGTAAGTCTGTTGTATATCGACAAACAGAGAAACACGCATATATATAAAAATATGAGTTATATTTTTATTAATGACGATGAACCGTGTAGCATAGGGGACAGAGAATTAAGAGAGCGCGCTTCTAAGGGTTGACGGGAGTGTCTCTCTTCACCGGCCGATCTCTGTCGCTCCTCTACTGCTACTCTGGTCTGTCTGGCTCTCTGTCTGGTGAAATCCGTGCGCCGAGGTCTTTTTATAATCTCCAAACCGGGACTTCCGGATTTTGCCTCGCCCACGCACGCCTACGTAATTCTCAGAGACACCTGTTCTGTTTGCCTCTGTAGCCATTTCCGCTACTGCCGGAAATAAGGTCAAACAAACATCCGTTCCTTTCAACGACCGGAAACACCCCCGCTTGCATCAGCCTTTCTCGGGTGGGGCCAGATTGTTATATTACACTTGTGTCCTGTTTAGAAGTGTGTTTCCGGTTCCTTTGAAAGTCTTCCCAGTCTTTCACACCCAATAACCTTTCGCGTCGTAATGGAATTATCACCTTGCTTAAGGAGGAATTGATTAAAAATATATCTACATATCAACGATCCATTGACATACATCTATTTATCTCGCTCAGTATCTATTTTATTCTGCTGTTTCTATCTCTATTACGCTGTCTACTGCAACCTAATTACGTAAGTCTGTTCATATCTATCTATCTATCTATCTATCTATCTATCTATCTATCTATCTAAATCGGTCTGTTTCTATCTATCTATCTATCTATCTATCTATCTAGATAATATGTATGTCTTCCTGTCGGTTCGTTTGTGCGCGTATTTCTGTTTGCGAGGTAGGGGGTAAACCGCTTGAAGACTGATAGTAAATTTGCCTTTGGCGTTTGGAATCGGTGTCTGAGTGAAGGTAAAGGTCACAAACTTAGTTATTGATTTTTACTGAACATTTACTTTATCGAAAGATAGCGCTTTAAAATATGCCAATTTTATCAGTACATAGGCAAATTCCATGATAATCGTAGATAGAATTCTACGCAAGTCAACTTAATGACTGAGAGAGTAACAAGTTTCCATTATTGGTAATCCTTGCTGACCATCAACCAAAGTTCAATTTTTTCTAAATCTGAATTTCCAAAGAAGACAGATAACTTAGTTATTTGGTGGTGTCAAATCTTCCACTCTTGACGTTCGTATAATTCTAAAAGACACGAGATTTAATTGGTTTGCGACAAAAGCTCACAGTTATGGGGTATCACGTAGAGATTGAACGTTCTTCAGCAGTAATGGTCTACGTAACTTGACAAGTAGTCGCTACAGCCACGACATAAGGATTTGATGTAAATCTCTATTGCTTTTGAAAGAAAGAAAGAAAGAAAGAAAGGAAGGAAGAAAGGAAGGAAGGAAGGAAGAAAGGAAGGAAGGAAGGAAGGAAGGAAGGAAGGAAGGAAGGAAGGAAGGAAGGAAGCTGCAATCACTTAGGATTCACGTTGAATAAATGAAAGTTTGAATGAAAACACTTTCGTATTAATTTCTTTTTAAATAATTTAATTAGAACAGTAAACTTAATTTCATTGTGAAATCAATCTAATGCGATTTCTATTATGAAGTCACGTGTTGGCCATGACGTCAAAAGATCATTAGTCTACAAAAACATGGAATATTCTGGTATATTAAATATTTGAATAATATAAAACATTAAAATACACCAATCTTATATTTTGTAGGAAACAAAAACCAAAAAAAAAATCATTTGTACTGTAGGGAGCATCGATCATGTTTGTTAAATTGGCCTTGTACCAAACTTAACCGAACTCTCCATATTTAAAATGATCAGAAGGATAAAAATATTTTTATACTAATAAAAACGAGATTTATTAATCAAAATATCACATCAATTTTGTTATTTATGAGGATTGTATTTAAGTGTAAAAAGGTTTTTGGATTATTTCAAGAGGATATGTTTTTTGAAGAAAAGTCTAGTTGATGTTTTTAATCCCTGCACAATAGTAGTAAGCGTTTTGCATGTTGAGTCTTTGTTCCTCTCTTTCTTTTGTTGCCTGGCAGTTGTGTAGAAGAAGAAATGTTAAGGTGAAAGAAAGATGCATGTTATCTGGATTTTGAAGACAATTCCTGGATCTATGGGATACTCTTTCTTTCATTGTATGAGGAGAAAAGAAAACGTGAGAGAGTGAGAAAAATGCATGTTAAACTGGATGGGGCGTCCAGCTAAGACTCGCAACTCTCTAAAGGGGTAAAGCGACATGAACGAGTATTTATGCATTTTGACGATCAAGAATAAGATCAACTTTGAATATTTTTCTGTCTTCTGGTTGGTAAATAAGATGCTGTATCTATTTTTGGTCCTCGATGACGTCCGCATATGGCAAAAATATGTAAGCCAATTATCTAATAAAAAGGGATTTTCAATTAGCTAATTCGTAAATATAAGTGTTCTCCTCATTACCTCTTGAAAGTGTATGTGTGTGTGTAAAGTAGGATTTATTAAGCAATCAAATATCAAGAAATCTAACAGTGATTTTGCTTAACACTCTGGCCCCTCGGGTAAAATACTGGTTATCACGGCATCATATATTCAACCCTCTTCTCTCCCCGGGCTGGTTATCCTTGTCACGGGACCGTATATCTAGCACTTCCACTCCACGAGCCTATTCCGGTCAACGTGCACCAGACCTAACACTTCCACCCTGGCCTCTCAAACTTCGGGTTGTGTCTATTCGGTCTTAACCAAACTCAAGGGGTTGGCCGTAGATTCCTGAGTATTCGTAGGTCAGTCAACCAGCTCACTGGTTTAAATCTACTTTCTGCCGACGTTGTGGTTATTAGATCCACAAAGCAGAAGTGTTGTTCGTTAACGGTCGACTGGGGAAGCCGGTGTTAAACATTTAGAATACAGCAAAAAGAAACAGAAAGAAAAAAAAGTAATGTCCGTAGAAAGCCGAACAAACAACTGTTCGATATTGTTAATATCTTTTATATACAAGAAAAGAATAGAAAAAAGGTTACAGAATTAAAAGTTTTTTTTTCAGCATAACACCTCACACACTGGAGTCTAGACACACACACACACACACAGAGAGAGAGAGAGAGAGAGAGAGAGAGAGAGAGTGTGTATAGAACTTGTTGTTAAATCGTCTCAGAAGATATGTATATATATATATATATATATATAACCCTTTTCAACAATGTTCTCCAGATTCTTTTGACGGAGTCAATTCTTCTCAAATAAAACGCTGGTGATGCAATTCCGATGTTGTCGACGTTAAGCTTCATATACTCAGCAATTTTCAAAGCGACCGCCATAGCAACGTTACTTCTCATAGTCCTTTGGTGACTATTAAATTTCAACAATCCGCAACGGTGACACTTAAACTTTTTAAATCATAAATCTCCTTGTCCGACTTCTTCACAAAACATCAGTTTCACATAATCATTTCATAATTCCTTGTCCTTCCGTCGTCACCGTCAGCAACGATAATTACAATCTGCCACAAAGCCTGCATCTGAACAATAGGACCAAATGCAAGTAAAATATATTTTACTCTCCTTTTTCATACAAATGTTATATATCGCCGTACGACGACAAACAACGAGAACACGCATATATAAAAATATAAGGTTATATTTTTATTCCTGACGACGAACCCGTGTGGAACAGGGAATGGAAGAGTGAGAGCGCACATAGAATGGGTCGACGGGAGTGTAGTCTTGCCTGTGGTGTCTCTCTGCTTCCACTGGCCGTTCTCTGCTGGCGAATCCGTGTGTCGAGGTCTTTTTATAGTCTTCTAGAACCGGGACTTTTCCTTCCGGTTTTGCCTCGCCCACGCAACGCCCACGTAATTCCAAGAGACACCTGTTCTGTTTGCCTCCGTAGTCATTTCCGCCGCTGTCGGAAATAAGGTCAAACGAGCCCGACTCATAACCCTGCGACATCCGCTCCAGGCCCCGACAGGATGTATTTCTCAAACACCTGTCTTGTCGTTCGCCGACCCCTTCACCGACGGGAAACACCATCGATTGTATCAACCTTCCTCGGGTGGGGCCAGATTGCTATATTACACAGAGACGTCTTTGGTTAGGTGGTTGATTGGTCGGAAATGTCAACCTTATTCCAGCGGGGATGGGGTGACCCGTACGCTCACACGGTCCTGGTCTCTCTTGTCAACACCTCCCTCATCGAAGAGACCCGATATCATACGACCGTACGCTTCCACAGTCGTCGTCCGCATTACGACTTGCTTATATTGGAACCGGAGGGTTACAAGCCAGGTCACCATGCGCTTAACACGAGTGTCTGTCGCTACAGCCAAAAATCATGTAACCTCCAAAGGTCCTCTCACTTACTCAGCGCTATTTCAATTTCACTTGAAAAAAATTATTTTCGTTCATTTCCACCGTTCTCCGATGACCCAAATTAAACAGCACTCAGCATACGCTAGATCAGATTTCACCATTAGTAAACAAAATACATTTCTATGTTCAGTCTACTCCCAAATCCTTTTTATGAAAAAGTATTATTTCGTTTACCTCCATTGTTTTCTGATGACCCAAATATAACGGCCTAACTTTTGTTTAGATCAGATTTCGCTGCCAGTAAACAATTACGCTAGTTTATTTCACTGTTCTATTTACTCCAATTTTTGGCCAAAAAAAAAATGATTAATATTTTTCTGGAAGTTGGAAATCTATTTTTAAAAATTCTTAATAAGAATTAAAAAGAAAGAAACGGATAACATGACATTTCGGTCTTCTTCAGATGCCAGGAATTTTGAACCTTTTAAATGTGTGTATGTGATTGACTCTCTCTCTCGCTTTCTCTCTCTCTCTCTCTCTCTGTCACAGTTGTACATAAAGAACTCTTTATGTCATGGGTTTTTGTAGGTTTCCTGTGAATATCTAGTATATGTAAGATTGAATGGTGATGGATAAGAAAATAAGAAAATTGTAGTGGATGAATGGGTCGTGAATCTGATTAGCTAGGTCTCGGATAGAAAGTGTTGACCCCACTTTTCTTGCATTGTGCCACATTTGTTGTATAAATACGACAATAAATAATCTTATAAAACCTACCTTTAGATTAAATATAGAAAGATTGTCTAATAAAATTATCCCTTGTAAGTATTTTTATACCCATTAATATCATATGCAGAATTTATTTTAAAATATTTTCCCACTAATAATTACATTAATAAACACATAATCAAAATTTCGGAATTTTCTCGCCGCCCATTTACTTTTCTTCTTTTTAACAATATATGGTGGACTCTCTTATCGGAAACGATAAATGAGTGTCAGCAGTTCTTCTTCTTCTTCTTCTTCTTCCTCTTCTTCTTCTTCTTCTTCGTGTGTTGTGTCCCTTCAGGTCATAGGCGATCATGGACTTCCACTTGGCTCTGTCTTTTATCGCTTTCAATATTTTTCCTCTACGAGACAAGAACCTATGATCTTAATACTCTCTCTCTATATATATATTTTTTAATCATTTCACCCCAAGCAAGGCAGTACCACCACCAGGTCGGGTCTGATCATGTTACAAATTCTCCTTTGGAGCCTGTCAAGAACCCTGAGATGAATGGCAGGGGAGCCCAACCAGATATGACAAGAGCTATATGTCTGGAAAATAAATCAAATTGATAATACATGGTGTGTGCTCAGATACATGAAAAATTCCCGCTCTGCCATCCATTTGCTCAGGCCTATCAAGTAGGTTTTGCGCTGCTTTTCCCTGTCTCCCTTTCCTTATATCCATCCTGTGAGTGCTAACTAGAGGTCGTGTCTCCATAAAACGCCGTGGAGAAGGCAACTCGACTATTCTTCCCGGGTATACTCATGGGGTTGCACAATAATATTATAAACCCTAACGGCGTGAATGGGGTTAAGCCTAACAGTGTTTTACACTTATGCATGGGATTTCTGTCCTTGCATTTATGTTAGTCATCTACCTACTGATCAACCTGCACTAAGATTTGTTTAAAGTAGTCACTTTCTTGTGCAGCACAAAGCACACTCTCTCTCTCTATCAAAACAACATAGACTCTAAAGGTGCACGGTGTGTCATGCTTTCGATGTTTGTGATGATCGCATCTTATATTATCACGCAGTTTAACCTCTCCGGAGCCTTAAATACATTGGGTAGTGCATGGTGGACCACAGAAAATACGTAAGGGGTTTTGATATCAGAGTTTGCCGTCTCTGGTACGAGGAAAGGAGGCGAGGAAGCGCCCATGAGGACTTTGCTCAGGCTTCGAAAAGCCCCCACACACGTACACGCACACATATACACGATACAAATATTCCACAGCCACAGTACATATTTACATACCCGTCTCGCATGTGCACACACACGCACGTAGTGTATTCACACAACAAACACGCACACTCAGGCACACACACACAAACAAGTACCACCACTCCGGGCTAGAGTGGACCTGGGAGTCATGGCATTTAACTTTTTCCTCTAAAACTAAATGTCTACATTTTTAAATATACTTCGAAAAGTTCTGAACTGAGACCGTAATAGTTTTTATATTTCTAATTTCAGTGAAACAAAATAAATAATTTTTATTTTTATGCTAAATTCATTTTGTCAACAAAAAATGCAAATTTTTCCCCCGTAATTTTGAAACAAAAACAAACTCAATGTTGTTTACAATGTCGCACAAAACATCAAATCTTTCTTGCAAATTTATTTCTTTTCTGACTACGAAGCCCAAGCCAATGCTCGCGAAGGTATCTTCAATACCCGAAAAGGAGGTTCTACTGTATATATAATGTTATTATTATTATTATTTGTTGTTGTTGTTATCTACTCCTCTCATTGGCATCTTCTCTTACTACTAAAATGTTCTGAGTTGCACGGGCAACGCCGGGCTATGATGCTAGTATAATAATAATAATAATCGGAAAACGTTTATTTTATTATGAATTGCACCCATTAAAGGTAACACAGTTATAGTGTACTTATGTAAATAAAACAAATTGAAGATTTGATGTTTATTCAAGTATTACACATTTTAGTTTGTTTCTGTTTGCTTGAAATCAGTTGGTGGAGTTTTGGCTCCAGTGACGTCACTGCAAGACAAAGAGCTGTGTTTATTTCAATCCGAGACCGGTCGGTCAGTCAGTTAAGTGCCATACGTGACACACACTTTGGGCGACTGACTGGACAGAAGATTATCCCACAGTAGGTTGTCATTGCATTCTGCGGTAGACTGGTTGCCGACAAAGGCTATAGAATTCAATCTGTCCTGCTATTTAACCCATAATTGACGGAAAGAGACTGATTAATAGCTTTCCTAAAGGTATTTTTGCCGAAATGAATGCTACGAATTCAACTGGAATTCGAACTCGGCACTCCGATTTGTTATTCCGAGTCGATATCCATTGAACCACAACGCACATCAGAGTTTTAATTGCTGTGACAGATGAAAATGTCTTTTCGCGCAAATATGTTGTTAGAAATTAGATCAAAATTTTAATTGCTTTTTCATAGAATGATGGGTATTCATTTTTTTTTTAAGAGAGCCAAAACTGAAGTTTTGATAAGGATGACTGGAATTTAGCTTTGAGAATGTCGTGGCAAGATAAATCGATAAGGATTTCTTTTTTATTCATGCTTAAATTGCTATCTTAAATGTTTTCTGCAAATGGATCTATTGGCCACATATTTCTATGCTTAGGTTCTTCTTCTTTTAGGTAATAAAACCCAAAAATTTTCGTCAGTGACGGTAAGTGCTGTTGAACAACTTGTCGATTGACATACTTGTCTCCCATACATTCGTGAAAATTTATAAACATTTGTAGATCTCCTTCAGTCAACCGCGATTGCCAGTGATATTTCCGAGTACGAATGCATATGAATTTGCATCTAATGCGTAAGCCAATTCTTGAGGATCGTTCTCGCTATTACTCCGTTGCTATGCCATGTTTATAGAAAATTATACTAGTAAATCATCCAGTAACTATTTAGTAATAAGTATTGAACATGACTTTGCAAGTTAGGTTAGTATACTATGGATGAATGATGTTATATTTGTGTACTCGTGTTTTTTTTGTTTTTTTTTTTGTTTTTGTTTTTTTGTTTTTGTATTTTTTTTTTAGTCTACATAAGGTGTTGGACATATATACCATGCATAATACGTTTTGTTACTCGTCATTTTTTAATTTGAAGCTTCATAAAAATTGTAATAATGTCTCAATTTTTCTGTGGAGTATCAAAAGTTTTACACGTGATCCGTGGAACACCATATTGGTGAAATCGAGGAGCAACTATGTAAAGACGTCATTAAAAATTTTGATCATCCTTGGCGGATATTTGGGTGATATTATTTTTCATACATAATTGATATGACTCAAATAACATGATTCAATAAAATTTCAACACTTTTATTTACTTCTAACTTCGATCCGTCTTAATATACAATAATATGCAATACTACTTGTTTGTTTAGCAGCATATAAATACATTATGCGTCATTTAATGCCGAAATTTAATTTTCTTGGGAACTTTAGCAATTTCTTCTACAAAGATATATTGCTTGTCGTGCAGAGATTTTAATGGAGTCTCTGCATAGTTGCTCCTCAATCTCACCAGTCAGTCAGTCAGTCAGTTAAGTGTCATATTTGATACACGCTTTGGACGATCATGTCTAGAAAGAGAAATGACTGACTGGGCAGAAGATTATCGCGCAGTAGGTTGCCATTGCTTTCTGCGGTAGACTAGTTGCCAACCAAGGCTATAGAATCCAATCTGTCCTATTATTTAACCCACAACAGGAGGGAAGAGAAGGATTAATACTTTTCCCAAGGGTATTTTTGCGTAAATGAATGCAATGAATTCAACTGGATTTCGAACTCGATACTCCAATTTGTCGCTCTGAGTCGATATTCACGGCAGCACAATAGACATTCTTAGAAAAGTGAATGCAATGAATTCAGCTGGAATTCGAACTCGGTTCTCCAATCTCACCAATATGTCTTATTATCCCATCATTCAGCTGCTGAGTTGTTGTTGGCATTGACCTTACTTTTGAGATGATCCCAAAAGGAATAAATCTAAAGGCGTCAAGTTGCATGATTGGGGTGGCCAGTTGACATCATTGCTTCGAGAGTTGATGCGACCTGGGAACTTCTCATTCAATGAGACGATTGTTGCATTGGTTGTGTGGCATATGGCGCCATCCTGTTGAAATATATGTGCATGTGTGTGTGTGTGTGTGCGTGTGTGTGTGCGTGCGTGTGTGTGTGTATTAAGTTCTTTGCTAACAGTTGTGGAACTTCTCTCTTATAGAACTTCCTTCCGGCTTCATGCTTTCCAGCCAACTTTAATATGCAAAAATATAAATACAATGTCAGTCGCTATCTACTGTCCCCCTGATGATTACTTTTTCTCTTCTCGATCATTATTTATGTTTCTGTTAATGTTAACTAATTCATTTAGTAACAGTAAAACCTTGCGTCTTAGTAGCTTTATGAGGTGATACCGATTTAAATAATTTGTATTCATGGTGCAGAGGGAAAATAACACATCCTATTTATATTGTATAATAGTATATTAAAGGAAATCTTGGCTTGGGCTTTGTAGATAAATAGTTTACTTTCAAACTGATGTATGCTTAAATATCTGCATGTATCAAGAATTAATTGTTATTATTTATAACTTGGGTACATAACTAGCGTTCATTTACATTTATCTAATATGACAGTTATTTTAATATTTAGGGAATATGGAATATAAAACAGAAAATATAAAACAACATCATTCTTACATTACGTAAGTACAATTCAATTTCAGTACTTAAATTAAGTACTTGAATAAACAGCTTTTCTTCTACTACTACTACTACTACTACTACTACTACTCTTGCAGCACAAGACCAAAGTCTTTTCACGAGAAACTTTCAGGCAAATATTATGCATAATAATATGGATCCAAAATGCAGGTTTTGTGATAAACACCAAGAAACAATAGACCACCTAATCTCAGGCTGTTCTGTGCTTGCCCCAAATGAATATAAAAATCGCCACGATAGAGTTGGGCAATATTTACATTGGGCAATATGCAAACATTATGGAAAAGCTGTAAGCAAACACTGGTATGAACATCACCCAGCACCGGTTACAGAAATAGAAGATGTAACCATTCTATGGGATTACACCATCTACACAGACAGAAAAATTGAAGCAAACAGGCCAGACATTATTGTTAAAAACCAGAAGGAGAAAACTTGTCTATTAATTGATATGGCTTGTCCAGCGGATTGTAACATAGCAATCAAGGAATTTGAAAAACTGTCAAAATATAAAGACCTGGAAATTGAAATAGAAAAAATGTGGAAATTGAAAACAAGAGTTGTGCCAGTGATAGTAGGTGCACTTGGAATGATAAAAAATGGAACAAAACAACACATTGAAAGAATCCCTGGAAACCCCAGCTTAAGAGATATACAAAAAATTGTCTTATTAAGTACAGCCCACACACTAAGGAAAACTTTATCTATGTAATGCTGGAGATGATAAGGAAGATAGAAAAACATGAAATGGAGCCATAACAACACGCCACTACCTGCAGACTTGGTCGGTAGTGAGACCAAAGCAGAAATCGAAATATGATGAAAAATGACATAATAATAATAATAATAATAATAATGATATGACAATAATAATGATAAAAATGAAATTATCTGAATATAATTAATTTTTTTATAAAATGTATTAAAAACTATTTGAAGTAGGTCTTTTAATAAGTGTTTGTTTATAAGGCGATGCGAGGATGGTGTAATAGATAGCGGCTTGAAATGAGAAATAAGTTAAGCGTGTTCGCATTCAAGTGGAGTTCGTTATATTCATTTACGCGCAAATCGGAGTGGAAAAGATTTCAACCCGTCTTTTCTCCCATAATGAATGGATTTGGTGACTTATAAACCTAATGTCACAGTAACCACTTTTCTTTTTAACGAAACTCATATTATAACTAATTGTGATTGTTGTTTTTTCTCTAGCCCTCTGTATTAATGGTTCCCATATTGTATTCATGTCTATGCTTGGCTGGTTTAAAAGATTCTTATTACCTAGCCTATGCACTGATACATTAAGTTTTCGTATTTTCCACTGATGTTCTCTGTCTTTTATTTAAACCTTATCTCAAAGAGTGCGGTGATCTCAATTCCCCCCCCCCTCTCTCTGTTTTTTTTTTTTTTTTGTTCATGGCTTTTTGATAAGTTATGTTGTAATACTTCTGCAGTGAAAGTTACACTGGAAATTAGCTGTTTTTTAAAGCTTGATTTTTCTCTTATCTCTTTTGTAGATCATATCGGAGTGCGTAGTAAAAATCGACAAGCTTTTCGAAAATGATGAGAATGCGATTGGCCTCTTAGCCTCATTGGGAACACTAAACTTAGCGGTCAGTTACCATCCATATGTATCCGAACTCACCATGGTAAGTAGATTGTGTGCGTATATCATTACCTTGGACGATAAAAAAAAATTAAAAAAAAAAAACAGAATTAAAAAATAAAATTAAACAAAACTGAAAATCGTTTCTTTTACTCACGCTCTCTTTTTCTGGTTTTTCTTTGTTTGTTTAACGGCATATCAACACCTTATGGGTCATTTAATGTCGAAATGTAATTTTCTTGGGAGTTCTGAAGTAATAAAAATACTGAGATGTTATTCTGCTTTCACAATTTGTTTTTTTTTAAATCGTATCACCCCGAGCAAGACGGTAACGCCACTGATGTGCAGGGGGCTACGTAATAGTGAAAAGATCGGAAAAGAGAAAGCCGGAAACCATATCCTAAACAGGGAAAAAGGGATGAGCCTCTTAACCTGTTCAATAGACATGGGTGGAGTGTGAACCGGGCGATAGATAGATCTATCTACTCAAATTGAAAAAAAAAAAAATTGAGTATTTACTCTATTTATATCGTTCAATCTTCTTTCCTATTATTATATTCGCAACATTTCGACTCCGGTCTTCTTCAGGTGATATACGTTGGAATTTTGAAACGAACCTTTTTTTTTTTTTTTTTGTTCAATGGGGTAGATTGCTCTAGTTCTTTTTTAATGGATGTCCCAGTTTCAGTTTATTATTTCCCTTCAGTAATTCAACCCTCCAAGTTTTTGTTCACCTCTGCCGTGGCCGGATACTGAATTCCGAACTGTTTGGATTACTTCAACCAGCGCATTTATCCACCGGGCCATGTGACGCATGAGGACAACAGTCCGAATAATGTAAATAGTGCAAATAGTTACTATACCCTATCTCAGAAATACAGACAGATAATGGTAGAATATAATCAGATTTTGTGCACATACATTTTTGTATAGACATAATTACAAGAGGTGGTGTTATAAATTTTATGATATAGTTTTATTGAAGTTATATTTTGAAATACAAGTTGATTTCATTTAGAAATTGTACAATATTATATGGATTAATGTTACAAAAAAGTATTTTCACATTGATTGTTTTGTTGATTTTGTTTAGCAGCATATCAACCTATACGGTTTATTTAATGCCGAAATCTAAATATTTGGATATTGGTTGGTTGATTTTGTTTAGCGACATATCAACC
Source organism: Ascarosepion bandense (assembly GCA_037127315.1). Classification (NCBI taxonomy): domain Eukaryota; kingdom Metazoa; phylum Mollusca; class Cephalopoda; order Sepiida; family Sepiidae; genus Ascarosepion; species Ascarosepion bandense. Next base: position 64,154 of record JBBBDQ010001659.1, on the reverse strand, counting down.
TCTATGGATTATTTAATGACGAAATCTAAATATTTGGATATTGGTTGGTTGATTTTGTTTAGCGACATATCTAGCTCTATGGGTTATTTAATGCCGAAATCTAAATATTTGGATATTGGTTGGTTGATTTTGTTTAGCGACATATCAACCTCTATGGATTATTTAATGCCGAAATCTAAATATTTGGATATTGGTTGGTTGATTTTGTTTAGCGACATATCAAACTATACGGTTTATTTAATGCCGAAATCTAAATATTTGGATATTGGTTGGTTGATTTTGTTTAGCGACATATCAACCTCTCTGGTTTATTTAATGACAAAATCTAAATATTTGGATATTGGTTGGTTGATTTTGTTTAACGGCATATCAACCTATATGGATTATTTAATGCCGAAATCTAAATATTTGGATTTTACTTGCTTGATTTTGTTTAGCGACATATCAACCTCTATGGATTATTTAATGCCGAAATCTAAATATTTGGATTTTACTTGGTTGATTTTGTTTAGCGACATATCAACCTCTATGGTTTAATTAATGACAAAATCTAAATATTTGGATATTGGTTGGTTGATTTTGTTTAGCGACATATCAACCTATATGGTTTATTTAATGACAAAATCTAAATATTTGGATATTGGTTGGTTGATTTTGTTTAACGGTATATCAACCTCTATGGATTATTTAATGCCGAAATCTAAATATTTGGATTTTACTTGGTTGATTTGATTTTAGCGACATATCAACCTCTATGGTTTATTTAATGACAAAATCTAAATATTTGGATATTGGTTGGTTGATTTTGTTTAACGGCATATCAACCTCTATGGATTATTTAATGCCGAAATCTAAATATTTGGATTTTACTTGCTTGATTTTGTTTAGCGACATATCAACCTCTATGGTTTATTTAATGACAAAATCTAAATATTTGGATATTGGTTGGTTGATTTTGTTTAGCGACATATCAACCTCTATGGTTTATTTAATGACAAAATCTAAATATTTGGATATTGGTTGGTTGATTTTGTTTAGCGACATATCAACCTCTCTGGTTTATTTAATGACGAAATCTAAATATTTGGATTTTACTTGGTTGATTTTGTTTAGCGACATATCAACCTCTATGGTTTATTTAATGCCGAAATCTAAATATTTGGATTTTGGCTGGTTGATTTTGGTTTGCGGAATATGAACCTCTATGGGACATTTAATGATGAAATCTAAGTCTTTTAAATTATATTGCTTTCAATAAATATATTTTGAACACAATTGTATGCCTTCAGTTGCAGTTAAAATTTATTTTTGGTAATTCTACTGCTGGTCATTTTATTGTATACATATATTGTTGGTAATTTTACTATAAAAATGTATTTTATACATGTATATTGTTTTATTTCTGCTTGGGGTTTCAATATTCATCCATAGCTGGGACCCTAACTGGTGTTACCACTTCGTTTCAAACAGCTACTTGGGACTTAAGGTGAGTGCTGAGCATCGGATGGCTACAAATGGGGGTGAACTGTTCTCAAAGGAGTACGGCTGTTCCGTCGTCGGAGCTACTATCTTTCACCGACATCGCAAACACATTTTTTCTTCTACAGCGACTCATATTAATGATGATAGTAATATTAGCTGTTTCCTTACAAGGAAACATACGGCATTCATTGACCGAACAACCAGTATAGCTGTTGATTCAAATTTATAAGACCTTTCACTGAAAATAAGTCCAGTAGCTGTTATCATTCTTTCTAGTACTGTTGGGGGCTCTTCTTCCTAAACATTTTTTAAAAGTAGTGTGGAATGTCAACATCTTGATTATGTTATTATTTTCTCTTCGTGTTACATCTGAATCCACTTGAACTGCCGTTGAAAGTACTCAATTGTGCAGCACCAGATCACAAGGTTCAAAGAAGTGTGTGCCTTCAACAAGACAACTAGGCTTCACTCACTCATACCATCTTTAACCATTGATTTTATATAGACGTTGTTTATAGTTTCACTCGTCTAGATATTTCTGAAGTTGGTGAAAAATCAAGCAGATGCAGAAATTTAAATACCTGGGAAGTGTTTTAACAGAGAACAGGAAGTGCGATACGAAGAACAGAAGGCGTACCTGTACGGCCAATGATGCATTCCAGAAGCTGAGTAAAGTATTGAGAGGCAAGAAAATTTTGCTGGAAGTAAAGAAGAGAGTACTAGGTGGTTATGTGATGTCTGTCTTTCAATATAGTAGTGAATGCTGAACAATCTCATCAAACATGAAGGAAAAACTTGAAGCAATCAAAATGTGGTTTTACAGAGGATGCTGAGGCAATCATGGATGGAACACACAAGTAACGACGAGGTTTTGGAGAGTATAGACACGAAAAGAAAATGGATACATAACATCAGGAAAAGACAGCTGAAGTTTTAGGGATATGCAAAGGCGGATGTGCGTTGTGGTGCAATGGATATCGGCTCGGAACGAGAATTCGGGGAGCTGAGTTCGAATTCCAGCTGAATTCCTTGCATTAACTTACGCACAAATACCCTTGGGAAAGGTATTAATCTGTCTATTCCTTCCAGTTATGGGGAAAAAATAATAGGGCAGATTGGGTTCTATAGCCTTAGTCGGCAACCAGTCTACCGCAGAAAGTAATGGCAACCTACTGCGGGATAATCTTCTGCTCAGTTAGTCATGTCTCTTTCGAAACATGATCGCCCAAGCGTGTATCACGTATGGCACTTAACTGACTGAATGAGGAAAGACATGTAATGATGGATGTGCGTTGTGGTGCATTGGATATCACATCGGAACGACAAATCAGGGTGACGAATTCGAATTCGAATTCCAGTTGAATTTCTTACATTCATTTACGCACAAGTTCCCTTGGGAAAGATATTAATCCGTCTCTTCCCTACAGTTATGGGTTAAATAATAGGACATATTGGGTTCTATAGCCTTGGTTGGCAACCAGTCTACCGTAGAAAACAATGGCAACCTACTGCGGAATAATCTTCTGCTCAGTCAGTCATGTCTCGAAAGAGACATGATCGTCCAAAGCGTGTATCACGTATGGAATTTAACTGATTGAATGAGGAAAGGGGGCTTGTAGAACCTGATGCTCATGGGACGGATAGAGTGGAAGAGAGACAAGGAAAAATGACGCATGGCATACTTGATGGACTTGATTAGATGGATGATGGAGCGGGGATTGAGTAGGATAACAGGAGAAGTGGTATTAAAAACCACAAGGGATAGAAAGATGTGGAGGGCCATGATCGTTTACGTTCTGGAAGGACACGGCACACAGAAGAAGAAGTGGTTTAGCGTCATGTAAGATTCGAAAGTACCGAATTCAAGAAATCGAATTCTGCCAATTTGATTTCTATTTAAGAAAATGATTCGAATTTTCAGTTTGATATTTTAGTTTTATATTCAACATAAACCAACACAACAAGCTTTAATATATTAAATTAATCCACCTAATCTGGCTATTTACTTTCAGAATAAAAGTGTGGTGAATTTCAAATATCAACTCGAACGTGCCTTGCAGCTGTGCCAAAATTACATTATCAGTGTTTTCATGACGGACATTACTGATTGTAAGCGAAAGTTTTCATTTTTATATAAATTTTGATCACATTTTTATAGGGTAATTAGAATAAATCCATAGATGTCAACCTGGTGAATTACCATTGAATTTATTTTAATGTTTTTTTTTTTCCATCTTTTTTTAGAGTAAAGTGTTTTTATTTATTTATTTGAGTTCGTTGCTTTTTATTTGTGTTTGTGTGTGTGGATATGTCGGTGGGTTAATTTTGGTTCGTGGCATATAAACAACTCTATGGGTTATTTAATGCCGACATCCAAATATGTGGATAATGGTTGGTTGATTATGTCTAGCGACATATCAACACGTCTAGTGGTTGTCTAATGGCGAAATCTAAATATATGAATTGATAGATTATGTTTAGCAGCATATCAACACCGATAAGGGTTATTTAATGCTGAAATATAACATTTTGGATTTTGGCTGGTTGATTTTGTTTAGCGGCATATAAACAATTCTATCGGGTTATCTAATATGCTAAATATTTAGATTTTGGTTAGTTAATTTTTTCTATGGGTTATTTAATGCCAAAATCTAAATATCTGAATTTTGGTTTGATTTTATTTAGTGGCATATCAACCTCTACGGAATATTTAATGCCGAAATCTAAATATTTGAATTTTGGTTGGTTGATTTTGTTTAGCGACATATCAACCTCTGTAGATTATTTAATGATGAAATCTAATGACTTTGATTTTTGGTTGGTTGATTTTGTTTAGTGACATCTATGCGTTATTTAATGCCGACATATAAATATTTGGATTTTGATTGGTTGATTTTGTTTAACAGCATATAAACACTTCTATGGGCCATTTAATGTCGAAATGTAAATATTTGGAGTATTGTTGCTTTATTTTGCTTAGCGGCATATTAAAATCTATTGGTTATTTAAAGCATAAATTTAAATAGTTTGAACACATTTTTATGGCTTCAATTAAATATATTATAAAAGCAATTCTATGTCTTCAGCTACAGATAAAATTCATTGTTGTTCATATTTCCATAAAATGTCTTGTTCGTAATTTTACTATAAATAGGTATTTTTGGTTGGTTTATTTTAGTTAGTAGCATATCAAAATCCGAGGGTAATTTAATGCCAAAATCTAAATATTTTTAAGAATATTTTATGCATATATTTTGAAAGCAATAAATGCCTTCAATTAGTGATAAAATATATTGTTGGTAATTCTTTTATACAAATGCGTATTCTGGTATTTTTACTATAAAAATGTATTTTTATACATTCATAGTATTTTGATTAGGCTCCACTGTTTACCAGTAACTTAGGCGATAACAGGTGCTGCCACCCCCGAGTCAAGGTGGACTTGGGAACAACAGCAATTTAAAGATGGTTCAACGCTTCACAAAAAATTCATTCACCCAATTAGAGGCCTTGCTGCCGGATCGATGAACTTGGGACCAACAGCAATTAAGAGATGTTTTAGCGCTTCCCAAAACCTACAATCTCCCGATTAGAGGCCTTGCTGCCAGAACGGTGGACCTGGAAACAAAGCACGTCACATACTCCTAATAGTCTATGTGATAAATGTAATCTATGTTTAACGGAAGAAATTAGGATTTTGAAATTTCAATATCAGACTGTAATTCCTAATAAACGTAATGTATTTATTAGCATGTGTCATCACCGTAGTAAATTTAAACTTCAATAATTATCTCCTTCTATTTATTCATAATAGATTTTGCCGTTTACATAGAGTAGATTTGAAATTTGGTGAATCCGTTGCCTTTTCCCTCCTACCTACAATCACTAACCCAATGGTCAAAGCATCTGCCTTCCTCTACCAAAAGGAATTTGCTACTACGATTCTCTTCGGTTTAACCCTATAGTAACCAACATTCCTCAACTCTTCCTTTAGTAACCATTTCTCATTGCTTCCGGCACAAGAATTTTTCTCCATTCTTTTGTTAACTATGGTTAACAATGCATGTCTCGAACTGACATGTTGAAGCAGCTATCCCCAGTAAATGTGATCTGAATTTTTATATATATATATATATATATATATATATATATATATAAGCATGCAGCGTAGATATAGAAGAATCCAAAGGAGTGTCCTGTACATAAAGTGTCAGTATAACTCTCTCGTGTAAAATCTTCTGTACAATAAAAAGGGAAGCTGATGATGGTTCGCCTAAAATAGGCCCACACTTCCGATTTACAATGAAATAACATGTCTGCCTTAATTTTTTCTTATATATATATATATATATATATATATATGTCTTGTACGTAAACGGCGAAGAAAATCCAACTGAATATAAAATATTAATGTTATATCTATCTAGAGAGTTCAATGGATGTTATCCAGAGTAATATGATATTTATAAAGGAAAACTCAACACATGATTTAAACTGTATATATATATATACTTTTGTAAAATCTCTTCAAGAGCAACCAAGGAAGATTCACCCGAAATATACGAACTCATCTTCGATGTTCGAGAAATAAGCTCAGGGGTTGGAGTATAAGAATGACAGAAAACAGTCGTTTTTATCCAATAGCTGTTGATGAGGCACAAAAGCAAATTCTGAAAAACTTGCTTACGGTGTGTTCATATATAATGCCCTAAGCTGACAATGTATGCGAAGAAAGGAAATTCGCGCGTTCCGTATCGATTAAGACCTCCCATGCAAGACAGCCACATGCCTCGTTGAACTGATCCATTGACAAATCAATAAGCCTATTGAATACTTAGCTACGGAAATGCCGTGGAGAAATCGAATTGTTAGAATTCGATTTCTTGCATTCAGTTTTGCTTCTTCTTTTTTTCTTTTTTCTTTTGCAATTATTTCTGTTTCAAACTCGATCAAAGAAAGAAGGAATCCAGAATTTTCAATTTCATGGCATTACATTTTGTCTTTGATATTTTATGACTTTAAAGGTTTCTTCATATTTTTCAATAGATTTCATATCACCTTCATTCTTTATTCCTTTGATCTCAAGCTGTGATGTGGTAGTTTACGAATTGGTCTCTTATGTCTTGCGAATACGCTTCTAACTGAGCTACTGTCAATTTTTGAGTTATTAGGGTTTACATTAAGCAAAGTCGAGCCTATTCAGTACCGATATGTGTGGCTGCTTGGGAATAACAGGTGCTGTAATCTTGGATGTGTGGGTGGTGTAATGTATAATGGCTCGAAATTGTTAGTCGAAGAGCCGAGTTCTAATTCCAGTTGAGTACGTTATATTCGTCTACGGCTATATCGTGTTGAATACACCGGTTCCCGTCCGATCATCGAAGTTAAGCAACATCGAGCCTGATCAGTACTTAAGTGGGTGACCATTTGGGAATACCAGGTGCTGTAAACGTAAGGATCAAGAATGGTCCACCGGTCCTCCAGGATTGGGGGTTGGGTGCAGGGCAAACAAACCTGACCCGTAAAAAACAGTTTGTTATAGAAACAGCAACAAAAAGCTGCTTCCCTATGCACCATCTAGGTGTGATGGATAAATGATGATGACGTTATGTTCACTTACGCGCAATTACCCGTGGGAAAGGTATGAATCCATCCTTTCTCCCCCTCTGTGGATTAAATAGTAATATTTGCATTATTAAAATCTTAAAAGAGTTGATAAGCCGTAAAAAACTAAACACTCGAGTTAATATTTGATTAATCAAAGCAAGTAAGAAGTCTCTGTATCAGTAGGTTAGCACATGTCTTCCAGCACTGTCTGACAGTATCGCATCGTAAGCTATAGTTAGTAAACTTGGTTTCACACTACAATATTTATACAATGCGAAATGAACATTCGTGTCAACCTTACTTTTCTTTTCTTCAATCATTTGTTAACGGGAGCAAGAAATGACTCGTTGATTATAATGCCTTTAAATGTAGACTGCTACCTTTTAAATACCGCAGAGAACATTTTTCACTTTTCATCAATATGGCCGATACTAACCTCCAGGTGAGTGACACATATGCCTTCTTAGTCTGACGTTTGCCACTGACATGAAGCTGAATGATTATATTGAATAAATTGCTAGGTCTGCTGCGAGAAAAGTTCATTCAATGTGCCGTGTCAGACAATTTTTTTCTCGTCAGAATCTATCTTACATATTTATAAATCTACTTTTTGTTCATACATTGAATATTAGTGCCATATATATGTTCTGGAGTTCCTGATATATATCTCGAGATATTCGATAAAATTCAAAAAAGGGGTTGTAATGTTATTGAACCTTGCCTAGTACCTCCACTGCAGTCACTTTCCAGTCATCATGACGTGGCTTCCCTCTGTCTTTTCTATAAATATTTTCATGGCAGTTGTTCTAACGCCTTCCCCTCCTTGGCATCGGGTGAATTTAAACGTATTACTATATTGGCAACTACGTCTCATCGTTTTACTTTTGAATTAGCTAGATGTAACCGTAAGTTCTATTCTAATACTTTCTTTTCTTCACATTTTTCGGAACTCTGTTCCCATTTGTTGCTTCCATGTCTTAAAAATTTAAATTCAATACCAATCACCATCTTCTGTCTTATATTTTTAATTCTGTTCTTTTGTTGTCCTTTCTTCTGACTAAAACTTTCTATTCTTTTTCAGTCTTAATGTAATTATCGCTTTGCTTGCAGTGAAATGATTAACAAAATATTCTAGCACTATATCAAGTTTAAATTTTCTTTTCTTTAATTTATTAATTCTTATATTTTTCACCCATTTTTTTACAATCCATGTCTCTTCAGGATGTAGGCGGACATGGATCTCCAAGGATTCTTTTCTTTAATATCTACGAATAACCATGACTTTCTGGGAAATATAGTCAAGTGGATTCCTGTTGCTGTCTCAACGGTTTTGAATTCAGAGTAATTCTCCTAGATTAGCTGTCAACCAAGGCTAAAAAATCTATTCTTTTATATAGTTCTTTTGAATGATTATATGACTTTTACTTGGTATTTTGATAGCGGCTCATTCGAATTTTATTTCATTACCTTCACTTACGCGCAAATAATCTTGGAAAAGGTATGGGCTCATCTATTCTTCCTTCAACTATGGGTTAAATAGTAGGAACTTTATCAGTAAAAAAGTTGTTATTTCTAAACAAAATGTTAATGCAAGTTTTATTCTCAAAACAAAAATAATTATTCTCACATTGCAAATATAAGTTTCGTATTTAATTAAACTGCATATATTCAAAATGTATTCCGCTTGCTTCTATACACTCATGTAACAGTCGAATCATTGACTGGCGGACCTTTTCAAATACTTCTACACGGTGTTGAATTGTTTCACCCCCCCCCCCCCCCATGAAACGTAGATGAAAGTTTAGCCGTAACAAAGCAAATCAATCATTCAAACAAGCTACGGTGTCTCCTCTCTCGACGACAATCAGCAGACCAACATTTAACCGTTGCATACAAAGTGTGGTCCTCATTGTAAGCATTTTGCAACAGAAAGGCGTAATCTATTCCAGAGTCGCCAGTAAGTATCTGTCCTCTCATGTTATCCTCTACCTTTACAAGAGCTAGATCGGTCCGAAAATGGAGCACTGTTGCCATATTTGGATGGGAGCTGCCCATTCCCCAATTTTCAGTTTCGATAGAGCGACTGAGTCCTGATAGAGTGACGAATTATATTCCATATTTCAACCTCTCTCTTACAGGTGGGATGTGGCGAGCCGCTCACTGCTCTCTCGCTACTACCATGGAAAGTGCTCGGAGGAATTACGGTCCTTGGTTCCGTGCAAGTACAGGCATAGATATTAAGGGGGAAAGTAAAAAATAAAGAGTCGAGGTCGTATAGCTGCTTAGTTTGGTTACTTTCATTCAAATACAACTAATCTTTGGCTGGCAACCAGTATCAGAGAAAGAAAACTCTGAAATAAGAAGCATGGAGAAGACAACAGAAAAGTACCTTACTATCTTTCAAAAGAATTCATTGTAATTCACAAATGATAGAGAAACAGAAATTGGAGAAGTATGATCAAAAACGACCTGACGGAGCGTCACATTAAAATCTATCTATCTATCTATCTATCTATCTATCTATCTATCTATCTATCTATCTATCTATCTATCTCAGTTTAATCGTTATCTATCTATCTATCTATCTATCTATCTATCTATCTATCTATCTATCTTAGTCTAGCTGTTATCTATCTATCTATCTATCTATCTATCTATCTATCTATCTATCTATCTATCTATCTATCTATCTTATCTTAGTCTGCTGTTATCTATCTATCTATCTATCTATCTATCTATCTATCTATCTATCTCAGTTTAATGGTTATCTATCTATCTATCTATCTATCTATCTATCTATCTATCTATCTATCTATCTATCTTAGTCTAGCTGTTATCTATCTATCTATCTATCTATCTATCTATCTATCTATCTATCTATCTCAGTTTAATCGTTATCTATCTATCTATCTATCTATCTATCTATCTATCTATCTATCTATCTATCTATCTTAGTCTAGCTGTTATCTATCTATCTATCTATCTATCTATCTATCTATCTATCTATCTATCTATCTCAGTTTAATCGTTATCTATCTATCTATCTATCTATCTATCTATCTATCTATCTATCTATCTATCTATCTATCTATCTATCTTAGTCTAGCTGTTATCTATCTATCTATCTATCTATCTATCTATCTATCTATCTATCTCAGTTTAATCGTTATCTATCTATCTATCTATCTATCTATCTATCTATCTATCTATCTATCTATCTACAGAGTGCAATGTATAATCTGTCGTCTGAATTAAGAAAAAAATCCACTAATATCTCATTTTAACATATATTTACCACAATTGCACAAAAATATCCTGAAATACTACAGAGTAAATTTATTCAATAAAATCGCTATTGGCCTCAGCCATGGCTTTCAGAGGTCTTTGGAATCTCCTGCAACTCATCTGAACGTTCTACTTGTTTAAGTTGGTGAATGCTGATATATTTGCCTTCTGTTCAATTTTGGCGTTACAAAGAGATTTTTTAGTCTCTCGCTCAACTGCTCCCCACACATAATAATCAAGAGGTTGGGTGGCCAGATGTAAGCGGTGATTTGGTTGCAGAAATTGTCCAACAGCCATGATGGAGTTCTCTTGCTTGAGTGTCATGGTGGCAGACATAGGATCTTGACACAAGGCATCACTACCTCCTCAAAGCATTTGAGGTAGGCCTCCGTGTTGAGTCTAAGGCCCTCATCAACAAATTCGGAAGTTCTTTTCTTATCATAACGATCAGAGTGAGTTTTTTCCATACCTTTGTAATCACTATTATTCTCATCCAACCCTTCCCAAATCCTCTGCACTGTCCCCAGATTGACATCCAAACACTCCGAAATTTTCGTATTGGAGCTTCTGACGTAAATGCCAAGCAGGACAGCATGTTATTTCCAAATTTCTGGTGGAATAAATTGCGTTTTTTTTCCTCACAGATGGTGCTGTATTGGGCTGTTGAGTAAATAAAAATTACGCGCATGCGCAAAAATAAAAATATAAGTAGGTGAAAATTTACCCATCGCACATGAACGTATATATATATATATATATATATATATATATATATATATATATATGGGTCTATCAAAAATATTTTTACTAACTTTGTGGCTGAGTTCCTCTGACCAAAACAAAGACAAGTTTGAGTTTAAGTTTAGAGTTTACGTTAGACACTTTAAAAAGTACAATACAAAATACAATCTAAAAATATTTTTACAAATTCTGAGGCTGGGCTCCGGACACCAAAACAAGCTAAAATGTCCATATGTTCAAAATGCCACCGTTGTACCTCAGCACAGCATGATCATTGAATGGTGGGCGCTTTTGAAGCATAATCCTTCTTCTGGATAACAACGATGATGATGGTCGTGTCGAATAACGATAAATACAAACAACGAGTATATATATTTTTTATTCTTCGTCGATGACAGTTGTGTGGAGTAATAGTTGTGTGGAGTAATAGTCAGAGGAAATCACGCACATACGAGGGAGTTGCGTTCTCTGCGTTCTCCCGATGTTCTCCTTTTCAAAAAAAAGATTTTATATCAGCTGAAATTTCCACGTATTTTGCCTTCTCGAATTTCGTTTGTGTCCTCTATAGCTAGACACATCTATCAATTCTTTTCTCCTGTTATTGACTTTGAAGCCGGCTGCCTTTGATGTCATTACATTTCTGTTTGTCACTGTTTATATTTTTCCTTCAAAGCCAGCTGCCTTTGACTTAATCATACTTTGTCGGTCACTGCCTCTGACGATCACAGAAATATATTACATTCCTATTATACCCATTTTTCAAAATGTTCACCTATGAACATTTAAGTGCATCTCCTCCACTACCTCTCTTCCACATATCCGAGGAAATTCTATAAAACAAATACATATAATAACATGCAAATTGAGTGATCAGAGGGCGAAAGACACTGCACACGTTGCAAATAAAGCAGATAGAAGAGCTGCTCTTGAACATCCCTTATGCGGTACTGTGAAATTGACGACATTTTAGGGTCACTTGACATGTAGTGATACCTGGATTGTTTTCGACGGCCTGTAAAATGTATTCTTTGTGGCTAGGCGTACGAGCGGATCTCGGTCTTCCTCGATTTATAGTTTGTGGTGCCACGGATCCTGTCTCAGTAACGCGAAGATAAACAGCGGCAAATGCTGGATGACACAGCTGCCTTTTGTTTGGAAATGCAATCTAATACAGTCGTGTAGTCTCGCGTCCATTACCATTCGTGCGGCCGTATTTAAAAATCTATTCACGATATAAATATCATGCCATTATTAAACGGGGCACTTCTCAGTTACATCTTACGTTGAAAACAGACAAGCCACACATTTACGTGAATGACAAATGTAGCTTAGACTACATTGCAACAGAGCGCCGTAATCTTTTAATTTTAATATCTAAAAGACGAATGATTTGAGAAACATATGAACTTTGTCCTTGTTTTGATATGAGGAACCCGCTCCCAAAGTTTGTAAAAGTATTTCGATATACCCTGTATATATATACTGATCATAATTCTGCTTGACCCTAACGATCACGGCTGTTACGCCTTGCCTTGTATTTAATAAATAATGGATTATTCCATTCTGATCGTGTAGAAAGGCGGAAGACATATCAGAGACGCTACTTGGTTTCTGTGAGAAAATGAAATAATGAAATAATACATTACAAAAAGAAACAAGCACACAAACAAACAAATGTTTAACGTCTATTTCAGTGAAATGAAAGATGTTGTCAATTTTAAATCTGTTCATATGTAACCACTTCTAACGACCATCATTCATATTTATTGCAATATTTTGTTCTCAAATTTTGAAGCTCAAATATTTAACAATGCAAAAGGGAATTTTACGGGTATTTTATTGTTGTACAACCCACCATGAGTTTATTCTATTGATAACGTAAGAATTAAATTCATCTGAAATTTGAAATAGAAATGCTCATCTGTATTTCTAGTGTTGATTATAATAAGACAATCAAACAGAATAATATTTGAAAGTGATATTATATATATATATATATATTAGGATGGCAACTTAGTTTCCGTCGATTTTTTTATAAAAGCTATTCAAAGGTTATATATATATATATATATATATATATATATAGATAGATAGATAGATAGATAGATAGATAGATAGATTTGAAGGAGGTTACTCATATATATATATATATATATATAGAGAGAGAGAGAGAGAGAGAGCGAGAGACAGACAGACAGACAGACAGACAGAGAGAGAGAGAGAAATTTGATGGATGTTACTTTAATTAGAAGCAGGGTTATATATATATATATATATATATATATATATATATATATATATATATACATATATATTATATCATAAATATGTTATAATATCACTACAAAAGTAGCTATTTTGTTTCAACACTACTTGTGTCTTATCAAGTAATGAGATTTATTTCAAGTTCTGATCACTTGATAAGACACAAGTAGTGTCGAAACAAACGTAGTGATATTATATGATACTTATGTTATAATTTCTGAATAAATATTATTAGCTCTACTTTGTATTGACTACTTTTTTAAGCAAAGTGTTTCTTTGGATACGGAATATTATTCTACCCATACCTACTCTATACTTATATATATATATATATATATATATAACCTTTCTTCTAATTAAAGTAGCCTCTATCAAATCTAAACTAGCAATGACTAATATAGTGTATGAAATTAAAAGCCCAGTACAAGACTGCGTTTCTTGTCATAGATCAATTACCTGTATTGGACATCTTATCACTTGTTTGGGTAGACGTCTTACATGCCACCTATCCAACCAAAGTGCAATAAAAAAAAATTTATTAACCCATAATTTACAAGAACCCTTAAGAAATGTTCTGATCAAAAATACAAAATACTATTTAAATCACAATATCAAAAACATCTCGCTATCAGAGAGGCATTATATATCAAACAATTTTCAACTGTTATCAACCGTACCTTATCTAACAGTGAAATTGGACTATTGAAAGTTTTTTTTTTATCATAGAAAGGCGCTCACGAGATTTCCAGTCGCACGCGTCACGTGATAGCTTTTAAAGAACGCTCCTTTTCAAAAACAAAATAAATTACGTTACAGTCAAAACTTGAGGATAAAGTAACAACAACGGAAACATAACATCCTTGACGATGGCCAGTGAAGTGGCTTGAAACGATAATAAACATAGAACATTTTTACATTCCTTACCTCCAGCAAAATGTAAGATTTCAGGAAAAATTAAATAAAAAATTAACAGAATCTTTCTTATAGGTCGCTTTTAACGAAACATATTTAAAAGAAAGATAGATTGCTGCCCACGTCTAATATATATATATAAAGTGTTCAAAACCTTTTTTTACTCCTCCTTCTGTAAGAGATTCTAAAAGAGACACCGACGGTTCTTCTTTGGTAAATGTTCAATACTTCTACATCAAAAAGAGACAGTTATAAAAATGGAAAAAGAATACAATGAAAAAAATAATGATTGGATCTTTCCTTGCTTGTTCTTAATGTCTCTACCAAGACGAAATTCCAATCGTTAATGCTGTATTTAAAAAGTACAGAAATGAGATCAAACAGTGTAAAGTAATTGTTACGATCTGGAATGATGCTTAGGTCTTAAAGAGATGGTCATAATTACCTTGAAAAAAGTTATCCATTTGCACTGTGCGTCACCTGAGACAGTCAAAGCTATTTATTGACAATAGACCTACACCAGACTTCGTGTATTTTCTACCACCTCCAGTTTACGGCCATCTCACGTCGAAACATTGGTTCTCGTACGATCAACAAAGTTAAGCAACGTCGAACCTGGTCAGTACTTTGATGGGTGTCCATTTGGGAATACCAGGTGCTGTAAGACTGGATGGGCGGGAGACATAAAATGTATAAGACCATATCAGGTTGCAACGCCGGTTTTCGTAGGATCACCGAAGTTAAGCAACGTCGACCCTGGCATATAACTAGTTGAGTGAATGCTTGGTAATATCAGCTTTTGAAAGTTTGGGTGTGAATGTACCCTTTTCCCCCAGTCATGGGGTAATTAGTAGGACTATAATTAGATAATTCGATGTATTGACCCTCTTATCATCAAATGTCCCAGCGTATTTTCCTTAAACGCCATTTTTATTTCGACCTGAAGAAGCCGAACTAATCACATGTCAGCGAAACGCGTCGATTATCGGCTTTTCCGCTTTGTTTCATCATCTCTACATGAGTAAAACGTGTATCAGTGAATCATTACTATATGTGGGTGAAATAAAGGGATTATAACCATATCACGTTGAAACAGAGGTTCTCGTACGATTATCGAAGTTAAGCAACGTCGAGTCTTGTCTTTAACTTAATGGGTAAAACGCTTGGGAATAACCAGTACTGTAAACTTGGATGAGAGTGAGGTGTAATGGATTACGTTTCATAATTGGAAATCGGAGAGACGAGTTCCGATTCCAGTCATGTTAGTTATATTTACTTACGCGCAAATACATGAGAGAAAGGCATGAATCCACCTCTTCTATCTCCAGCTATGTCTTAATTAGTAGGATTAATAGAAAGTAATTAGTAGCAATATTTGTAGTTAATTTAAATTATTGCCTCTCTTATCGTCAAAAACCCAAACTCATTTTCTTTACACAGTTTTGTTTTTCACTTCGGCCTGAAGAGCCCGATTACAATAGACGTCGATGAAATGCGTCGTATATGATCCTTTCCCCTTTGTCTCATCATCTTCTCAATAGCAAGACTTGTATAAGTAAATCATTATTATCTCGGAAAAATTAAAGTCTAAAAATATTTTATGCTTTCAAATAACCTGAAAAAGGTTGATAAGCCGTCAAAAACAAATCTATCAATCGATCATTAGTCAAATTAGACAATTCAGAACAGCTTGTAATTTAAATGATATTCAGCGATTGTTAGGCATGATCAATGGCATGAAACATCCGCCTACGGAGATAGAATTGCGGCGAGTTTATTATTGATGTAATTCATTGACGTTTGAATTCAAGATGAAGACACGGTTCTGAATTCTGATTTACATGACAATCTTGTTTCCTTCTCTCGAAAGATAGGTGTCATAATTCTTCTTACTCTACTTTCATTTGATTCTATTGTACTTATCAAATATACAATATTAACTGTTTGTTTGTTTGGCGGCATATCAAAATCATATGAGTCATTTAATACCGAAATTTAATTTTCTTAGGAATAGTAGTAATTTCTTTTACAAAAATGTATTGCTCGTCATATATTTGCTTATTTACAAAAATGCGTTGCTGCTAATATTTTTTAGAAAAATATATTGCTGGCAATATTTATTCATTCATTTATTTATTTTTTTTCAAAAAGGAATTTTTGGTGTTTTTATTATAAAAATGTATTTTTATACTTTCATAGTGTTCTGACTCAAATTTGGGGGTTAATTATTTAGACAAAATAACAAGTGCTACCACCCCGGGTCAGGATGGACCTGGGAACAACAGTAATTAAGAGGTGGTTCCATGCTCCTCAAAGCCTCCCAATCTAAGGCTTTGCTGGCGGATGTAGTTTATCGTCATACCCAGGACGAATACTAACTACAATTTAATTCCTTTGTAATAAATTACATGTCTACTTCTCTTTGTCAACACAGAATTTCTTTCGTAGACACATTTTTTTGTTTCTGTGTTTTTTTAAATTTTT
Organism: Ascarosepion bandense; assembly: GCA_037127315.1. Taxonomy (NCBI): domain Eukaryota; kingdom Metazoa; phylum Mollusca; class Cephalopoda; order Sepiida; family Sepiidae; genus Ascarosepion; species Ascarosepion bandense. The sequence continues at coordinate 47,378 of JBBBDQ010001659.1, read as the reverse complement.
TCACCCCAAGGAAGGCAACAAATATATATATATATATATATATATATATATATATATATATATATATACTATAGTCATCCGCAGACAGATCTGTTTCGCTGTATTACAGCTCATCAGTACGGATTATACTCCGGTCGCTTCCTGACCCAGGATCGAAACCCAACCGAATTGGCGTCAGTCGGCGCTTCTACCCCTAAGCCAAGAGCGTCCAGTAGAAGAAAGCAGGCTTTTTAGCGCGTATAAACACGCCCAATAGCTAGAGTGCTCCAATTCATTATCGAATGAGCGGTGCGTAAATGCCGGAGTAGCTACTGTTTACAAAGTCTACCACTCTTCCAGAGTGCTCAATCAGGGTGTGAGAGCGTAAATACTATAGTCATCCGCAGACAGATCTGTTTCGCTGTATTACAGGGTATATATATATATATATATATATATATATATACTCCCTCCTATGTTAATATTAGAATATATACTTGGGTGCATGTGTTTGTCTATATATTAGTGTCTGCATGTATATGAGTGTACCTATGGTTTTCAGAACTAATAGACATTGATATTTTGTTTTACTGGCTAATGCGTATGTGTGTGTTTACATATATTAGTATGTATGTGTATATACATATAGATATGTGTGCCTTTATATATGTATATTCTCGTATTTATGTGTGTGTATGTATTTGTGTGTATATATATGTTCGGATGTCCTTGTTTGTGTATCTATACAAATGTATGTATGTTCATGTGTTTATAAATGTATGTCTGTGTATCTGTACAAATGTATGTGTTTGTTTATGTGGATAAATTTGAAACATTCATTGTTGTATGAATTTGGTCTGACGAGCGGCTGGAGCCGCGAAATATATTGTTACCAATAGATTTGTAAAAATATATATGTATGTATGTTTGCGTGTGTATGTATATATGTATGTATATACATTTGTATTTCTTGTCTATACACACTTATATGCACGTTTGCTATTGTGTGAATATTCCTGCGCTTATTTGCGTATATTTATGCCAAACATTGTGTATAAGTAGTTTCGTGTATGTTGTTATGATGATCTGTGGAGTTTTTTGTCGTGTACGTTTTTGTTTTGAGCTTATGTATTTGCATGGGTATATATGTAATCACGTTTATTTGTCCTTATATGACTGTGTCTGAATTGACCTCGTTAATTTTAGGCTCTTGTCATCTTACCAGTTCGCTCTTACATGTATCCAATTTTGTAGCCTTTACAGATGATTTCAAAACCTGCCTTTGAAATTTAACGGATATATTTGACACTGAAAATTTTGTTCGTCACTTCCAACGAATGGCTTTTCCCGTATACGTTATCATTACACAATTCAAGAGAGAAAAAAGACTTATGATATGAAATCAATTTTATTAAAGAAAAACAATAAAGCAGTGTCTATATTAAATAAAAAGGAAATATGTTGTTCACAACTGTTACTGCTTAATAATGTCCTCTTAAGATCACAAGAAATTAATCTTGTGATGGTAACAAAAAACGAAAGGATAGACAAGAAAGAAAGATAGAAAGGGAGAAGAGAAGATATTGTCCACCTACAGTTTGGTAGATTTTACAGTTTTAATTCGACATTCACATTCTTCTTATTTTTTTATTTATTTAGTCGAATTTAAGAATAGTCTCAAAAAAGTTCTCTCCCTTGTACCGTAAAATCAAAATCCATTCCTTTTTCGATTTTTTTTTTTTTTTTTTTTGTGATGTCTGTCTTTTTTCCAATATTGCAGTTCGGTGAATCTTAATTTACAAAACGATTCATTCCTTTCTCACTCCGCCCATATAAACTTCTTCTTTTCATCCAGACCTTAGGATAATCCTTTTTTTCAACTGTTAACTTCAGTTACGTCTGAGCTGGGATAATCATTCAGTCTCAGTATTCACTTAGAGACCTGAATAAGAACACGAGTTAATCATAGACGAAATTTCGTCCCTTTATTTACGTCTAATATCGACGGAGGAGAATCTACATGACTAAATCTTTAGTCAGCATTTCTTCTTGAGCCTTGAGCTCTTGTAACTACTTTAATGTCCAGTCAGAACAGAGTTGGTTAATCCACAAAACCTCTGCATTTCTTCAGAGACCAGAACATGGCATCAGGTAACTTAGACGCCGGCTTCTTCCTCACGTCTGTTCTTTGTCGAGTCTTTTCACCAACTGTCTTCTTTACTTCAAATTTCTTTCAAAAAGGCAGGAAAAGGTTCTCCGGACCACTCAGAATGCAGAATCCGATCACATGACATAGCAGTCAAAGAAGTCGAACAATACAAAGAGAGGGAAAGAAGAAGGAGGGGAGACAGAAAAAGAAGAAGAAATAGAAACATATAGGAATAAAATTTTAACAACACGTCGATAAAAATAAAATTTTAAAATTTATGTGTGTATATGTGTGTGCGTATATACGTCTGTACATGTGTATGTGTGCCAGTGTGTGTTCGTGGGTGTTTATACACGTCTATTTGTCTATACGTAGATGTCTTTAGATTTGAATATGTATACACACACGTCTTTTACTCGTTTAATATTTAAACTTTATAACGACCTAAATCTAATGCTTTTGTTAAACTTAGGATTTAAAATTCATAATAAAGATAAATTACAGGTAAGTGAATCTAATAATCGATTATTGCTGATATTTTAGTGTCTGTTCTTATATTCTTCGAATTAGAAATTGCTTTGTTTTGATTGGTCTACTCTGTCTATGTAACAATGCCTCTCTGATCAAGGGGGTTTGGCTAGTCTTGAACCTTTTAAAACTCTCCAACTTGAAATAAACTTCACCACTTGATAAGACAGATAATGTGATTAAGTTTATTATTTCCATTAAGTAAAAAGTTCTGGGGTATTTCAGGTAGAAATTACATAGATTGGAAGGTCACATTTAATTTTGATTTCTTAAAATTTTCTTAAAAGCGGCCATTTTCTTAATTTTCATCGATTTTAAAAATATTTCAAAAGATTTCTGACACTTTATTTAATTTTGATTTCTTAAAATTTTCTTAAAAGCGGCCATTTTCTTAATTTTCATCGATTTTAAAAATATTTCAAAAGATTTCTGACTCTTTATTTTAGTAAAATTAGAAAATTGAAAGTTAAATTATTCTGATTTTAAAGAAATATTACTTACTTATAGCATAAAAAAGTAATATACAACCAATTATTAACGTTTGGTCGTGTTCATCTGATCGAATGTTTGACGGATTGTTGAATGGCGAGGCGGTGACAGCTTTCTATGCATGAACGTAAAAGCAATTTTCATAAATCTGAGGGAAGGGACAAAACTCTTAAATTACGTAACCTTTTCATAATAATGGCAGTTTTAGTCAACCATACATGAAAATAAAGAACGTATTAAGTAAATAAAAATTATTTTAAAAATAGTTCCCCAACCTAGATGTTTAATAATCTTTGCAATTTCGGACTCGTAAATTTCGTTTCCACTTAATTATTATATAACCTCCAGGGAACAAACAAATACAGAATTTTACAAGATTTTAAACTATTAAATTAATGTGTTACTCAACTATCCAAATCCGTAAACAACTACATTGGCAGTAGCACCACAAAATTGACGAGAAGATTGACCTTACACTTTTCCCGCAGCAGTTCCATATAAAAAATTCAAAACTGCCAACCTCTTATTCTTGACAAAAACTTAACATTGTTTTGGAAGTAATCTTCCGAAATTTCGATCCATTTATCTGATAAATTTATTATATATTTTAGGCGGAGAAGTCATGTTGGGTCGATTGATGTCTATTCTAAACACGGAGCAAATTATATTGGCGAAGGAGGGTTTTGAATGGGACACAGTTCGCAAATACATGGAATCGGATCAACGTTACGTCAAGTCAAGAATTATAGATGTTGCGATGGTGAAATCCGAAATAGACGAATTCGAAAGGTTTTACATCCTCCAGAAAACTTACCTCAGAGCCAACATACTAATTGATCGGAAGCGGGAACAAGTGAGTTTATTAATTTTATTGTACATTACATTAATTTTTTGGTAAATTTTCGTTGTAAGTCCCAACGCTTTTCCCCTTCAAATTTATCCAAAATAGCATTATCTCTGGGCAAATGTATATGCTGAACTCAAATCAACTGTTAATTATTGAAGAAACTTACCTTTTTTTAAAATCTAAATGTCCATAAAAAACGAACTATATCTTGCACTTTTTCCCTCCCGTAACTCTCACGAAGTCATGTAATTAACTGCAGAATGTGAACGAATTTTGGCATTTTTTTGGTCGATTTTTCTTCATTTACTGATACTTCCGGCGATATACTTCCGGTAATGAAAGTAATGCGCTATTGTATTTCTACGCTTAGTACTTTCATTACAGGAAATACATCGCCGGTAGTTTCAGTAAAGGTAGAAAATCGACAGAAATTGCTGCCTACGTAGAACATCATTCTGCAGTTAATTACATGACTTCGTGAGAGTTACGGGAGAGAAAAAAATGCGAGATATAGTTCGTTTGTTTATGGACTTTCAAAGGAAAAAAGGTTTCTTCAATAATTAATTGTTGATTTGAGTTCAGCATATACATTTGCACAGACATAATGCTATTTTGGATAAATTTGAAGTGGGGAAAGCCGTCGGCACCTAAAACGAACATTTACCAATTTTTCTTACTTCGTCAATTTCCTCAATTTCAAAGAATGTACACTCTTGTGCTAATCAGTTGAAACAACCGCTTTAGCTTCCTTTCCACTGGAATGACAGGGTGTAATCGATTTCTATTTTTTCCTCAGATTCAGTAATATGAATCTGTTTTCGCAGTGTATGATAGAATTAGTCTTGGCCTTGAAAAATATTGCATCATCCGTGATTGCATCAGATTTTTTATCACTCTCAGACACGATTGCCTCGACTGTCTATTAGTTGTCCTACGGTCATTGTCTGAGGTGGACGTTAATCCAAAGAAGCGTACGAAAATTGCAACGCTGCACGAGCACACTGGCAAGCATAGTTGATACTTGTCAATATCAACTCTGAACATGGCCAGAATGTGCTAGACGTATTTGGAAAATAAAGTATTACTATAACCCTCTCTCGCTCTCTCATACATATGCTGTACATTCTTGCGTTGGAGCCCTTTCTTCGAAAGTTAAAGGTGAATCCGGCCCTACAGGGAATTACTCTTGCTGGTTCGGACACTTTGGCTTTTGCGCGAAGCAGTGCCGAGATTCATGAAGTCGGAAAGGAAATCAGCAGTTATGAGACGGTAACGGGAGCCAAGACCAACCATGACAACTTGCGGTTGGGTGCGTGGAAGGGAGTTTCTCTTCCTCGACCCTTCAGCTAAACAGACGGGCCTGTCAGGATACTGGACATCTTGTTTGGCTTGACCTCCAGTTGGAGGAGAATTAGTTGGAAGTCCGAGAAGAAACCGAGGTAGCAGTTCGTCTATGGTCTCGGAGGAATCTTTTCTTGAAGGGGAGGTCGGAAATTTGTGCTTCGCGCATCTACCCCATTTTAGTTTATCGGCTCTCGGTACTTCCTTTCCCGTGCACCGACCTAGTTTTACTGGGAGGGTTTTGGGAAGGTTTGGGGCGGGAGAAGGTGAAGCCCTAGGAGGAGGAGAAGAATGGCTCCTTGCCTTATCTGGCGATTGTTTGTTGTTGGTCTGGCGAAACAGGTGCGGATTAGTCCTTGGTTCAAACCAGGGCCTTCTCTGTCCTACTCCGACCAGATTTCTTTTTCTTTTTGGTTTTTTCTCTAGTCGACGGGCAGGCCCTAGAAAAGGATCTCTCATCGCAGAGAAAAAATCTGTTGAGGTCCCTTTTTAAGTTCACCTCCGTCGATGGTAAGTCAGTAGAGTATCCTAGAAATTTTCCGAAGGCTCTTGGAGTGATCACCCTTATCTGCAATACTGGAGGTAATCTCAGAGTATGGGATCAGATTTTCCCAGCTCCGGAATATATATCCCAGATATTGTGCTGTTAATACTCATCACACATTTTCTGGGTATCGTCCTGCCACCTCGACGATACAACAAATACATAAAAAAAATAATGAACTGATAGACCTTGCTGGTCGAAAGAGGTTTCTTCTGTAAAGTAAGCTGAAGGTTTGAACCCTGCCGTAGAGTGCATTCCTTTTATTAAGTTTTTTTTTTCTGATGAGCATGGCGGTAGACATAATTCACACTGATAAAAAAAATAAAACAAAATGAATGGCGTCTATTCAAACATGACAAATATTCCCAAGTTTGTGTTCAAAAAGATCCATAGTATTATATTTTTTGAAAAGACAAGATATCTGTTGTTCTAATGATTTTTTTCTCTTCCAGGCATCAATACTGAGTACTAATCTGGTGGACACTCATCTTTTCTATATGAAAAAGCTAGTAGACGCTATCAGTGCTACTGGACGAGAAAGTAAATCAAAGACGGGAACTTACATCTGCGCTAAAAAAACGCCTGGAAATAATAATCTGGATGGTATTGGATGTGGTCAGCTGAATGTTAAGATGGAAGCTAATAATTCCTCGGTGTCTGAAAACGTTGAAAATATTCAGGTACAAAGACTTTACATTGCACAGTTCACATCAGTCAGTCATTCAGTTAAGTGCTATACATGATACACGCTAGGTCGATCATGTCTCGAAAGAGACATAACTCATTGGGCAGAATATTTTCCTGCAGTAGGTTGTCATTAATTTCTGAAGATAGACTGGTTGCAAACCAAGGCTATAGATTATAAGATTATAAGAACAACTGTTGCTGTTTCGCTTTTTTGTGGAAAATTTCTGTCTGAATTTCAGGGATGAGGATTTGTCATTATTTACATTATTTATACACAGACTCATACCAAAACGTTTCGGTTGCTATAGATCCCAATCTGTCTTGTTATTTAACCCATAGTTTGAGGGAGAATGGGTTTCCATTACTTTCTGCGGTAGCTTGGTTGCCAGCCAAGGCTATAAAAGAACGCAATCTGTCCTGTTATTTAACCCATAACTGCAGGGGAAAGATGGATTAATACTTTTGCCAATGGTATTTGCGCATAAGTGAATGCAACCAATTCAGCTCGATTTCGAACTCTCCGATTGCTTATTCCGTGCCTATATCCAATGTACAAGGATTTGTAATTTCTAATCGATCCTGATTGATAGTCCTTCTTCAGTCACTTTCTCAATGACTTGAACCTGCTTCTCTTTGCTTTTTTTTTTTTACAAATATATTCATAGCAACAACTTTTTTTCCCTGGTGCCATGACTTCATGAATTTAGTTCACGGTTGCCTAACGATGATTTAGAGAGAAAAAACTGAGAATAGGGAGGATTGATGAAATGCTAAAACATGAACGGGATTCAAGATTTTTGAAGATTGCAGTCATCAGGGAAGGAAGTAAACGGAAAGTATGTTCTGCAGGTGGGAATTGAGAGAAAAGAACCTGTTACTTGGAGTAGAAGTAGCGGTTACATTTAGTTTCTAAACATCTCCAATCTCCCAATCAGAGGCCCTATTCTCGGATGTAATTCATCGTCATACCCCTAAAAAAGAAGAAACAATATACAAGGGTCATTCAATAAATGAGATGAATTTTTCGGTATAAGGACTTCTAACACAGATAGAAGCTTACTTTTTTTTCAACGTAGTCTCCCAGCAGTTTTATACACTTTTCCCATCTGTGCACAAGCTTCTGTATTTTCTCAGCGTAAAAATCTTCGGACTGATGTCTCAGCTAATCGCTCACAGCACTTTTGACTTCATAGTCACTTTCAAACTTGTCTCTCGTGAAAACTGAAAGTCTGAAGAGGCCAGTTCTGGGCATCCTTCTCATAGCGGGAGAGACACTGCTGGGACAACTCGACCCTCTTCTGTTTGTGCTCTGCAGTAAGTATCTTTAGCACGCACCAGTAGCTGATCTTCGAGTAGGCAAGGTCATCATGGACAATTTTGTGTGCTGTCCCAACGGATAGGGTCAAAGTCCTTGCAATGTCATCCACTGTCACCCTTCTGTCAGACTAAATGAGGTCATTGACTGATTCGATCACCTCAGGAGACTTCACTTCTGTAAGCCTGCCAGGCCTGTCTTCATCCTCAACACTGCTCTGTCCTTCTTTAAATAATTTAGCCCACTTGTAAACATTTTTTGGCTGAAACTGGTGGCACCATACACAGTTGAACATTCTCCTATGAATTTCAACTGGTTTGCACCCTTCAGCAACCAAAAACTTGATAACTGACCTCTGTTCAATCCTGGAGCATGCTTTTTGGTCGGCCATCTTTGTTAATCTCCAAAACTCTCAAAGTTTTTTTTTTTCAATCTGCTAAAAAAATTAAATCCCTTTGAAAAAGAAGTAAAGGAAAAAATGTAAGCTTATATCTGTATTAGAAGTCCTTATACCGAAAAATTCACCTTATTTATTGAATGACCCCGTAAATCATCGTTAGGCAAACTCCCGTAACTCATTAGAATCGAAGGAGTACCACGTATAGCGCAGCCGTAGCAGCAGTGGTATCTTGGGCAGGATAGCCTGACGGAACCCAAATCTCCCCAAGTTGGTTTAAATTAAGAGTCTTTTGGTCTTCTAGACTGGTTTCCAAGGCTGTAGGGACTAATCTGCCCTGCTATTTAACCCTAGCTGGGGTATAGAAAATATGGATTTCCTACTTTCTCCTAAGATATGATAAGAGTTCGAATTCCAGTTGAATTCATTTAATTCACAAATACCCTTGGGAAAAGTATTAATCTATCTCTTCTCCCTCCAGCTATGGATTGAATAGAACAAATTGGGTTGCCTTGGTTGCAAACAAGTCTATCGTAGAATGTAATGGCAACCTACTGCGAGAAAATTTACCTAGTCAATCATGATCCCCCAGTGATTTTCTCCAAGGGTATTTGCGCTTAAGTTAATGTAATGAACCTAACCGAAATTCGAACCCGTCTCTCAGTTAATTGATCATATCAGTCAGTTAAGCGCCATACGTGATACAGGCTTTTGAGATCATGTCTCAAAAGAGACATGAATGGCTGGGTAGAAAATAATCCCGCAGTGGGTTGCCATTACTTTCTGCGGTAGCTTAGTTGCCAGCCAAGGCTATAGAACGCAATCTGTCCTGCTATTTAACCCATAACTGCAGGGAAAAGATGGATTAATACCTTTTCTCAAGGGTATTGCGCGTAAGTGAATTCAAACAATTCAACTGGAATTCGAACTCGGCTCCCCAGATTTCTCGTTCCGAGCCGATAGCCACTACAATACAACGCACATTATATACAAGCTGTAAATTGAGAGTTGCGCGCGTTTTTTTTATTTTTGTTTTTTTATTTTCTGATTATAAGAAAATTGTTGCTGCTTCGCTTTTTGTGGAGAATTTCTGTCTGAATTTCTGGGATGAGGATTTGTCATTATTTACATCATTTACACTGACTCATGCCAAAACGTTTCGTTTGCTATGCCCTCCAGCCATTTGTCAGGTGCTTTTTCGATCCGGGTAACATAGTGGATTAAATCCCTGGTTCGTGAAATTAGTGGATATAGTAATTGTAAGTTCAATCCCGGGTAGTATGTACTTGTATTCAATGGAAACGTGGCAAGCAATATTTAGGCAGTACTAAATAAGAAGAGGAGATATCTTTACACATTGGACCAAGAACAATCTATCCCAGTAGAAAGGGTGCAGTTCGAAATTTCCTGAAGGTTACTCGGATTGACAAGCAGCATGGCTGATGCTAACCTCCAGAAGAGTGACTCGTTGCGTCTTGTAGAGCTGACATTCTCGGTTTACACAAAGTGGAAAGACTATACGGAATTAATTCCAAGTCAGCTACTAAGAAAGTTAATCCGCTGTGTCGTACTAGACAATTTTCCTCCAGAATCTGTCTTACATATCTATAAGTCTATCATTCGTTCATGCTTCGACTATCGCTGCCACATATTGTCCGGTGCCCCTGCCATATATTTGGAGATTCTTGATCAGTTTAAAAGAAGAATCAGCAATATTATTGGTCCTGATCTGGCATTTCGGCTTCAGTCATTTTCAAACAGCCGTAAAGTTTCCTCCCTGTGTCTTTCAATATTTTCATGTTAACTTTTCAAAGGATTTCTTCGTTATGGTATCTAGAATTTATAAATTTAAGTGCAATATTAGACTGGATGCGCATTGTGATACAGTGGAACCACAAATCGGGGTGCCGAATTCGAATTCCAGTTGAATTCCTTGCATTCACTTTTCACAAATACCCTTGGGAAAGGTATTAATCCGTCTCTTCCTTCCAGTTATGGGTTAAATAGCAGGACAGAATGGGTTTTACAGCCTTAGCTGGCAATCCGTCTACTGCAGAAAACAATGGCAACCGACTGCGGGATAATCTTCTGTCTAATCAGTCATGTCTTTTTCGAAACATGATCGCCCAAAGCGTGTATCACATATGGTATTTGACTGACTGACTGACTGACTGACTGACTAGATTAGTAACAAGGTCTCGAGAATTTACGGTTGAATTGGCTAGACGTAACCATAAGTTCTATGCTAACAGTTTCTTCTATCGCAATTCTCGCTCGTGGAACTCATTCCGGTTTCTTGCTTTCCTGCCAACTTTGCTCTTCACAGATTTAAATTCAATGTCAGTCGTTATCGACTGTCTTCCTGATTACTCTTCCTAGTATTCTCGCTCTTTAATAATGTTTCTGTTTCTGTTTCCTATTCTTTCAAACTCAGTAACCCCTATGTGTATTAGTGGCTTTATGCCGTGAATTTGATTTTTAAAAAAGAACGGAATAAATTATGTTCGGAATATGCATAAACTAGTATTCGACGAATGAAGCTGGCAAGCCGTAAAAATTTTGTTACCAATGAAAGATAATGTTCAGCATAATCCTGCAGGATTAATGCTTCGCTCTTAACGAATTCCAAATGTTTTTTTTTTAATCGATTGATGCTTTCAGTTAATCTAATTGGGAGCAGTACATCTAAAATAAGACACAAATCCGATAGTAATTAGAAATTTCTAAAAAGAAGAACAAAAATCGAATGGGTATTTTGCCGGTCCTATTTTTCCGTTAAATATAGTGTTTTCGGATATATTACATTTAAGATTTCTGAGTGCGGTGTGAACTATGTAGGCAGGACTTAAACAAAATTAATTCTGTGGTTTGTGACTTGCCTTCAGCGGGTGCCCCTGAAGCGTATTGGCAAGATAACTATGCCTAAAGGCAAGTTGGGGATTTGAAGAGACTGTTACGCCTGAAGTACTTAACATATTCAGAGACTTCTCTATTTCTTTTAATAACTGATGACGAATAATTGATTTTAGTATGTGTCTTAACAATTGGTAGCGGAAAAGATTTTAAATTCTTTTAACAATTGATGGTAAAAATAAATAAACTTCTGTATTAAATCTGTGTTGTTATTTTTAACATTACTTGCCTTCATTATAATAAAAATATTTACTGCAAAATAACCAGGGAGACTCATCTTTGTTGCATTTGTTGTCATTTGTACAACTTTTTGGCCGTTTACGCTCCGGCCTTGTTCAGGTGCTAGAAATTTCGAACCGAAATTTCGGTTCGAAAATCCTAGCACCTGAAGAAGGTAGGAGCGAACAACGGCCGAAACGTCATACAACTGACAACAAAGATGATGACCATAGTCCGAATAATGTAAATACTATCAGTCAGTTAAGTGCTATAAGTGAAACATGCTTGGGTGATCATGTCTCGAAAGAGACATGACTGACTGGGCAGAAGATTATCCCGCAGTAGGTTGCCATTGCTTTCTGCAGTAGACAGTTTGCCGACCAAGGCTATCGAACCCAATCTGTCCTGTTATTTAACCCATAACTGGAAGGAAGAGACGGATTAATACCTTTCCCAAGGGTATTTGCGCGTAAGTGAATGCAATGAATTCAACTGGAATTTGAACTCGGCTCCCCGATTTAAAAATCCAAAACATTGGGAAAGGTATTAATCCGTCTCTTTCTTCCAGTTATGTGACTGCAACATCATAAACATGGATGAATGGAGAACTAAGGTATATTTGAACTGTTAGCAAAACTAGATCTATATGGAAATAATGCTAGCGATTAAAGGTTTCTAAAAAGTTCGGAATTCATTAGAGGTGTTTACCTATCGACCATTAATGCCTTTATCCTCTATCTTTAAAAGAGCCAAATCAGGTAAAAAATGGAGCACTTTTGTCATATTTGGTCGGGAGCTGCCCAGACCTTACTCTCCAGTTTTGACAGAGTCTAAAAGTGTCTCCGAGTTTTTTGGATGAGAAATTATTCTCTACCCAACAAGCAGGCTTCATGTGGTAAGCCTCTCGCTGGTCTATCTATACTCGAACGAACAACATTCCCTGGTCCCGCCAATTTTAAACCTTCACGGCAAAGACCAAACATGCCATTTATATAGTAGCAAACTATCCACATTCCCTCCGTATTCCATCCTTGAGAAGTAAGTTCCACTGTAACAGCTTCTTCCCGTGAACTGCTGCTCTGTGGAACCAACTCCCAAGAGGAATGTTTCCCAATCACTACAATCTTAATCTGTTCAAGGCAAAAGTTAACTGTTATCTTCGATTTTTATCCACGTAAATTGCTTCCTAACGTAAACAACTACCTCGAGTGGCCACCGGACTTTGTAAAGGATGAACCTTACTTTAAAAAAAACTCGACTTCCTTTAATTGTCACACCATTTTCTTCGATGGGGTGCATCCCATCATGATATAGGAAGTCAATCTCAACATCCTATCTCTTGTGTTCCATAGTAGTTTTTCTTTCTTTGCTAAAGCCACCCACACTGTTCCGTCATCCATTCACGCAAGTAAGTGGGTCGCTTCCTTCCCCTATCTCTTGCCCACGATACACCTCGTGAAGATTAAGTATTCGAAGCCTTCTACATTAGGCGTTTAAGAAATTTCAACTGTCTTTTCCTGATTCTGAGTATAAGCTTTCGTTCTGTTACCACTTCAGTATCCTTCTTTAGAATCACATTTCTCCTCATCATTGGGGAGGTTGCCCAGCATTTATTGTCATATAAGAGGATTATGTATATCACATAGCAACCCAGCACTCTTTTCCTTGTTACTAACAATTTTTCCTGTTTTGCAGCACATTACTTAACGATTGAAATGCATCTTTCGCTTGTCCAATGTGTGTTCGGATCTCAGTGCTGCATTTTCCTTCCTTCGTTAAAACAATTCCCAGATATTTAAACTTCTGCACCTGCTTCGTATTGACATTTCGAATTTGTAACCCGCATGTTGTAACTCCCTGTGTTCTTGCAGTCGAAGATTGGTCTTTTCCTCTGGTGAAAAGGATGTCAATCAGACTGTCATTTAATGGATCGAAAGAGACATGAACATACTTCGGTGATCATGTCTCTTTCGATCCATGACTAAGTAGGCAGAAGATTTTCTCGCAGTGGGTTGCATTTCTTTCTGCGGTTGACTTGCTGCCAAACAAGGCTATAAAACCCAATGTCCTGCTATTCAACACATAGCTGGAAGGAGAAGAGATGGATTCATAACTTTCCCAAGGGCATTTTTTCGTAGGTGAATGAGACGAATTCGACTGGAATGCGAACTCGGTTCTCTGATTTCTCATTCCGAGTAGATATCCATTGCTCTACAACATTGGGCATAAAACGGTTGAGAACAACCGCTGTAGAAGTTGAATAAACCTGGGGAGAAAATACATCCTTGTTTTTTTTTTAAATCTTTCATCCCAATCAAGGCGGTATCGCCACTGATGTGCAGGGGGATACATCAGAGATTTAAAGTTTTAGGCAGTTTTAGTTTCATTCATCCATGTTTATGATATTGCAGCCACATATGGCTCGTTGTCCTTTCTATATATTTAGATAATTTTGATAGACTCCAAAGAAAAATCAGCAATATTATTAGTCCTGACCTGGCGTCACGTCTTCCATCATTTTCCCACTGTCGCTTCCTGTGCCTTTTCAATAAATATTTTCATGGCATGTGTTCAGTACTTCTCGCTTATGGAACATTCTTCCGGGTCTATTGCTTTTCAACCAACTTAGATCTTTAAAAATTGAAATCCAATGTCAATAGTTATCGACTGTCTACTTGATTCCTCTTCTATCGTTCTCTTTCCTTAATAATATGTATGTTTTCTAATTCTCTCACACTCAGTAAACCTTTCTGTTTTAGTGGCTTTATTGCCTTGCATGGGGTGAATTTGATTAAAAAAACCTGGAAGAAATTATGTTCGGAACGTACAATAACAGTAGTATGCGGCCTATAGTGTATATATATATATATATATATATATATATATACTATACAAATATATATATATATATATATATATATATTTGTATAGTATACATATTTTTTCCCTTTCTTTAGGCTTTGACAACCAACGAGAAACTCTTTACCTACGACAAAGATATGCGATCATCACTAATATCCCAGCCAACCATGATTGTGAAAATGGGGAACGATACAACGACAAATCGATCGTTTGTCGTAAAGTTTGGAAGTTCGACACGAACGCCAATTCCGGAAACACCAAAATTCATTCCCGACGATCAGGCCAGATTATTCTATCATCGATTCCTGTACAGATCCAAGACCGATTTTGCTTGCGTTCGACTTACCCCCGAAAAATCCACATTGGATGTTCTTGGATATGAGGCATATTTCCGACTTCTGACCCCGCCAAATAACGACTCTTTTGATTACCGGACCGCGTTTTCTCATGAAAACTTCACTGATGGTCGCTACCAGTTTTGCGTACCACCCGAAGTATTTAAAAGTAATGGGTCAGTGTTTGTGGGTTTTAGACCTTTCTTCCCATCAGGTGAAGTACTCCCTTTTTTACCATTTCTTATTCTTTGAATTGCATATTTTTTTTCTTGCAGTAATTCTTGCGATCGCCCAGTTAGTATCTGAACTTATTTATAAATGGAACTTTGTGTGTGTGTGTATGTGTGTGTGTACCCGCTAACTATAGACTCCGAAACGGCTGAACCGATTTTCTTGAAAATTTACACAGTTGTACTATAAGCGTCTGCGAGTGTTCTTAGCTAGGTTTTGTGTCGAGGTACTCCCGATAAATATCGAAAATCGATAATCGAAAAAATCGGGTTATAAAAGGAGTGGTCCAATTTTAATCAAGTTTGATACACTGATAGACAAAGACATAAGAAACGATATTCAGAAGTTTCAAGGTTGCAGTTCTTACAATAGTGCAGAAAATCGATAATATATATATATAAAAGGCAAGATGTTTGTGTGTGTGTGTCTGTTTATCTGTCTGTATGTCCTTTATACAAATCCACAATTTTTATCCGATTCTCACCAAACTTCACACAAATATTCTTTAAGCTGAGACTGAGCTCCAGGACCATGGATTACTTTTAAAGCTTTTATTACACCCGAGCAACGCCGGGCTATACTGCTAGTTTTTAGGATAAAAACGATCATGGATCTCTACATATCTAGTTTATATATTATTGCCATGACTGGTCCGGCGTCCCTGCTATCCATCCTGGGGTTCTAGACAGGGTCCACAGAAGAATCTATTCCTACCTGGCTGCACGACTCCACTTACTTATCTCACCGATGGGATATAACTTCCTTATGTCTCTTCTACAAATATTTTCACGGCTTCTGCTCCGATGATCTTAGCTCCCTGGTGCCCCCGCTACACGAATTTACTCGAGCTATCAGATTGGTAACTTTGTCCCACCCTTTTACAGTCAAAACAACTAAATGCAGCCTCCACCTCTTATTCTACAGCTTCTTTTCTCGCGCTTTCTGCCTCTGGAACTCCCTTCCGTATACTCGCTTTCCTGACAGCTACAATCTTCAAAAGTTTAAATGCTATGTCAATTGCCATCTCTTATCCTCTTGACTTCCATCCTTCTCTTATCCTTTCCCCAGCCCCCCCACCACCACTTAATCTTGTGTTTCTCCCTTTTCACTCTACTCTCACGTAACCCTCTTCCCACCAGAATTTCCATTCTTCTCTTACCCATTCTCTAACACCCATTGTAACCGGTTCATGTTTCTCTTCGCTCTCCTCCTATGTAACCCTTCACTCTCCTTTTATGTAGTCCCCTGCGCACCAGTGGCAGTACTGTCTTGCTTGGGGTGAAACGATTATAAAAAAATATTTTGGGGGAAATTTAATAGTTTCCTATTACTTTCTCCACGTTTTAGAAATCTTTTTCTGGCAGCCACGGCCGGAGAGCGCTGTCTGTTCTACCATTCAACCCATAGCCGTGTGATAAGAGATAGGTTCGTGTCTTTCTCAAAAGAATAAACCCACCCGAAATGTGCAAAATTGTAAAAAACAGACTTTGGTGAAATTTGAAACTGGCACACCAATTTTCCTTTACTGTGATGTTAACAATTACGCTACCCGCACACACATTCGCTTTGTATTATCAACGTTCATTTGGTGTCTATCAAGACAGGGGTGACCGTGGCTCTCCACAGCTTTCTATCCCTTGTAGTTCTAAGCTTGATTTTTACCGCTCTCATTAGGTAAATTACTCGCTGTTTTCCTCCGTCTCTCCTTTCTTCAATATGTCCTGTGAGTGTTAACTTTTCCAAGCATTCTTTTCTTATAATATACTCTAGCAGTTGTAAATGTCTTTTTTGAGTAATTATAAGTGTCTTCCTGTGCCTATCTCCTTGTTTAAATGTTTAGTTCATCACAGAATGATGATGATGATGATGATGATGATCACCATCATTTTTATTTACATGGCGTGTCCATGGTGTTCTATACTACATGCCTACTCATAGTGCAACTAAGAGTCAGAACTAGAGGCCTATTTTAAAAGCATTTTAGTTACGTTTTGGGTTTATGGCAGTTCACTGTTGTCGTCGTCTTAAGAGTTTCAAGCAAATTTTTCCTTTTACGTTTGGAATGACGTCAACGTATTTAATACAAGTATAACTCGAGTTACGTCATTTCGAGTTGTATTCGATTATACGTCGTTTGTCAAAAAAATAACTGGAAAAATAAAAATAAAAATTTAGTCATTTTATTCGACTTTACACACGTCCGACACCAATATTGAAGTTGTAATATCACTAAAAAACAGTTAAAAAGCATATAAAATCATATTACTGTAAAATAAATAAGAATAAAAGCCATTTACGTCCAGGATGTATATAAACAAATTGAATGTAAATATTGATAAATTTAACATAAATTAGTTTATCTTCTACAAAATACTTTTAATAGCTGTATTTGTTATTTTGCAGTGAACAAAACAAGATCTAGATCTAAAAATTCAAATGCTAAGCAGTGACGCATTGATCATGTTAGAAATAAACGAATTTATTCGAATTTACAAAACTTTTGCTTAGCACATACAAAACTCGCGAAATTTCACACCTTGATGTGAAATGTTTTTCGGCCAATAGAAAACTAGGAAACATCTAAAAACAAAATTCAAATAATCTTCAATTATCAGAAACAAATTCTTTTACGGACCCCTTTCGCGAGCCGACGCGAAGTTTGTCGTCCAATGGAAAGGCCAGAATCCCATACGGGAGTGACCTTTTCTAGCCCCACAAACGAAATAAAAGACGGAGCAAATTCGACTGTCGCCAGAGAGAAGAAGATGAGCGAAATTTAACACGTACCCTTGACAAACGTCGAGCGATCGCTATTATTACCCCCCTCTCTCTCACCTCCTTTCTCGTCATCATTCACCCGTCTGTCTCTTTTTATACTTGATAAGCGAACTGAACCCTTTAAGACTGAGCGAATATTTCAAAGACAATCCTACCCAACAATAATGCTCATACATACATACATACATACATACATTTGTACGTACGTTCCTGCTGACAGCCACTCAAGTTACTACTACGAACTTTTGATATCGTTAAATTCTTAATACTGTTACTCATTGAATATTAACTTCTACCAATTCATGTTATTCTTTTCTATTCATAAATTTCTATTTAAACATACAAAAGGTATACTTTTTTTTATTCTACTAATCCACCTTCACATAACCTTCTGATAATTCTGGATAAAACCTGTAAGCTGTAGGAAGTTTGGTTATGTTTCACACAAGGCCAATTCAAAAAACATTAACCACCTCCGTATTTCTAGAATTTAACTTTATAAAATCATTTTATTTTATAACGTCTTTAGAGCAAACCACATTCACAAATAATGAGTCCGTGATATACTATAAAGATCGCTAAATTGTAAACATCTACATTTACATCCGGGGTTCAACAAGCGAGAAGTGCGAGTAAGGAAACTCTTAACATAGAACTTACGGTTACATCTAGCTATCTCAACTGTAAATTGCTAAAATCTCAGAAGGAATAGTCTAGTATAGCGCTTAAATTCAAAAAGTTTAGTTACCTCAGCAAAGAGTTACTGTGAAAGTATTTGTCGAAAAGACCCAGAGAGGTAACCTTATTGGTGTTGGGTAAATGGCTGAAATCGAACCACCAGATCAGGACCAATAACGTTGCTGATTCTTCTTTGGAGCTTATGAAAGAGTTCAAGGTAAAGAGCAGGGACACCGGACGATTTGATGTCACAAAATCTATTAACTTATGATAGGTTTCCACGGTTTTATTTGTGAATTATTTCTAATCGGCATCACTTCATACAAAGCAGTAAAGCCACTAAGGCACAATTTAAATGAAATTTAAATTTTTCCAAATAAAAGTTAGATGGAAAGCATGGAGGTGGAAGGGAGTTCCACAACCGAGTAGTACAAAGAAAAGAAACTTGTTAGTATAGACTTAGTTGTAACAGTGCATCGTAAAAATTCAAACAAAGATCCGACGTTTGTTATAAAATACAGCATTAATAAAATTGTAGAACAGCTATTTAAAAAAAAAGCGAATATTTAAACGGAATTATTTTTGCTGTGTTTAAATTCTATTTTTATAAATTGTTGGCCAAAGATTTCGTTCGAAAATTTACTTAATAAACCGCTCGTACTTTTTGACCAACCTAAATATTTATATATTCGGATTGGCCAAATTTTTTATTGCGTTGATACAAATATCGATATAAATGTTAATTCAAAGAAGTTATGTCAACAGAAAAGCTCTTTCGCTTACATATTTTTAATTAGTTATTTGTGATGGCGGTTCAGTTACCGTATCTTGGCGCTGATGGAATGAAGCAACTGACCACAATTCATGTTTGTTCTTGTTCAGGTTCCGATCTTTGAAATGACTATTCATTATCAAGCTATGGTAATCTCAAGATATAGTAATATTAACCTTTTCCCTACAAGGAGACATTTGACATACATTGACCGAGTATCCAGTAGTCTTTTCGCTTTAAATATGAGTTGATACCAAAGTGGGTGAACCTCTCTCTAAAATGTATGATTTTCTCCGTACTGTGGCACCTAAAAAAATCTGTGTTTGTTCTATATTAACATGATAATAAAAAAAATGGTAATGTCGGCTGTTTCCTTATATGGAAATAATCGGCAGCTATTGACCGAGCAGCCAGTACTGCTTTCATTTGAGATTTACAAAATCTTTCTCTTAAAACGAAATTTTCAGGAAAATAGGCTTCTCAAAATTTGTTACTCAGTCGCAATTGCCGATCAAACTGACTCGTTAACCATCACTCTAACACGAAGTGCCTTATTTTTAATTTTGGCACAAAGCCACAAGTATGGGTCATATAATGAGGATATAACACACTACTCTGTCGTAATGGCCAACCAGACTAAATTTTTCGGTTTAAATCTAGAAATAATAATAACTAGTATAGCCCGGCGTTGTCGGGTGTAATGAAAGCTTATATATATATATATATTATCGATTTTCTGCGCTATTGTAAGAACTGCAACCTTGAAACTTCTGAATATCGTTTCTTATGTCTTTGTCTATGAGTGTATCAAATTTGATTAAAATCGGATCACTCCATTTATAACCCGATTTTTTCGATTATCGATTTTCGATATTTATCGGGAGTACCTGGACACAAAATCTAACTAAGAACACTCGCAGACGCTTATAGTACAACTGTGTAAATTTTCAAGAAAATCGGTTCAGCCGTTTCGGAGTCTATAGGTAACGGACACACAGACACACACAGACACACACACACACACACACACACTGACAAAGTTCCATTTATAAATAAGTTTAAATAATAATGCATGGTTAAAGCTGAAACTTAATGTTTTATTCTTGCTGGACAAGACTAATGCTTGCTTACTAGAAATTACCGAACGCACATACTGAAAAATTGCGCTGACCCAAAATGCAGATTCTATGATAAATATCCAGAAACAATTGATCTTGTATCAGGTTGAAGTGTTAGCACCAACTGAATATAAATTCGGCATAATAGAGTGGGCCAATATCTGAACTGGAAATATATACAATTTTTACGGGATGTAAACTGCAAGAAACTGGTTTGAATATCACACAGAAACGTTTACAGAGACAAGACCTGTAACAATTTTTATGGGACTTAATAACACCCACATAAACAGAACAAACAAAGGTAATCGCCCAGACACTGTGATCAAAGACCACAAAAAGTATGTGCTTTCTTATTGACGTGGCAGTATCTGCAGATCGTAATGTATAATTGAAGATCTACAAGAAACCATCACAATTCAAGGACCTAGAAGTGGAAATCTCAAAAATGTAGCAGTTGAGGACAACAATAGTTCAAGTTGTATTTGAAACCCTCAGATTGATTGGAAAAGGTTCCAATGGTGTCGATGAAAGGATTAACTCATGCATGAAAGAAATAAAAAAAATGTATTCACAAGTACAGCTTGCACATTATGAAGTGCATTATTTATGTAAAATGTGTGTGATATTAGTTTGCTTCTACTTTTTTTTTACAAAAACGTTTAGTGGGAAATGTCATGAAGTCATTTCTGACCTTAGGAAGGAAATGTGTATACAACAGAAATCAAATAATAACAACAATAATAATATAGGAAATGTTCTTTTTGGCTTAGAATAAAAATATTGATCAGAGATTATCGGTACTTGGGTAATGGTTCTGAGCTGACATATAGTCCCTTTGTTAAAAATGCTATCATCTGAGACGTGTAGCTCTCATTAGGCGCGTAGCCAAGTGGTTAGAACGTTCGCTTTCTAGGATTCCAGAGTTCGAGTCTCACTATGGTTGATTTGTGAGGAAGATGATCGCCGCCTCTAGTTGCATAACATCGATCTGGAGGAGGCGATATACCACGGGTTGACCCAAGTCTTGTGAGTAAAACTGGGTAGACCGGGCCCTTTAGAAGCTATGGTTATGCTAGCACGAAGCTACAAGTCATCGTGACCGAGGGTTTGAGTGCCATGGCCTTGTTCAGACTGTTGAACATGCTAGATAACGCGCTCTCTCCCAGAAACTGTAACTAATGTCTGCTCAGCATAGTTGCAGTATAAACTACAGGTGGGGATTATGAAATACAAAGTAAGCGCCCTGAGCAGGCGCCTGCAACGGGGATTAGCTATCCGCTCTAGTAAACAGGTATCCTTGAATACGAGTGGCCAGCCCTATATCATCTAAAATTTGAAAGTCTAAAACATAATTGCTGTCATGGTAATAAGAAAGATTTACATAGCAAAGCCATATAAAAAGACGACACTTCTGATATTCGTTGCTTTTCTAGGGCGTTTCTTGTTCCGGATTTGAGTATCTTCCAATACTGAGAACTAAAAACTGTTAGAGCAAATAGCATTTTCATAAGATTAATACAGATGGTTTAATACTGTTACTACTCCTTCTATGTGCGCTGACCCTTTTGGACGTCGGAAAACATGACTATCTACAATGTTTTGTAACTCATAATATCGTTTTGTCTTTTGCCATTACTCTCAGTCTCTTCTCGACCGTCCATTCGCTCAAGCTCGCCAGGTATGTTGTACCTTGCTTTCCTCCTTACCTTCTATCTGTTCTGTGAGTATCCAATTTTCCAAGCTCTCTTTCTTCATTATGTTCCTCAGAAATTTCAAGTGAATTGCAGATATTGACATCGGTCACACGGTGTCTGGGCTCAAATGATGAGACAATGTTTTTTTCAATCTCGAAACAAAATGTACAATTTTGTAGTAGTTTGTAGTTTGCACATGTTCTAAAGTAATAATTAATAATAAATGCACATGTTTTAAAGTAATAAATAATAATAAGTAATAATTAATGATAGATAGATAGATAGATAGATAGATAGATAGATAGATAGAAAGGAAATAAGGAAGAAATAGATAGATAGATAGATAGATAGATAGATAGATAGATAGACAGATTTAAAAAGATAGATAGATAGATAGATAGATAGATAGATAGATTTAAAAAGTTCTCGGTCCACCCAAAACAAAACTGTTCCCCAAAATGTTCTGTTTGGACATCAGGTTAGATTTTATGAACTGGTTCGGATCGAGAATTTTTCAGTAGCTCTCCGTAGATAGATAGATAGATAGATAGATAGATAGATAGATAGATAGATAGATAGATAGATATGACTGAATTATAGATAGATAGATAGATAGATAGATAGATAGATAGATAGATAGATAGATAGATAGAAAGGAAATAAGGAAGAAATAGATAGATAGATAGATAGATAGATAGATAGATAGATAGATAGATAGATAGATAGATAACCTATATTGGACACACTTCCACCTTCTTGAGAAAACGCCTTACATGTCACTTATCAAACTAAAGTGATATAACAAACATTTATTAGCCCATAATTTACAAGAAACCTTAAGGAAAATTCTGATCGAAAATATAAAAATTCTATATAAATCACAATCGCAAAACATCTCGCTATTAGAAAGGAACTATAAATCAAACATTTCTCTCCTACCATCAACCTTACATTATTTGATAGTGGAAATGGAGTTTTGAAAGATTTTTTAAAAATTGATTTATATGTTCACCTTGGCGCGAATTCCAGTCACGCCCGGCATGTGAAGGCTTAGGAATGAACACTCCTTTTTAAAAAAGACTATACAAAATAAATTACTATGTAAAATGAGGAAATATAACAACACCAGAAACGAAAACAGCCTTGAAAATTGCTACAGAAGTAGTCGAAAGCACTCGGAACAATAAAAATTAAGGACAAGGTTTATATTCTTTAAAATCAACAAAACAGAAAATTTTTGTGTACTCGCTACAAAACCGAAAAACATAATGATGCTGCAAAACTTAATACAACATCAATTAAATCTTCTTTTTCGGCCGTATTTAATGTAAGATTTCTGAAAGAAAGGTTGCTACTCAAATGTTTATTTATTAGTTAGATATATAAATATAAATAGATTTTTAAAAAAAAGGATTTTAATTTATTAATCCGACAGATTTTTACAAGTTTAAACGTTCAGCCTGGATACTCGAAATACTTAAAAACACTTAAGATCTAACAAATGAGGACGCAAGTTCGAATGCCACCGGATGGAGCATATTTTTTAATATTATTTCTCCAGGCAGGTAGACGAAAATAAATATAGTGTATAAAATAAATGGGGCGTCTACTAAAATATGCGTATCCACTAGAAATAACGTTTATAGGGATAATATTCATGGTCCCCACTCAAATCTTACATAATTTAAAATGTAATTATCTGAGCAACTATACGTTCTTTAGGCAAACGAAATTAAATAAGCTTCATGCTGAAAAACAAAAATGAAAGATTTATTTCTCAAAATTCGGCAAAATTCAAAGTGATGTAGATTTGATACCAATTTTACAAAGTTTCACGAATATTCAATATGGGCACCACCTGTGACATGACACAAATCAAGTAGGTAGTCAAGCTTTTGCCAAACACGCTATAGCATGTCTTGGGTAACATTCTCCAGTGCCTCCCTACTTAAGTTTCTCTGGGCTTGTAGGAAGAAAGGAGGATATAGACCTGTCCTTTCCTAATTTATAATAAAAAAGAATCACAAGGAGTCAAGTCATGTGAACGTGGTGACCCATTCCAACAACACATTGTCATTATTTCTGGCACGCCCGATCCATCTTCCTGGCAGATTCTCATTAAGTTCGTACAGTCAACTTATTCAGATTTTACACATTTTGTTAAAAATTGAGATAATTTAAGCGATAATTGACGATGTTATAAGATATTAATTGATGCATTTTTGGACACCCTTCCTCTCTCTCTCTCTCTCTCTCTCTCTCTCTCTCTCGTTCTCTCTCTCTCTTACACACACACACTATATATATATATAACACACACATATATATATATATATATATATATACATATATATATATATATATATATATATATATATATATATATATATATATATATATTATGTGTGTTTGTGTGTGATCCTCGCATGAATATATGCATATATACATACAAGAATTAACTACTGTTAAAGTAAATATCTTTTGATTTGAAATGGAGACTATCGTCTCGATCGGTCACCGATCGCTCGTCTCTTCATTTATTATTCGTTTCTAGCCATCAACCAGACACGTGCCGAAACTAAGCATTATCGATTTCTGCCATATTATCATCCAATCTAACATAACTTACACATCTTTATTCACAATCTGAATATTGCAAGTGCGTTGATTCTGCAGAGACAAAAATACACTCTTTTGCTTTTTGTTTTGTTTTGCTTTTGTTTTTATTTTTTGTCTTTCTGGTCTTTTCCTGAAAATTGCTTCCGAGTAATTCTAGCAATACAATAAGTGCACGCGTGGTTACAAACAACAGTTCACTTTCTGCTACATGCAGTTGAAGTCCAAGTGACTGGGTAAGAAACTGAATAACATCAGTATCTAAATTTACATCCCAAAGTTCCAATTTTTTTTACCTCAGTACAGTTTCATCGTTACTTACATACCTGTGGTCCAGGGAGGTGGCCTTTTTATTCTTTCACCACAAGCAAGACGATAAAGTCACTAAGACGCAAGTGGTTACCGAGTATGTGAAAAAGAAAAACAAGGATTAAAAAAGACTAGAGAAGATAACAAAATTCATTGCATTTCAATTTTTGAAGATCAAAGTTGACTGGGAAACTTGAACAGAATTCCACAAGCGAGAAGAACGATTAAAAAAAAAACTGTGAACATAAAACTTACGGTAACATCTATCCAATTAAACACTAAAATGATGAAACCTTGCTGCCAAACTAGACAGTCAGTCAGTCAGTCAGTCAGTTAAGTGCCATACGTGATACACTCTAGGGCGATCATGTCTCGAAAGATACATGACTTACTGGACAGAATATTATACCGCAGTAGGTTGCCATTGCTTTCTGCGGTAGACTGGTTGCCGACCAAGGCTATAGAACCCAATCTGTCCTTTTATTTAACCCATAACTGGAAGGAAGAGGCGGATTTATACCTTTCTCAAGGGTATTTGCGCGTAAGTGAATGCAATAAATTCAGCTGGAATTTGAACTCGGATCCCCGATATCTAATGCACCACAACGCACATCCCAAAGTAGTACTGCGCTTAAATTCATAAAGTCTAGTTATCAAAGAGAAATGTTTGTCAGGACAATTAGCATGAAAGTATTTATAGAAAAGGCGCGGGGATGCTACATAATGAATGTGGGAAAGAACTGAAAGTGAGATGCCAGGTCAGGGCCAATAACATTGCAGATTATTCTTTGGATTTTATCAAGAATCTCTAAATATATGGCAGGAGCGTAAGACCAGATGTGGCAGCAATATTCAAAACATGGATGAATGGTAGATATATAAATTTGTAAAACAGATTCTGATGAGCGAAATTGGCTAGCGCGATATATTGAACCAACTTTCCTAGCAGTAGATCTCGCAGTTGTTTCAACATAATCTTCCCACTTCATGTCAGCGAAAAAATATTGGCCCTAAAAGGCAGAAAGAGTCACTTTCCTGAAGATTAGCATCAGCCATTCTGATGGAATGGAGAAATTGGTTTCTTAGATGATTAATAAAATCAGTTTCGTTTTAGGGACATTAAATTTAACAAGACATTCTTTACCCCAGTCAACAGCAGATTGTAGCTGATTTTTTTTAGATCAGCAGCTAATTTTACCTTATCGTACAGAGTTACTATTAAGATAAGAGTAAAAAGTTGTATCAGTATCGATACCAAACTGATGCCATCAGTAAGATCTAAGCTTAATTATAAATGGAACTTATTTATAAATGGAACTTTGTCTGTGTGTGTGTGTGTGTGTGTCTCCGTTACCTATAGACTCCCAAAACGGCCGAACCGATTTTCTTGAAAATTTACACACTTGTACTATAAGCGTCTGCGAATGTTCTTAGCTAGATTTTGTGTCGAGGTACTCCCGATAAATATCGAAAATCGATAATCGAAAAAATCGGGTTATAGAAGGAGTGGTTCGATTTTAATCAAATTTGATACACTCATAGACAAAGACATAAGAAACGATATTCAGAAGTTTCAAAGTTGCAATTCTTACAATAGTGCAGAAAATTTGATATCGATTTGATATCATTTTTCTTTCAGTCTACTGTTCCGCTTTAACTGGAAACAACTATTGCTTTTTAGTTTTTCGTGCAAACGTCCAAAGAGTCTGAGCTCTAGGACCATGGATTAGTTTTAAAGCTTTCATTACACCCGAGCAACGCCGGGCTATACTGCTAGTCATTGATAAAATTAAGTACAGCATAGCTCCAAGGATATAGCCTTGAAGGACACCGGTGCTGTTGCAGAAAAACCTAGAAGTGAAGCCATTCAGGATAACTTTCATTTCGTAATTTGATAAGAAAAACTGAATCAGATTAAAAACGCGCTCAGAAATACTATAACCTTTCAACTTGTGAAGAAGAGAGGTACGCCAAACCCTGACAAATTCTTTCGATATGTCCAAAGCAATGTATCAATCTTCACTATTCTAGAGCTTGTTAGATTTTTTCAGCAGTAATCGGTTAATACATCAATAATTGATTTAGAGAAGCAAAAGCCATATTCCTTATTTGAGAAAAGATCTTGCGATAAGAGATGCATGACCAATTCAGAGTTGATTAGGGACTAGTACTTTCAGGAAGAGACAGCTGAGGTTTCTGTGACACGTAATGAGGAAAGCGGGTTTGGAGAAATTAATACTCACAGGATAGATAGAGATAAAGAGAGACTGGGGAAAGCAGCGCGAGACATATTTGATGGGCTTGAGCAAATGGATGGTGGAGCGGGGTTTTGGAGAGATAACAAGAGGAAAAAATATTAAGGGCGACAAGCGACAGGGGCAAGTAGAAGTCAATGATCGCGTGCATCCAGAAGGGAAACGGCATATAAATAAGATGAAAATTGCCAAAAAGAGGTAGATGGCTCATAGACTGATAAATAGACCGTTTACCAGAGTTTTTAAATACGGGAACTACAGAAGAGGATTTCTAGCAGGCAAGAGTCTAGACGGAATAGGGGATAGTTCAGGAGCTCATTTCTGAAGGCCTATTGTAGGGATATCATCAGTTACGCTTGCATTCATTTATTTATTCGAGTTCTTTCTCGCATGAATTACCTTGATAAAGTCATAAATCTGTCTTTCTTCTCCTTCTATGGGGTATATAACAGGGTAGATTGGAATATCTAGCCTTAGGTGGCAACCGGTCAAAGAAAGAAAACTCTGAATTTCAAACTATAAAGAAGGTAACGGAAAACTACTCCACCATTTCTCCAAAGGATGAAAAAGAATCGTGATTATATCAAGCATTTTTTTTATTTTCTATAATACGTATAAGAGAATATGATATATAAATTTCTATGTATCATGACACTGTTATGCAATTGAATGACAAAGTAGAAACATATGTAACATGTTTCATTGAACTAATGCCAGTGTTCCACCCGAACAAACCCTTGTCGGACTCACTATCTTCTGGCGAAGAGTAACCAAGACGATGCTATGCTGAAGGGCACAGTCGCGTCTGGTGAAAAACAGACAGGAACCTGATTCTGCCTTATGCAAAGTTTACGGGAACTTTTTGCCCGAGCCTAAGGGCTCGGAATACTCATGTTAAAAACCGACCTTGTGTCACATCCGGCTGATATATCGACCGCCCAGGTTCAAAGATTGTTTCATCTAAATGTTTTATCAGTCATGAAAAGACATATAGGTAATTTTCTAAACGCCGCTTAGATGTGGTACCAGGCCGAAAGTAATGGACACCCAGTGAGGATCGAACTCACTAGTCAGTTGTAACTGATTCTAGCGAGATAAGTTGGCTAACCATAATACCACGCTGAGGTGCCCTGACTAGACATATAGTCTATAGTAGGTACATCGAATAATTCTCTGAAATTAGAGCATAGCATGATGAAAAAGGAACCAAGCTTGATAAAAACGATTTTTTATCGTCATAGTGTTTATGTTATTATTAAAAGGAAAGACCAAAGTATTTTTTATCATTTTATTAATTTTTTTAATCCATTCTTATACGTTTGAGGTTTTGACCAAAAATCTTATTTTTCTTGCATCAGTGGGGGAACCAAAGATTGTTACAGAAAATTTTAGCTTCCTTTTTCTAGTAAAAAGCACATTGATTTGAAAATTCATGAAAAAAAATTGTCATGTTTTAATGAAACTTTTAGAACATATTCATAAATGAATTAAATTTACACTATTTACATTATTTCGATTATTGCCCTCATTTTTGCTGCCATGTTTACGACATTTCGGCCGTTGTGCACTCTGGCCTTCTTTAGGTGCTAGGAATTTCGAACCGAACCCTTTATTACGACCACTGGGGTATATTATTCTCATTCCATGTGCGGTCACATGTGTCCTTGCAGACACATGGCCCAGTGGATGTAGACGTTTGGTAGTTCCAGTAACTTGAACCAAAGAGTTGGGAGTTCAATACCAGGCTACAGCAGTGGTGAACAAATAACTTAAAGAGTCAAGTTAAAGGGAGGTAACTCATGGTTACCAAAAGTGGCCTCGCACATAGAATGAGAATGGTATACCCCAGTGATCGTAATAAAGGGTTCGGTTCGAAATTCCTAGCACCTGAAAAAGGCCGAAGCGTACAACGGCCGAAATGTCATAAGCATGGCAGACAGGCAGACAGGATAAGGACAATAGTCCAACTAATGTAAATAATGTACTACCTCATCTCAAAATTATTGACAAATAATGAATTAAACTATTTTATACAATTTGTTTTAGAAAATCTTGTTATAAATATATATTTTTTTGCATCTGTTACCCACAGATTACTATATTAATTAAATTTCGAGAAATTAAAATTCATGTTTGTATCAGTTATAAACAGGACTCCTTGGAGAATGTGAATCACCAAATGTTTTTTCAAACAGTAACACATTTATCGAAAATCTTTGCTCTGAATCGTAAAATAAGAAATGCAATAAAACTAAGAAATATTATGAACATTATTGTCTTAAGAAAAGAAATTTAGATAAATAATGAATTTTTACAATAATTTTTTTCTTTTTTTAAAATTTATTGCTAAATTAATTTATCAAAATTTAAATCTTTTAAATTTTTGTATTAATTTGTACGGATTAGGTGATACTGTCAAGTAAAACTCTATTGGCTAATAATAAACTGAAAAGTTTAGTACAAATTATCAAACTCCAATACTTTAAAAAGAATTTTTTGTTTTTTTTTAATATGCATAAAAGTGTTGAGTTCCTATATACGGTCGACCATACACAACATTATCTGAAAAATAAAAGCGATAACTATAGTAAATTTACAGCCAAAACTTATCTAAAAATAAAAATTCAATAAAACATTAGATTTAGGTTACTGAGTAATTAAAAATTATAAGTAAAACTCACTCACCTTAATTCAATGACATGCTAATGCCTAAAGACCCTACAGGATATTAAGTAAAAAGCAATCTACCATCAAGCTTTCAAAGCCGTAAACGATTTTAATAAGCAACTACTGTCTGGTTAAAACCTTCATTTATTTTTCGATATTTTAAGCTTAAAATAAATAATATTTGTTTCAAATAAGATAAATTAGACTTTAAATCAGCTAATATTTTTTCAAAATAAAGTTTCAAAAAATATATATTTTACTTTTCTGAAAATAGCTACTGTTGTGTTTAAAAAGCATTTCTGTGATATTTTAAACCTAAAGTCAATAACATTTGTTTCAAATAAGATTAATCATACTTTAAATCATGTAATATTTTTCAAATAAAGTTTTAGGAAAAGTTTATCTTATTTTAGGAAGAGTTTTGAATAAAGAGAATTACATTGCGAAGAAAGACTACTGAAAATGGGTTCTATTCGGTTATTTTAGCAACAACACAAAAAGAGAAATTCTTTCCAGTCAATTTAAATTAGTATTTGAAATGCTGCAAAGTATTTTACTTATTGGAAATAATTTAATCTATCAGCTTGAAATTACAACTAAAATTAAATTTACAGCAAGTATTTTCATTTTTAAAAATACATTTTAAATCTTAGGTATCGTTTTTTTTCTGTTTTTTTTTTTGTTTTTTTTTGAGGTACCTACTCTGTAATCTCAAAAATTTTAAACTAGGAAAGTATAGAAATGTAAAATTCAGTGTTTCGACATCTTTGGCGTTTTCCGTCAGTATATAATTATAAATAGACGTTCTTGTTTACTTATTCTTTTTTCTTCTACACATACACAGAGAACATTTATTTTGAGATGACACATACAATTACATTTACTAATACAATTATTACACTGACAATTAAATTCAATTGTATACAATAATAAAAAAGCGCTTAAATTATCAACGTCCTTGCTCAAACTGATGTCCATCACAATTTACACAGCTTTGAAGTCTACCTCTCTTGCTGCGACAAAAGGTTTTGCAGAAGTATTTTGTGTATTAATTTCTTGAAATGCGTCTCTTATTTAATTTTTCAAATCATCAACACCTCTTAGTTTTCGACTATAAACGTTGACCTTGAGTACTCCCCGAAAGAAGAAATCCATTGGGGTCAAGTCATGTAAACGTGCTGGCCAATCAATTGAACCTCTTCGGTCAATCTATTTCTCAGAAAATGTTTCCTGAAGATATTCACGGACAGCGCTTGAATAATATGGAAGGGGCCCCTTCTTGTTGGAAATACACAATTGTAATAATATAATTGCGTCACAAACTTATTCCACCTACTGTTCACCTACTTTTGGACCACCCTATATAATTCCATTAATAAAAACGTTAATTTAGTTCGAGTAATTCCTTTTAGAGGACAAAACGCGTTACAGAGTATGTGTCTATTTTGTCATTCGGTTGTCTAATACAAGAAGAAAAGAGTGCTAGACTGCTACGTGATGTCAGTTCTTCAATACGGCTGTAAATGCTGGACAATATCATCGAAAATGAGGACAAAACTGGAAGCGGCCGAAATGTGGTTCTACAGAAGGATGCTACGGATATCGTGGATTGAGCATACAAGCAACGACGAAGTGTTAGAAAGAATGGCAACAAAAAGGAAATTGATGCTGAGCATCAGGAAGAGACAACTGAAGTTCCTGGGACATGCAATGAGGAAGGAGAGCCTGGAGAACCTGATACTGACTGGACAGATAGAAGGAAGGAGAGACAGAGGAAGGCAGCGGATAACATATTTGCAGGGTCTGATCAGGTGGATGACGGAACGGGGGTTGCCAGGAGCAACAGGAACAAAGCATACTAAGAGCCACAAGGGATAGGGAGACGTGGAGATTCATGATCGCCTACGTCCTGAAGGGACAGGGCACATAGAAGAAGAAGAAGAATACAAGAATTGCTGAAATCTTCTTGGTATGACTCACCTCGAAAATCTAACCAAATATCATTTTTCTTTCATTTCCTTTGTTTCATCAAGTGACTCTTTTTACTAAAAACATCTGGATCCTTAACTGGTCAAAGCGTTGGTTTTTTTTTTCTGTTTTTTCTTTTTTTTTTTTTTTTGCTTTGTTTCTTTTCTTTTCTTTTTTTGTTGTTTTTTGTTTTTTTTGGTTTTTTTTGGTTTTTTTGTTTTTTTTTTACTTTAGTGAAAATATGGTCATCTTTAAGTGATCATATCTCACATTTGATTTTGATGGAAGACTTTGACACCTCTTATAAAAATGATGATAGATTGCATTAAGATAAAATGAGAGACAATTGTTTACTCTCATATTTCAATTTAAATATCATCTCATCTATTGCTAAACGAAGCTGCATAGGAAATTTCGGGCTATATTTTTTTAAATAACAGAACGAAATATGATGGCTCTTTCATTTATGCTAACTGTTGTTAAAGACGCTAATTAATTCGGCACTTTGAGAAGTACTAAAGATTTTGGTAATTTTTTTATCGAATTTGTAACTTCTAAATTCATTATTCATGTAAAGCAGCTGTGATCTTTAACTCTGTACAATTTGTCAATTACTGAAAAACATGCACAAATATTATAGAATACCATTGTACAATAGGATTGAACGTGGCATTGCACTCAATTTGACAGTTGATATTAGATCGACTCGGAACAACAAATCGGGGTGCCGAGTTCGAATTCCAGTTGAATTCCTTGCATTCACTTATGCACAAATATCTTTGGGAAAGGTATTTAATCCGTCTCTTTCTTCCTGTTATGGATTAAAAATAACAGGACAGATTGGGTTCTATAGCCTTGGTTGGCAACCAATCTAACACAGAAAGCAATGGCAATCTACTGCGGAATAATCTTCTGCCCAGTCAGTCATGTCTCTTTCGAGACATGATCGCTCAAAGCGTGTATAACGTAAGGCACTTAACTGACTAAACAATGACACAAAATATGTTTTTCAAAATCGTTACGGTATTTGGTGGGGGGAGATGGGAAACGAGTTTAAAGATTAAGTTTAGTTTCAAAACCGTAGCGTCGCAATTTCTTTCCGGGGATCAGTGAAAGACTTAAAGCACAGCCTTATAAAATTTATAATTTACTGAAGCTTTATAAATTGCATATTGACTAGATGCATCGTACAAGCACATTATTACTAAATTATTGTGCCATCAAATAAGACCTTCATTTGCTTTAAAAGGAAATTATACTAAACAATTTAAGTACATTATGTTGTAATATATTATACAGTGTAGTAATTTTAGTGCCATAAAACATTTTGTGTTATAATTTGTATCCAGTAGTATTATGGTCAGTCAGTTAGGATGTGCGTTGTGGTGCAGTGGATATCAGCTCGGAACGAGAAATCGGGGAGCAGAGTTCGAATTCCAGTTGAATTCATTGCATTAACTTACGCGCAAATACCCTTGGGAAAAGTATTAATCCGTCTATTCCTTCCAGTTATGGGTTAAATAACAGGACAGATTGGGTTCTATAGCCTTGGTCGGCAACCAGTCTACCACAGAAAGCAATGGCAACCTACTGCGGGATAATCTTCTGCCCAGTCAGTCATGTATCTTTCGAGACATGATCGCCCAAGCGTGTTTCACGTATGGCACTTAACTGACTGAGTAATATGGTATTATATACACTTTTATCTATTTTTGTTTTTAATTATGACCTAACAAATCTTATTCACTGAGTAACTTTTTTTGTAAGCTTTTAAATTTTCTTATTATATTATTTATTTTTTTATTTATATTACAGTTTTTATTTATCGAATACAGTAAAAAATGCATATTTTACTTGTGGTGAATCATAATTAGAATTCTAGTTTTCAATTCAGTGCATTTAATACAAAAAAATAACAACTTTATTCGCTATTCGTTTGTCATCAAAAACGTTTCTGTACATTTTCTTAAACTATTTTTAAAACTAAATGCTTACAAATTGATAAAAGTTATGAATATATTTTTGATGACCGTGCTTATCACATCAAACCAGACTTTTTCATTGAGGACAACCTCGATTTTTTAAACTACGTGAAAAAATCAATCTGCTTTACTCGGACATCCCAGCCAAGCTCTACCAGCTTCAACCGGGTCAGCAGAAAGATGCACGGTTTGAACTACTGAATCATTCGAACCACTTACAAACATTGCACTTAGCTATGGCACCATCTACATAAACGGCACATATCTGTTTTTGCTGTGTCTAAAGCGTTGTTTCCTTTCGCTAATGACGAAAATTACAAAAGCCTTTCACATTTTCCCCCATTTTCACTTTTAACGTAAAAAAAAAATTAAATTCATAATCCACACCCGAATCGTATATATAAACACCTACTAAAATGTGACCTTTCAGAATATGCTTATAGGTTATAAATTTCAAAA
The DNA here is from genome assembly GCA_037127315.1 of Ascarosepion bandense. Lineage (NCBI taxonomy): Eukaryota > Metazoa > Mollusca > Cephalopoda > Sepiida > Sepiidae > Ascarosepion > Ascarosepion bandense. Next base: position 13,243 of record JBBBDQ010001659.1, on the reverse strand, counting down.
TTTCAAACTAAATCACTTGACCTATTGACAAAATGCGAGTGCGGGAAATCTCCTCAAAGATGAAGAAGAGACTCGAAGCAACTGAAATGTGGTTCTACAGAAGGATGCTGAGGACAGCATAGCCCAAACAAGTGAGCAAAGACGAAGTTTTTTGAGAAAATGCAAACAAAAAAGGAAACTTATGCTTAAGATCAGAAAGAGACATTTGAAATTTCTAGAAAACATAATGGGGAAACTGGGCTTGGAAAATCTGATGCTCACAGGGCAGGTTGAAGGCAAGAGGTAAAGAAAACAACACATAACCTACGAGCTTGAGTAAATGGATGGCAGAACAAGGTTTAGGAGCGATAACAAAGAGACAAAGTTTATTAAGATCTACAAAAGAAAGAAAATTGTGAAGAATCCTACGTCTACGGCCTGAAGGGACATGGCACACAAAAAAGAAAAAAGAAAATAGAATAGAATAAAAAACAAAATAGAATAGAAAAAGAATCACAAAGTTTTCCCAGACGAGAAATAAAAGCAGTTTGTCATTGTCATTGAAAATTTTACGAGCAAAATTTTCATCACGGCATTAATTTTTTAAAATCATTTCACTCCAAGGAAGGCTAGACCGCTACAAGTGTGGAGGGGGTTACAGTTACAGTTATGTACATTGGTTATTGAAGAAAGGATAAAAGATGAATGGGATTCAAGAACGTAGAAAATGACAATTGACGTTACATTTAAATTTTTGAATATTGTTGCTATCGGGGAAAAAAGTAAACGAAAGAGAGTTCTAAGGGCTTGAAGTACGAGAAAAGAAACTGTTGGAGTAAAAGTGGCCGTCACATTTAACTATTTCAACGCTAAAAGTGGGGGACCTAGAGGCCAATCTAGTAACACGCTCAAAATCACATGGACTGGCACCAGGGTAAAAAGCTTGTCAGAGCAGTTGTCATGTTAATATCGTAATAAGAACAGATTGTCCAGCGACCAGATTGCTCAGCGTCTCTTATTGCAGTGGCAGTAGTAGTAGTATGAGTAATCTTAGTAAAAGTAGTAGTAGTACTAATAGTAGTAAAAAGAAACATAGCAGAAATTGCAGTTCTTTAGAACGTAGAATGAAGCGAATCAGAAAAAAAGAAAGAAGGACAAAGTTTTGTTCTTTAAAAATGTTTGACCTCACTCTCCAACGATGTTGATTGCAGCCTCCTTTTCTAAGCTGTAGTAGTAGTAGTAGTAGTAGTAGTAGTAGTAGTAGTAGTAGGAAACATTATAGAAATTATGGCGAAAGGGAAAATCACCTACCTCCAAAAAGAGTTCGTGTCCTATGCACAGCTCATCGAAAAAAGGGGGAAATAAATAAATCTTCGATAATTACTGCTTCACATATGGCAATTTTATTGGTAAATATTCGTTTTAGCTCCCGACGGCTTTTCCCCACTTTAAATTTATCCAAAATAGCATTATTTCTGTGCAAAAGTATATGCTGAACTCAAATCAACAATTAGTTATTGAAGAAACCTACCTTTTTTGTTTTGAAAGTCCATAAAAAAACGAACTATATCACGCACTTTTTCTCTCCCGTAACTCTCACGATGTAATGTAATTAACTGCAGAATGACGTACTGCGTAGGACAACAAATTTCGGTGGATTTTTTGGTCGATTTTTTTCGTTTACTGAAACTTCCGGCGATGTACTTACTGTAATGAAAGTAATAAGCGTAGAAATACAATAGCGCATTACTTTCATTACAGGAAGTACATCGCCGGAAGTTTCAGTAAAGGAAGAAAATCGACCAAAAATCGGCCGAAATTTGTTGTCCTACGCAGTACGTCATTCTGCAGTTAATTACATGACTTCGTGAGAGTTACGGGAAAGAAAAAGTGCGAGATATAGTTCGTTTTTTCATGGACATTTAAAGATAAAAAAAAAGGTAAGTTTCTTCAATAACCAATTGTTGATTTGAGTTCAGCATATACATTTGCACATAGATAATGCTAGTTTGGATAAATTTGAAGGGGGAAAGCTGTCGGGGCTAAAACAAAAATTTACCATTTTATTTATCCCCTCCCTCGATTATCACAACCAACTTGTGATTTTTTTTATTTTTATACTACTTGTTTTTCCTAAATTTTTTGTTTTTTGTTTTTTTGTTTTCACCACCTTTGTTATTTTAGTATTTTAATATTTAGTATTTTAGTATTAATTAATATTTAGTATTTTAGTATTTCCTTAAAAAATCCAGACTCTTACATTTTTAGGAGGTAGAATGAAGCCAAAACAAAGTTTTATTCTTTAGAAATGTCTGACCACTCCTCAACGGTATGGAAAGCAGCCGCCTTTCATACGCTAAAACGTTGAGCGCTTGCAAAGCGAACCAGCACATAACTTTTATCCTGAAATCTTTATACATGCTTGTTCTTACACCAGTTTCCGGTACCTTGTCCTTTTATTGGTCACGTGGATCAATTATCTTCATTAAATCATGTTAAGATACCGAAAATGAGAAAGAGGTCCTTTGGTTGCGCTAATCTTCACCCTCTTTTGTTCGTTCACATTGACCTATGTCTGATCTATATCCAGTATTTTTCATTCTTTCGTGGACTTTGCACTCTCCTTGTAGAACTATCAGTCAGTTTAGTGCCATACGTGATACACGCTTTTTGTAATCAATTCTCGAAAGAGACATGACTAACTGGACAAATTTTCCCACACTAGGTTGCCATTACTTTCTGCAGTAGACTGGTTGCCAACCAAGACTATGGAACTCAATCTGTCCTGCTATTTAACAAATAGATGGAAGGAGAATAGATGTATTGATATATTTTCTAAGGGTATTTGCGTGTAAGTGAATGCCGATATCTACTTCACCACAACGCGCATATCGTAGAACCATCAGTCAGTGCCATACGTGATACACGCTTGGGCAATCATGTCTTGAAATAGACAGGCCTGACTATGCAGAAGATTTTTCGCAGTAGGTTGCCATTAGTTTCTGCGGTATACTGGTTGCCAAACAATATAGAACCCAATCTGTTCTGTTATTTAATCCTTAGCTGGAAGAAAAAAACAGATTAATACCGTTCCCAAGGACATTTGCGCGAAAATGAATTCAACAGAAATTTGAACTCGGATCTCCTATCTCTCGTTCCGAGAAGTATGTACATAATAAATCATTTTTGATGGTTACTGGTGAATAATCGGATCAGTGTAGGTGTGATTCTCTAATTTCGTGATAGTCTGTTTCCTAACTCTTACTTAAGCCAATTCATACATCTGTAAGCCAATTCATACATTTGCAATCCAGTTCATACATTTGTAAGCCAGTTTATACATTTGTAAGCCAGTTTATACATTTGCAATCTAGTTCATACATTTGTAAGCCAGTTCATACATTTGCAATCCAGTTCATACATTTGTAAGCCAGTTCATACATTTGCAATCCAGTTCATACATTTGTAAGCCTGTTTATACATTTGCAATCCAGTTCATACATTTGCAATCCAGTTCATACATTTGCAATCCAGTTCATACATTTGTAAGCCTGTTTATACATTTGCAATCTAGTTCATACATTTGCAATCCAGTTCATACATTTGCAATCCAGTTTATATATTTGTAAGCAAATTGATACATTTGTAAAACGCTGTGATACACAAGTGTTATAAGAGTTCAACCATTTCAACAATTACAAAGTCATTGCGTGCTGAACGAAATTTTCAAACACTTATTTTTAGAAATTTACTGAAAGCGTAGTCCATTATAAACCAGTGCGGCTTCCTGCGTTATGTCAATGGCACAGAGGTTTTTGACACCATAGATTGCTGACACTACAGGTTTTGCATGGACAACAGGCATGTGTCATATGGTTTCCGACTATGCCCATTTATGCGCAAGTGAGAGAAAAACATGTCAATCATATCGGTTAGACTTTGGATATATATATATATATATATATATATATATATATATATATATAGAGAGAGAGAGAGAGAGAGAGAGAGAGAAGGAGAGGGAGAGCTCAACACATAATTAAACGGTTATAAACCCAGAATTTATTTCAGTAGTCGTAACAATTACAAACTGCTACTTCAAACTCAAAAAATCAGAATATTAAAACAAAAAACAAAAAAAAAATTGTTGGCACTGAGAGTAAATATGTTTAGGTGAAGGGTAGGAGTAGAGTTAAAAATTGAGGCAGCAACTACACCGGGAATGTTACAAAAATAAAGAACACATAAAAATAAAGAATACACACATATACAAAAATTCTTAAAGGAATAACAGTATACAAAATCAAACAGAATAGATATAACCACACACAAACATATAGTTGTGTCTTTGTGTGCTTTTATTTTGTCAATTCTCCCTGTACCCTTTTAATTTGTTGTACTAAAAGATTTCTCATTCTCTTTCTATCTCTCTCTCTGAGAGCCATTGCTTAGAGGGAAACAGTTATATATATATATATATATATATATATATATATATATATAGTCATCCGCAGACAGATCTGTTTCGCTGTATCACAGCTCATCAGTACGGTTAGACATCCTACTGCTTTTTACCCAGGATTGAAACCCGACCGAATTGGCGTCAGTCGGCGATTCTACCTTTGAGCTATGGGCGCTCGGTAGAAGGAGGCAGACGTTTTAGTGTGTATATTATCATTATACACGCCCAATATCCAGAGTACTCTAATTCATTCTACCATTCTTCCAGAGTATTCAATTTGAGCAGCAATCTTTCATTTAAACATGTTTTGAAAAAAACGACCGACAAGAAGATTTTTATTAATTTTTTATTAATTTTTTTCAATATTCTTCCATGTTTCCTTTTTGCTGGATATAAGGAATGCAAAAATGTTCCATAATTTTCGATTTTCCAAACGCGTTCTTCAATGGCTATTTTCCAGGATGTTATTTTTTTGGTGTTGTTATTATGTCCTCATGTTTGACTGTAATGTCGGAAGTGTTTACAGAGTTACATAAATTTCAAATGTTATTAGAATTTTTTTTTTCATTTATATATATATATATTTATATATATTAATCATCCATATACAAGCCTGTTTCGCTGTATCACAGCTCATCAGTGTGGTTAGACACATCTACTTCCAATTTGTTGTCAGTCGGAGTCGCTACTCCCTAAGCTATAGACGCATGGAATCAGAGAACGGAATTTTTAACGTTTTGTATATAAGCAGTGTATACACACGCCAGTCACTTAAAGAACTCAGTTCATTTCTGAAGAATCATGCTTATTTAGCAGAAGTGGAAACTGTTTTTAAAATTTTCTTCTCTGACAAAACGTACAGAAATACCTAATTTCTGCGGGTTTTTGCTTACAAACTGACTTCGAAAATTTACTATTTCAGTAATAAAATCGAATAAAGTTGATACCTTTTGTATTAGGTACATTGAATGGAAAATATATATAAACCAAAATTCTCATTATGAATCACCATAAAATAGGCCATTTTGTTTTTACTTTATTCGATAAGTGAAAACTGTAAAATTTGTAAAAGATTACAAAAAAGACTAATCAATGAATAAGATCTTACACCATTTGTTTGGTCATAATACAAAAAATTAAATTAAAGTGTAGATAACACCATAATCGTGCTGGGCGCAAATTCTAAAACAAAATGTTGTAAACTTTCATTGTTTATTAGAAATTACACTAAAACTACTGCACTGTATAATATCATAATATCATAATATCATAATATCATAACATCATAATATCATAACATCATAATATCATAATATCATAATATCATAACATCATAATATCATAATATCATAATATCATAATATCATAATATCATAACATCATAATATCATAATATCATAATATCATAACATCATAACATCATAATATCATAATATCATAACATCATAATATCATAATATCATAACATCATAATATCATAATATCATAATATCATAATATCATAACATCATAATAAAGCTAAAGTGTTTAGTATAATTTTTCTTTGCAGTAAATGAAGGTCATATTTGATGGCACAATAATCTAGTAATAATGTGCCTTGCTTCTTATCTATATGCAATTTGTGAACCTTCAGTTGTTAATTTAACTGTCCTTGCCACACATGGAGAATGTACAGGGAATCTCTAACATTGTTCCATTTTTTAAAATCTGCTGTAGTTCATTATTTTTCAAATAATGAACTGCAGTAGGTTCTAAAACCTATTTATAGAGATACGAGGGTTTCTGTTGTTCGGTCAACTTGAATGATACGCAGAGAAGAATGAGTGCTTAAAATATTTATTCATCACAGTATCCGGTGCTAAAGAATATTTGCAAAAATACAGAACAATAAATTACAAACAATTAACAAGACAAAACTTACAAGCAAAAGAGAGGAGGGTCTAAATGGTGAATAGCCGATGAAATAAATCAGTCCGAAAGTAATCTGTTTAGCCAACTAATTAAAACCGACTCTTTAAATACATACTCGTAGACTCTTTCAGGCTATGAGCCAGTCTATTAGTTAGAGTGCTGAAGGGGTGCTAGCTATTCCATACCAGGGTTTCATTTTACTTCTGGAGAAAGACTAAAACTATGAAAAGCACTTTAAATTAATAAAGGAAACTATGAAAAGCACTTTAATTAATAAGAAAAAAATATTCATGAAATTTGAAATTTAGCAAACAGTTTAAAACATCAAATATTTTTTTTTTTTAATCATTTCATCCCAAGCAAAGCTGAATCACTACTAATGTGCAGTGGGTTACAGTGAGAGAAAAAAACAGGTTATAGGGAATGTCGAAGAAAGGATTAACGATGGATGCTATTCAAGGAGATAGAAGATAGCAATTGACGTTGCATTTAAACTTTTGCAGACTGTAGCTATCGGAAAAGCAAGTAAATGAAAGGGAGTTCCACAGGCGTGCTTCACACCTCTAAATTTTTTAAAAAAATTGATATTTTTTAAATATAGAAATAATTAATAAATGATTCTCCTGGTAACTAGTGAAGCACCTGGTTACCTTTCGGGGCGTATTGGTGCACCCGAGTGGGGACCGGTTAATAAACACTGCTCTGTTTTAAGGAAATCTCTTCATTAAAATCCAAGTGCAGCCATTAGCCGATCTCGTCGATGGTTTACCTTTCATTTTTTTCTTTTTCTTTTTTTTATTATTGTTCACACAAACCAAAGCCCAAGAGCCACTCAAGGAGACTAAATGATGTTGTTTTAAGAGCGCACAGGGAGGTAGAAAGTGGTCTATATTAGGAAGATATGTAGGACACATAGCGATGGAGCATCAATTTTCAGACATTAAGATTGTAGTGATCGAGTCAGCATCCTCTCAGGAGTTCGTTCCCAAATGTAACAGGAAGAAACTGTCTGATAAAACTTCCTCCTCACAAATGAAATATGAAAAGAATGAGAATGAGTCGATTAGTGGGTCCCAGATGTTATGACCTTGACTATTGCAATTTACGAATGTTGCTTAATTGCACCCGTATATCTGCCATGAAAATAACAACGGACGAGGAAAAAAGGATTAATCCGCAATTGTGAAATCTATCCTTATTTCTAAAATTTAATCTGGTACAGGGCCACAAAAACTGATCACTCTGAATTGAATTCAGACTACTGAGACGTTTAGCGAGATTAGCATACTACTAATCACTTGCCACCAGTCATGCATCATGTTTAAGTTAGTCTGATACAAGGCCGCATAAGAGTGAAACCATGTGAGTGTCGTGTTTGCTAATCAATGAGTTACGCTAAGTTCTAGTAAAGCGGAACCGTTACCTCAAGAAAAAAGTGAAGTGTTTAGTTTAGTCTGTCACAAGACAATGCTTTTATTTGCCAGCTCCCCCACTAGAGCAAGATGCAACACAAGGTCAAGGTTTAATGTGGGGAGCCCAAACGCGTGCACAAAGGCCAAAATTGCCGTCTCCGCAACCACGGGTCGCGCTGGCCTCGGTGACGACCACCGATCTACCCTATTGATCTAATAGGGTGGCGCCCCCTCGAGACATTGTCCAACCCCAGGACCATGATTGAAGAGCGACAAGAGAAGACCAATCTTTCAGAAATAATAGTCTTCTGATGATTCTGTGACGAGATGCACTAACTATAATATTAAACCTGGTAATACTCACTTTTTTCTTTTTCCAATTCTTTTGTGCCTTTTATACCTAAACTAGCAGTATAACCCGGTGTTTCTCGGGTGTAATGAAAGCTTTAAAACTAATCCATGGTCCTGGAGATCAGACTCAGCCTAAAGAATATTTGAAATAATAAAATAATTGCGACAATTTACCAATCGCACGTAATACACATATATATATATATATATATATATATATATGCAAAACTAGCAGTATAGGCCGGCGTTGCTCGGGTGTAATGAAAGCTTTAAAACCAATCCATGGTCCTGGAGATCAGACTCTTTGGACGTTGGCACGAAAGACTAAAAAGCAATAGTTGTTTCCAGTTAAAGCGAAACCGTAGATGAAAGAAAAATGAATGGATGTAAGTCAAATTTTGATTTCCTGGTATCGATATCAAATAAGTTTTTTTCACCGTAAACTGAATTTTGAAGACGCTAAATAAGTCCTCTGGGTAAATGGTATCATGGCTGAGACTAAGAATTACAATTATACCTACATAGAGCCAAACCCGAAGCAAAAACTAAAATAAAAAGGCTGAAAAAAATACAGACATACAGGCAGATAAACAGACACACACACAAACATCGTGCCTTTTATATATATTATCGATTTTCTGCACTATTGTAAGAAATGCAACCTTGAAACCTCTGAATATCGTTTCTTATGTCTTTGTCTATCAGTGTATCAAATTTGATTAAAATCGGACCACTCCTTCTATAACCCCATTTTTTCGATTATCGATTTTCGATATTTATCAGGGGTACCTCGACACAAAACCTAGCTAAGAACACTCGCAGACGCTTATTGTACAACTGTGTAAATTTTTAAGAAAATCGGTTCAGCCATTTCGGAGTCTATAGGTAACGGACACACATACACACAGACACACACATACAGACAAAGTTCCATTTATAAATAAGTTTAGATTAGATATTTCCATTTTATCAATCAGTTGAACTACTTGTGATATCATGCGAATTTGATAGTTATCTGTTTTGAGACGATTTGTTATTGACATTTAAATGTTGAAATTTGTTTTGTCAACAAGTTTTTAAATTGACATTTTCCTTCTTGCTATATATTCGATTGAAATCATGCATTTATATGGCTGCAAATTTTCGAGTAAGCAAGTTTTTTTCTAAGAAAACACACGCCGTTAATAGATAATTTAAGACACAAAATTCGAATATTTTCCCCTTGACCTACGGCTACTAGGAATGTCATTCGAAAGCATGTTATCTAGCGAAAATAATCAGCATAATTTCAACGTTCTTTTTTTTTTTAAATGGGAGCCACAACAAGAACTACATTTTGCATTACGACCCATTATACCTACGTGTAATAAATCAAAGACAAATTGTTCACTAGGTTCATTTATTTACCATCGATAATTTCTATGTATATTTCAATATGATCCTCAACTATTGGAATTGCGTGTATCGATGTGTATAAATATAAAATCATTACTCCCAGAAAAACAAATTTAAAAGAAGTTCTGATAGAAAGATAAAGTAAATAATATTTGAAACAAATATCATTTAATCATAACGATGTGCTTGTTTGTTCATAAGCAACTGATTATAACAGAAAACCTAGCAAGAGAATGCTATACGCATATCAGATGCAGTGGTGATTCTGTTTCTATCCTTCGTCTTAAACTGAGTTAATGTGGAAAATCACAGTTCACACAAGAGATTGTAAAAGGCAACACCTTCATAGCTAAGTTTTGGCGCGAGGTCTGTTTGTAAGAGAGAATTGACGTCACTCAGTCCGCAACGAAGTTGGTGAACAAGATACATAAACTCAATGAAAACAGAATATATATATATATATATATATATATATATATATATATATATATATATAACTTCTTCCTCTTCTATGTGCCACGTTCCTTCATGACGTAGGCGATCATGGCTTCCCACGTCTACCTATGCCTGATAGCTCTTAGCACGCTTTCTTCTGTAACTCTACCCAAACCTCGCTCTGCTATCCACCTGCTCAAACTCTTTAAATATTTTATCCGCTGCTTTTCCTTGTTTCTTTTTCGCTCTATCTGACCTGGGAGTATCAGATTCTCCAAGCCTTCCTTCCTCATCACACGTCCAAGAACTTCAGCTGTCTTTTTCTGATGTTCAGTATTAATTTCCTTTTCGTTTCCATCCTTTCCAAAACCTCATCATTACTCACATACTCGATCCATGATATCTGCAGCATCCTTCTGTAGAACCACATTTCAGTTGCTTCAAGCTTTTCCTTCATCTTTGATGATATTGTTCAGCATTCACTGCCATATTGAAGGACAGACATGACATAGAAATCCAAGATTCTTTCTTTCTAGCGAAATTTTCCTGTATCTTAATACTCTGCTCAGCTTCTGGAATGCGTCCTTGGCTATTCCAATTCGCTTTCGGATCTCAGTATCACACTTTCCGTCTTCTGTTAGAACACTTCCCAAGTACTTAAATTTTTGTATTCTCTTTAATTAATATTCCCAGCCTGTAATTGGTATTTTGGGTTACTCCGTTTGCTGATGATCATGCATTCGGTTTTCTTATTCTTTTGACTTTCTTCAGTTACCTTTTTTAGGTCTTGATGTGCGTTGTAGCGCAGTGGATATCGGCTCGGAACGAGAAATCGGGGAACTGAGTTCGAATTCCAGTTGAATTCCTTGCATTCACTTACGCGCAAATACCCTTGGGAAATGTATTAATCCGTCTCTTCCCTCCAGTTATGGGTTAAATAATAGGACGGATTGGGTTCTATAGCCTTGGTCGGCAACCAGTCTACCGCAGAAAGCAATGGCAACCTACTGCGAGATAATCTTCTGCCCAGTCAGTCATGCCTCTTTCGAGACATGATCGCCCAAAGCGTGTATCGCGCATGGCACTAAACTGACTGACTGAGTTTTATTTCTGTGTCAGCTATCAGCACTGTATCATCTGAGTATCTTATGTTGTATTGTCTTATGTTGTCTAGATTGTGACCGTCGATGGCGAATTCTGGCATAACTTCTATGGTTCTCAGAATAGTTGAATAGATCCGGTAAAAAGACACATCTTTGTTTTATGCCCCTTTCTATCTTTGTATATCTGCTGAACTCGTTTCTTGTCCGGATGCAGGCGGTTTGCTGCCAGTAGATGTTCTTTATTACTCTGATGTCTTTGCCAAATGTGAAGAAGTCGCTGAGCATTTCTTGTGGTGTACTTTGTCGAACGCCTTGGCATAGTCTACAAAACATAGGTATGAGTCATCTGTGCAATAGAGTTGTTTATATTCTTCACTTTACTCACACTTGGGCAATTTTATTTCTTTTTTGTCGCGAACCATTTTATTTATCTTACGACCCACTGAAGGGTCGGGACTCACAGTTCGAAAAATCCTGAAACTAATCACTCAACGTTTTATGTTCTTTTTTTACTGGGTTGGCTACTCATTGGTAACTAATTAATTATTCTTTTGCTCGATCTGTTATCTTTTATTCTTGTGTTCTTTGCTCCTCTATTCTTAACGTTTAATAACTTCTATGATATCCCTTATCATGATATGTTTTCCTATCCATATTGACCTCTTGGACATCAGAATCGAGTAAGTACAAAAACTTAATTACCAATAATGTAGTATTTTAACAGAGGACAGAAAATATGATGCCGAAACTCGAAGGCGGATTAGATTATCTGTAGAAGCATTTCAAAAGCTAAGCAAAGAATTAGGAAACTGGAAAACGACTTTAGAAAGAAAGAAAATAGTATTGAACTATTATGCAACATCGGCACTCAAATGTGAAAGTGAATGCTGAACAATCTTCTCACATATAAAAAAGATACTTCAGGCAGTAGAGATGTAGTTCTACAGAAGGATGATGGGGATCCCCTGTGTTGAACATCTGAGCAACGAGGAAGTTTCAAGGAAAATGTCATAAAAAAGGACAGTTACTTAGAATCAGAAAGAGACAAAATTTATAGGGAAAGAAGGGGGGGGGAGGGGGGGGGGGGCTTGGAGAATTTCTTTCTTTGCAGCGGACATAATAATTAATTCAAAATAATTAATTAATTCCACTTCATCGGAAAGCGAACATGTCTCTTTTCTGGAGGTTAGCAGCAGCCATACTGATGGAAGAGAGAAAAGGTTCTCTTCAGACAATTAATAGTTTCTTTTAAGAAGCCATTCTTAAACCCAATTGACGATAAAATGTAGGTCTGTTTAAGATCAGCTGCTAACTCGACCTTATTGAACCGATCAGATTTACTATTTAGGTAGAACCTTCATTCTCACTTTATTACCAGCCTCCCTATATTAAGTCATCTTTTCACGGACAGGAGGCACTTTACATCTTTTCGTTTAGCATATTCGAATTGTAAGCAACGATACTTTAGCGTATTGAGGGGCTTCTTCTCAATTCTTTCTTTTTTCGAGTTGGTTGCGAGTAAAAAGACATTGCAGAATGCGAAACAGTGGATACGAAGTATTGGTGGACATTCTGACGCATATTAATAAGCTAGACAACACATTCGAAGCGATGACACCGAATCAATAGCTGCATCTACTGTAAGAAAGGTTCGGTCTCTGTGCCCCACCAGAATACTTCAACCGTCAGATTTACAAATCTTCCATTCATCGGGCATTGAATACTCTTGCCATATCTGATCTGGTGCTTGTTATGTACATATCCAGATTTTTAAAAAAATCCACAAAAAAATCTGTAATTCAATTGATCTTAACCAGGCATCTCGACTACAGTTACTTTCTCACCGAAGTGGCGTAGCTTCCCCTGTCTTTTCTACAAATATTTCCATAGCAATTTCTCTGGCGATATATTTTTCCAGGTACCTCGACTATGTTTAAGCAAGCTACTAGACTAGCAACTATGTCGCAGCGTTTTTCTGTTAAAATAATTAAATAAAACAGCCACTTCTCCAACATTTTCTTTTCTAGCACTTTCTTCCAGTAAAACTCCCTTCTGTTTCCTTGCTTCCCTGGTAACTACATTCTTTAAAAACTGAAATGCAGCGTAAATTGCCAACTTATGCTTTCCTGAAACGTTTTCATTCATTTATTCTATTTTCAATCTTCCTTATTCACAGTCTTCTCATTCTCTTTCAC